>CM032898.1:3972500-4100000 GCA_019176425.1 Megalops atlanticus
CTGATCCACTTCTTCCTGCCCGAGAAGATGTCGGCGTGGTGCGGGTCCTCGCGGTTCATCCAGCGCAGGACTGAAGTGTTCGAGCAGTACGACCTGCTCGGGGACCTGGACAAAGCAGGTGCGTGTAACAGAATGCCAGGCTGCTCTGTTAGGTCATCGTAACCTAAAATAAGTGTGTGTGTGTGTGTGTGTGTGTGTGTGTGTGTGTGTGTGTGTGTGTGTGTGTGTGTGTGTGTGTGTGTGTGTGTTTGCGCGTGCATGCATGTGTGGTTGCATGTGCGTGTGTGTATGTGTGTGCGTGTGTGTGCATGTGCGTGTTCATGGGTGCATGGGTACGCAGGTCTGTGCATGTGTGTGTGTGTGTGCGTGCAGGCACGTGTGTGTCACCTCCAGACATATAACATTCCAGTTAACTGACCGAGTGATAAAATGTTTTATTGCATGACAACCCTTTAAGATAATTGAATTCTTTTCCTCCTCTCCGTATATATGCTGAGGCTGTAAAGCAAAGTATTTAATGGAGATAATGAGACATTACAAAAGAAGAAACCCGCATATTCCCCCACCCACCCCCTCCCCGTCTCACACACACTCCTCCCCCCCACCACTCAACATCCTGTTTAAAATGTCCTCGTTAAGCAGCCAATTAAATCTCTGAAGCCGATTGGTCCCTCATTAGCATGCGCCGATCCTCGGCAGGGTGCGTGCCCCGTCCTTAACGAGTTTAATTAGAGCGTCATAAACGTGTCCCATCTGCCGCCCCCAACAGCGCATCACTTCGCCATCCTCTGGGCGTCGGTGGGTAACACGGTTCCCGCCACCTTCTGGGCCACGTACTACCTGGCGACGCACCCTGACGCCCTCGCCGCCGTGCGGGGCGAGCTGGACCGCGTCCTGCAGCTCGAGGGGTGGGAGTCCGGCCCCCCTCCCAACATCACGCTGACCCTGGAACAGCTCGACAGCCTGCTCTACTTGGGTAACGTACCAGCTTCGCCGCCTCTCTGACTGACCCCAGGCCTCTGGGCTGTAGCTATGCGGTATGGCATTTGTGTCCTTGACTGTTGTATTTATCTTTCATCCTCTTCTTCCTCACCAGTAAAGGTGATGTGTCTCTGCCTGGTAAGAGGAACAAGGGCAGTCCAAAAGACTGTGCGCACAAGCCACTGCAGGTCATGGTAGATTGCCCCCTACTGGTGAGAGTGGGGAAAACGAGCTGTTTTCCATCTCCAAATTAAGCATATTTAATTCCTCATGCAATCACACAAGGTCCTTCTGTACCTCCTCCATTTACAGTGTAAAGTCGTCTGTCTGTGTCAGTCTTTTCAGCACACCGGCTACACTACCCGACACCAAGCTCTTTTACCCACAGAGTAATAACCATTTTCACCAGACGGAGAGAGAGCGCTCTGCTCTGTTTATCAGAGCGAGCGTGTGTGTTCTGTTCTCTTGTCGTGATTAGATGGGACCGGACGCGACTCGTGGGTACGCTTGGCGGAGGAAGGGAAGTCCACTTTGATTAAACAGAGAACGCTGCTGCTGCAGACAGGGCCTACGTGCTGATACAGGTTCCTTCAGAATGATTTATGCAGATTCTGCACATTATTCCCCACGGAATGTCTTATGGAATTGCGGCGATAAATTGCGGGAAATTAACCATAAAATTCAGTGTTGGATGGGAGGAGGGGGAAGGGGAGAGGGAGGGGGAGGGGACAAGGTGAAGGTCACCGGGATGACATTAGGCAGTCATTCTGCCGGCGCTGTGAGGTGATTGTCGTGTGTTATGGTAGGTGTGTGTGATAGTGGTTATGCGTTATAATAATAGTTATGGGTTACGGTGGGCATGTGTTATGCTGTCATGGCTGACCTTGAGCAGGGCCTTGGTGCTGACAGATACACAGTAAATACCAGCTCACGTTATCAACAGAGATTACCGTTATCGACGGTTGGAATCTGTGTACGCTGACTGCCTGGTTGCTCGTTGATGCACTCGGTGGTGGTCAGCACCAGTCAGTGAAAGTGAGCACCCTGCTGAGTTTTTATGTTTTATACTCTGTGCCATCGAGCTTCTCACCTGCTCCGTGTGGCCGATATTTCTCTCTATACAGGAAGTGCATCTTACGTAACATGCTGCGTCTCCCCTTACAGGAAGTAGGATCCTACTGAACATCCTACTGAACTCTCCCTACAGGAAGTACAGTCCTTCTCAGTGCAGTCTGCCCCCATCTCCCTTATAGGAAATGCTATCCTACTCAACCTAGTGACTCTCTCCCTACAGGAAGTGCGATCCTTCTCAACCCAGTCTGGCCGCCCCTTACAGGAAGTGCAGTCCTACTCAGCATGGTGTGTCTCCCCTAAGGAAGTAATATTCTGCCCCCCCCACCCCCACAGGAAGTGCGATCAGCGAGAGCCTGCGTCTCTCCTCGGCCTCCATGAACATCCGCGTGGCTCAGGAGGACTTCACCCTGCGGCTGGAGAGGGGGCGCTCCATCACCGTGCGCAAGGGCGACGTCATCGCCCTCTACCCACAGAGCGTCCACATGGACCCCGACATCTTCCAGGATCCAGAGGTACGGCCCGAGGGCCGGGGGTTGTGGGGGCGAAGGACGGGCAAGCGGGTGCGCTGTCCAATCACTGACTCTCGTCAGCCAATCAGAGGAGCTTCTGCTTTCTGTATCGGACCACTGTGATTGGAGGCAGCTCCACCCATTTCTTTGGGCTCCTGAAACCTCACTTTCCTCACCTTTGGAAGGGGGTCCTCTGTGCTTGTGCACATGCATGTACACCCCGTCTGATTTTCATGAACAAACATGTAGTGTTTTGGGACAGTGTTCTATGGATTATATTTTTGGTTTCTTTAACAAGAATCTGTGTAAATAACTTGATTAATGGGCATGGAACTGAAGCAGACTGTAGGTGTTGCTGATGAAATCTGACCAGCTGATACAGTGTTACATCACACCCTGTATAATAACAGTATAATAGTTATTTTTTTACAGCATTACTGATGCTACTTTCTCCTCTGACAGGTTTACAAGTTTGACAGATTCGTTGAGGACGGGAGGGAAAAGACAGACTTCTACAAGCACGGGCAGAAACTGAAGTACTACCGCATGCCCTTTGGGTCCGGCTCCACAAAGTGTCCGGGCCGGTACTTTGCAGTGAACGAGATGAAGCAGTTCCTGTCTTTGCTGCTTCTGTACTTCGATGTAGAGGTCCTCGAGGGTCAGAAGAAGGTTGCCCTGGACTCAAGCCGGGCGGGGCTGGGCGTTCTGCTCCCTGCCTCGGAGGTGCGCTTCCGCTACAGGCCCCGTCAGCCCTGAGGGAACATGAAGGCGGAACCCCATATTAAGAGCTCTGCTTCCGGTAGGAGTTCAACAGGGTTGCACATCACTGATTGGTGTGATGGGAATTGTAGTCCACATTGAAAGGGGAAAAAGTGAATTCAATTATCCCATAGTTTGAACACCACATGTGGGGAGGGAATTATGGGCTACAACCTTTGGCTAAACAAGATAAACAGAAGGGTATTTTAACATTATGTTACAGATCAGAGGTTGTGATCAACTTACACTCACTATTTTAGATTTGCAGATTTTGTTCTGTATTTTTGGTAAATAATGGACACAGCTTTAATAATCATGAAACCTTTTCAAGTGTAGTGACTTCAACTCTTGCATATAGAACAAACTGTAGACAGCAAATATCACAATACCAGGAAAAAACTGAAAATGTATTTACTACATTATAAAATATGAAATGTGTTTATTTATAATTACGATATACTATGATTTATTTAATTTAGAAAAAAAAAACATAACAGAATAAAACAAAGATGAAAACAATCAAGTGTAGTGGATTATTTTAATGTAAAACTTCACAATTTCATTTCGGTTTATATATGCTGTACACTATCATTCTAAGCTCCTCTCTTTTCACTGATGGGAATAGTTGACACTCATTTGAAGTACACATCCTTACTAAACTGTGAAAGCTGTTCATTATCCACTCAGCTTTGAAACTGAATTAATTCCCATCCACTTTAAGCAGTGGGTTTAATACTGTTTTGAGTTTCCTAGGTGCCTAAGACCTATACTCTTGTGTCCAAATGAGTGACTCAGGTTGCCTGGTGACATCACTGCATCACAATACCCCGCCTCACTCTGTCTTTTGATTTGCTGGAATCTTCAGGTCACTTCCTGGTGCAACAATGGGCCTTGGCTGACCCGAGTCCAGGGGGAGCATCCCAGAATCCTCTGCTTGCTGTTCTCTGAGGACATGTAATGCTCTGGATCAGCGTTGTGCATTCTACAGGGGAATGGAGGGATCGGTTTGTCCTCAGATCAATTGACTTCTACAGTCTAAATACACATTATACACTGATACGGGGGGACAACTGCCAGCTGTTTCCCTCTCTTGAAATGGTAGCACTGTTTTACTTCATACTTACTTTCTCAATCCAAACAGGTACTATATCTGAATTAAAATTATGTCTGTCTGAGAGCAAAAAACACTACATTTGTACAGTGAATAAATGCCCCTAAACATTTTATCTGTAAACTAACAACCTTTTACAGGTGTAACATCTCTATTATATGTAGGGGCTCTGGTCGTTCTGTACCATGAATAACATGTCTTAAAGATTGTGGAAAAAAAGTTCTTTAATTTCTACTCATAACCTGAGCATTAGTATTAAAGACCATGAGAGGCGTTACGTTTTAGATACTGTATATGAAACCTTTATTTGCCAGTGCAGTAATGTAAGGAGCAGCTAACCAACAGTTAATAAGAGCACTTACTGTGTTGTGCAACATGGCTGTGTTATAACTACAATTGCTTGCATCAAGTATATGTACGAAACAGCATGGATATCTACTCACTCATCTTCTCACTGTAAAAATCACTTGTGGCAATGGTACACATTTGATTTGATAAGATTAACCTTATCAGTTAGATTATGTTAGCTTCTGTAACTGTCTTGTCTTTATTTTTTTATTGCTTTTGCCTTTTTGGAATTGTGCATTAGACTCCCCTCACTGTGATGCCGAGGTGAGACAAATGCAATACACTACTTCTGGACTACAAGTCCCACAATGCACTGCAGTCTAATGAATGTCAGTTGCATACTGATGGATTGCAGGCTGCCTGAGAATGATGAGATAAGGAAAACATTTCAGCTACAAGTGCTTTTAACCATAGTCGCTCAGCCAGGTGAGGCACTCGGGAGCCCCTTCTTGTGCACAAAGCAATTCATGACTCTGGGAGACTGCGGACTTATAGTTGTATGAGGCAATCAGTGGTGAAATGGGTCCCTGGGAGAATCACATCCCCGTGGGAGCTGTGTTTGGGGCGTTAATTGCGGATAGTATTTCCACAGTAATGTGATCTGAGGAGATGACTTTTCTCCCCCACTGGCCTTATGGTTCATATGCGGTGATTGGAACTGTTTGTGTGCAGTGGATTAGAGAGGGAAGACCATCACTGCAGTTGTAGAGGACTGTTCACATGCTGGGCGTAATTTGGAGGTTGGGGGAAAAAAAGGGGAAAATGATGCTTTGAATGGGAACCTTTTGAAAGGTTAAACACAACCTGGATTTCAAGGGGAAGGCAAAGACAAGCAGGATTTTGGATCTGTTAATGAATTTTTTTTAGAATTTTTAAACGCAATTTATCTTTTTGTTTGCTCATTTTATGATCATCTAATCCTTCTCGGTCTGCTACGCTGCCAGTCTCCTCAAGACTTTGAGAGCATTCCTTTCTCCCATGATGCAATGTGAAGCTTTAAGCCTTACTGTAATAAAACCGAACACACTGGAGCATGACCCCCCTCCATTAATAATAACAGATGACAGTTCATGTGTTAAATGAATGACCAGTCAGCTTTCTCTATTCACAATATTATTTAATATCATTTTGCAGTGACTTGCTTAGCTTGCAGTTTTCACACATTATCCATTTATACAGCTGAACATTTATTGAAACAATTTTGGTTGGATATCTTTCCCAAACGTACAACTGCATTGGGCTATTGGGAAGTCCAACGGGCAACCTTACAAGCCCTTCTCCTTACTGCTACACTGCACGACTCCCCTTACCAAAATAAATGGAACTAAGTTTAATTTCTGTTGTTGCTTGAGAAAATTTGAAAAAAATGAGCCGTGTTTTTTGATGATGTATTTAAATTGAGACTGAGAGTAGTGGCTCAAGTAGAAAATGGAGAATGATAGAAACCTCAGGTTTCTATGTTGTAATAAAATATCTTTTCAGGATGTCAGATATATACTGTATACATTTGAAACAGTCTCCACACTGGTGTTGACATTGGTGTGCTTTCCATACAAGATGTTCCATTGCACTTTTTTTGGGTTTTTTTTGTACAGTTTTTATGCATTATCCATTTCTTGTGAAGCCATCTGATTAAAGCAAAATAGTGCAGCTTGTCTTTTCAATGATTGCACCCTTAATAAACAGCAAATGTTTTTGTGATGGAATCCCTGCGTATTCTTAAACTGTAATCAACTTTTCTGACTTAGGTGGCCTAGTATGTCATGTATGATCCTGTCAGTGAAATTACAAATACATATTTATCTACATATTTACATAACATCATTGATTTTCATGGAACATTAAGACACTTTAATAACAGGGGTCAAATCAGGCCTGGTGCCAGGAGAAAATACAGAGGGGTGCAATTGCAGTCAATGTGGGCACAAAAAGTCATAAATACTATGTAGACGTCAGGATATAAGGAGACAACCAGGGGTCCACAGTCGCCTCAATACCTTTACCTTGATTCAGTCATTTACAACTGAGGTCATTTACATTCTAAGTCCTATTTTTAAACATAAACTAGGCTATATTTAAGATGCAGTGAAAAGTACGCTATAATTTTGAGTGTTCAATCCTTGAAGATATGAAGGCAATATAAATTGTGACTTTACTGTTTTCTGCAGTGCTATTTTCGTGTTCAAACTCTTAAGAATTTGACCAGTTTTCCATGGTTTTTCCTCTGGAATTTTCAGTTGCTGCTCTTTTCGATTGGTAAAACGAAAGGGGTCCAATTTTTTAAAATGACTGATAGCAACCGGTGGATATCGCGAAGGGGAAGAAAAATCAAAACTTGGAATGTTTATATTTTGATGAAACACAGAAGGAATATAACAAGTAATATATTTTTCAACTGGGAGAAAACGTTTTGCGGTATAGCAGTCCAAGTGAGGTTCCTCCGATTGAACTATGTGAAGGAACAATTAGCCACAGATGCTCCATGCTTTAAAACGAACAAGTGAATTTCAGAAAGTGTTTATTATTTCGTTACTTATGCAGTAGTGTTTAGAAGTGTGTATATTCGTTATTGATTTTGTCATATTGCTAAGCGTCACTCTAAAAATTGAGATAAACGTTCCCATAATTATTTATGAAAGTAAAGAACATGATGAACGTTTCAGATTACAGTGTTTGACATCGGTGTTTTAGACATTCAGTTTTGGTAACGAACGGTGTTACATTTTCTTCAGTCATAAATAGGGGTTTTAATTGGTTTAACAACGCATATCGGCCGACAGTTTTCACGCACAGTTGTTTTCAAAACAGTACAGTATAGATAACCACTGAAATTATTTAATAACCATAGGACTATACAAATGTATGTTAAAAAATGTAGCCTATTGTGTCTTCGGGTTTCCCTGCCCACGACGTTTGGACTGCCTTCCCTGGGTCTCGTGCTGTTTTATTGAAAAGTTACGGGTTATAGCTTAATAAATCTCTCCCTGGCGCGCGGAGCAGAAAGCATTAATTATGTCCCTACCACGTTTAGCATTAATTCTGAGGGTGCAGAACCGACTAGCTAAACGTATAAAGTCTAGGGCAACAAAATTATGCATTAGAAATTAGCCATGCTATTCCATGCAATTCATTGAATGTAAAGAAACCGACGCTTGACATAATACAAGACAGTCCACTGTTAAAGAACTCAGGTTAGCATACCCTTTGACTGGAACACAAGTTCTCAGAATGCTGAAATACTTACGGTATTTTGTAAATAAAGTTAATAAATAATTGAATGCTTTTGTTCAAAATATTTTAATAAAGCTTTCCAATACAATGTCAGATACAAATATCTTAATCCAGTCCTATTTTTGACACATTGCATATGTAATGATTATTTATATTATTTACCTGGCCACTAAGTTACGTGTTAATGACGGCAAATGATGTAGATACACTCCCAACAGACACACTGCTTAATAACGTTACTGGAACCTGAAATATCGACGTCACCTTCAGAAACTGGTTTGATTCTACCTTCCAATCTGACTTCAGCTAAGAACCTCGCCTGACCCAACGGTGAGGTCTCGCTGGGTTAACAGAGTGACAATACAGCAAACAAACAGTATGCCATGCAGGCAAAATTAATAAATACACAAATTAACCACAGACAGCAAAGACAACCAAACTAAATAAAATTTGAAAAGAAATCATCTGAACAAAATATCCATCAAAGAACTAAGCATCATCCAGGTAGCCCGTAGATATTTGTCCATAGTGGGATTTAATGGTTCGGGATTAAGAATTTACACTCGTCCATATCTGTAATATTTACAGCTGTGTACCTGCGTTATCTATGCGTAATAAAGAGGGACTGCATGTATGCATATGAATACACATTTAAGTGCTCATCAAACCACAAGATATTCAAAGAAACAAATATCACTTGCAACCAGGCACAATAGTTCTTTAAACCGACCTCACACTCAGTGAATTTTGCGCACAGTACAAAAAGTGTGGATGATTCCTTCTATGAATGATATATGTTGCAATGCGGATTTCTGTCTCTTTTGGTGGTTTCCTCATTCATATTTAGAAAAGTTTTAGTCCTTTTCGGTTGTCCTTTTGCTGCGTCTACGGCTTGTCCATGCACTCTTTGTAGAGGTTAGACGCCAAGCTGTTGAAAAGGGCGCATTTCTCGGGACACGAGGAGGCGGCAGGTCCGGCACCGAAGGGGTAACCGCTCGGTTGTTCGTAGCTACCCAAACCCGCACTGTGACCAGATGAGGCAGGCGCAGAAGGACCAGAAATTCCCTGGCCTTGGTTGAGGTAAGCCACCAGCCGTCTCATTTCGTCCAATGCCTGGGCCTGCATGAGGATGTAGTTTTTGGCCAGCAGCAGGGTAGCGATTTTGGAGAGTTTCCGGACGGAAGGGCTGTGCGCGTAGGGTATCACTGACCTCAGCTCGTCCAGCGCGTCGTTCAGGTCGTGCATGCGCCTCCTCTCGCGCGCGTTGATGTTCAGCCGCAACACCTTCTGCTCCCTGCTCTTCCTACCTGCAGACGCACCTCCAGGCGCCGCCGCCGTCCTGTCTGTCATGTGAACAATGTCGCACCTGTCGTCGCTGTCGTCGTCAGGACTCTGTTCCCCGCCGCTGCTCTCCGCCACCGAAGCCCTGTCGCCGCTTTCCCCGTACTTTTCGCACAAAGACCCGGTCGGCAGACCGAGCGCCCCTGGCTGGGCTGGGACCGAGTCAGTCCGATCGAAACAACTGAGTGGTGATTGGCGGTCCCGCGATGGATGATCAATACTGGCATCTGCTCTGAACGAGGACATTGTTTTGCTTGAGACGGCGCTGAGAGTTTTGTGGAGAATTGCCCCCTCCGCTCTCTCCAAGCTTGTATCCCTATGCATAGTCCTTTCGGGGTCTGCTCTCGTCCCGCAGTTGAGCGACCACCACTGGCGTCGTTTCAAAGTTTGCAACCACTCAAGTTGATCCTGATACCTGTCAGGTGATCTACGAGGCAGCAGCTCGCGCTGTGGCGCCGTCCACTGGCCTGTATCGTGCCTTGACTGACCGGCACCGGATCTTGGGAGCGCGCAGCGGCAGCAGCAGTCGGGCGTCTGCTACATCCTTTCTCCAAGCAGGTTATTATTATGAAGATTCGCCCACCGGGACTGCGCTCTCTGCCCAATCAGGTTAAAGATATAATTAAATGGGATTAAAACGGTATCAAGCAGGCTAAGACCGAGCGCTATCTGCCCCCTCCTCTCAGATAGCCCATTCCCCTGATCTGATGAGAATTATTCCTCGGAGAAATACAAAAGGCGTCGTTTCCTTTTTTAAAAAAAAACCACCACCATCTGCACACGCATCTGGCTGCGAGTGTTTGGGAAGGGATCTCTTAGTCTGACAACTGTCTTAAAAATGGCATGTGACGACTTTCACCCCTGTGATCACAGCAACCGCCTTTGTGTAGCAACAGACATAACTAGGCTGTATAAACCAATGGATGCGAAGGGGCTTCTTAACCTCTTACATGTCCTACACAGACAAACGCCTCCCTTTCCGACGTTACCCAACTCAGTTTTGTCTTTTTCAAACACAGTGTGTTTATCAGCATTCCAGCATTCGTGTTTAATTTTGTTATTCATATTTCTTGCTGTTATTGGTTTTAATACAATGTCGGTCTGTGCCAACCGTCTGCGCTGAAGAGCTCATTTCAGGTGTGACATTGACAGACAGATTTTTTTGTATTGGTACATCTGCAAAATGGCACAGGTAAACCCAGTCTTGAGAACGGAGCGCACAGATAATGGTTGTGTCAACAACCTTTTAATTGTGCGGCTTCCGGAGGGCCGCAGGTGCGCGTTTCTTTTCCATTGCGTTTCACTGATGAAATTCTAATTCTCGTTGTACCATATGGTTGAACTATTCCTCTGAGACCCGGTCCAAAGGGGGGAGACGCAACGTATTAATCTCTGTAATAGAATCAGAAATGAGTTTCCACAGACCCGGTTGTAGGAGAAATTATCATAACAGTTGGGGGTTTGTCCATTGATCAAGGAATAGGCATTTTTAACGGAAACCTTGGCCACCGGGGAACGCTTGCAGCTCACCCTATGAGTTATCCGAGGGTGCTCTTTTACTAAATTACTTTGATTTCCGATGCATGTGATCAGTTCCTGTCACTTTGCACACAAAATGTGTCGAAACATATTTCCAACACTGCATGTAAGAGTTCTTCATGTATTATTGTTATTTGAAGGAAAGGCCAGAAAGCGAGGCAAAAGAAGCGACCAAACGTCTGGCGCATCGACGTCCATTTCCATTTCTGTTTTTTACTATTTTACTGCGCAAAAATTAAAAGCACGACAAATTTTGCCACGTTCGCTTTTGTTTAAAATTGGCGTCCCTGCCCGTCTTGCGTTCAGCTACCGTGAGAGAGATGCTTTGACTTTGACATAAATTAGGGTGGCATCGCCATCTAGTGTCTGTAGCTACTTGCTGCAGACGCCAGAGGCGGATCTGTCCAAAAAATGCAACCTCGTCCAAGACGCCCTGTCCACAAATATGACGTTCTTCTAGCGAATCTGTACAAATTTGGTTACTGTTAGCGTTAGGGTTAGGCTTGGGGTTAGAGTTAGGGCTAGGGACGTCACATCCCTTGACAGAATCGCTTTGATGACGCTGCCTTTTGTGGACAGGTCTGCCTGACTGGAGCGAGCCAGACTGCTCTTTCGAGTGGTGAAGACATTTCCTCCCGAGAGTGCAGTTGCCAGATCTGCATGAATTCAGACAAACAAGGAAACGAAGCTGCATATCTCACTTCGCCTCTCAAGCGCAGGGTCCGTACAAAATTGTCAAGGGCTGCGGAGGACCTAATCAGTCTTACAAAATACATATAAGTTAATCTACATTATATGGTTCAAATACTGATGGGGGCACCATGCTGCAGACGTTCATAAAACGTGACTGACGCGCCCCTCGTGGCTGCCGACCATCTTTCAGGTGTGGGCTTCGCATATGGTGGTGGTGAAAGCGAGCCATTTAAGGTCATTTAAAAGGAGTGAAAAATGCTGCATCAATCCCATTCACTCTGTCACATAAACTCTTTTTTCACGTCATTCACCCTTGACATCTTAAGTAGACATTTAAATTATACTTTGTTGTGTGCTGGTAGAGGTACCCTACAACAAAAAACATGTAAGGGAAAGACCGAAGGGATGGATTTTTCAGATCAAAAAATTGATATTCTATGGCCTGAACCACTTTAGGCATCGTTTTTCTTCCAAAAAATCCTCATGTCTTCATTCTTCATTACTCTCCTGTAAGTCATACTGTTTATAACTAATGGCAGTAAATAGCACAGGTGATCTTTCTTACCCTGGTAACTGTCAAGATTGTTGTGTGATAGCTTTCCTCGCGCAGCACCAGGCTGAGAAGCAAAGGGAAGAAAGGAAACCGCAAAAAGCAGACCGACTCATGTTGCAGTAAGTCATTATTGCCACGAGGTGGCATCACAAACCAAATTTACATGCACCAATCCATGTTTATGGATGACGGGCTTCCAAGGAGTGTTGCTGGGCAACTGAATCCACAAACTTGAAACAGTGATGCTGTCTGCTCATTTTGAAGCTGTCACCTGTCAGCAATAACTGATTTTTGGATTGGAATTTAAACCAGTTCTCAGTGACATGCATGTCTGTATCTATCTATCTATCTATCTATCTATCTATCTATCTATCTATCTATCTATCTATCTATCTATCTAGAGTATGAAACATGTCATTTGTGATCATACATGATCACCATCATCTTGACTAAACAAAAAATAAGAAACTAATCCCATTGTTGTGCGGAGAAATTGTAGATAAATAAAACATTATTAGCTCAAAGTGAACGTGAAATTACAATTCTTATGTGTTCTTTTCCAGCTAAAGACTTGTGTAAATTATATATTCACTTTTCCATTCATTTCTGCTGGAAAGTCCTGCTTACAAAACACTGAGGACAGGTGAGTAATGAACAGGCTTAAACAGGCATGGTGAATAATTTGTCATTTCTGTCACAGAAGCAGCGTAAAGCTAAACAATGGATGCGTGACGTCGCTCAAAACTTTTCTTATGTCAGCTTGTTGCTCTCACAGTGCTGCAAAGCAGTGTGTATTCAGACAATTGGGTCTTCTTGGGTCAGTGATGGTTGTTTGAGCTGCGTGTCTGTATATAAAGGTTAGCATGGTGATTGACAAGTAGCACGACCAATGGAGAGAGAGAAGCCACAGCAGATAACCAATAGTTTTATATGCAGCTGTATCAACAACCTTATATAGGTATACTGTATTTACAGTGTATACTGACATCATGAAATGCGTAGGTCAATAAAGCAAAGCAGGGCTTTACACATATAAAACAAGACTATGGGACTACAAAGCACTATTCTGCAAAGCATAGGGATCAAAAGCACCATTTGGATCCTTTTTTGGACAAGGATGCATTCAAAGTCATTGCCTTCCTGGGGATATTCTATTTGGAATTTCCATGAAAGGTGAATCACTGTGGTGACTAAAATACTTGCCCAGATTTTTTTTTTCCGCTAAAAATCTGTCTCTATAAGTGGATAATATATCAAATATATTTGTCTGTACAAATAAGCAATATACCACATTAAAGCTATGTAATTTACCCTGCATAAGGGTACTTGTGAAGGGAAACTGTCACCTGTCCCCCAAAAACTGTGAAATCGTTTGAATATGAATTGCTAAAATGTTAAATATGTAAGGACTCTCTTTGTCTTCCGTCCAATTAAAATCTATCAACAGGCAGATCTCGTTACATAAATGTAATTCCAAACAGGTAATTGTTTAACGTGTAATTGTCAGTGTCTGTGTGTGAACCAGCTATTGGTTAACAAGACACACCTGCCCTAATTATCAGGCCTTAGATGCAGGTGTGTGGCTACAGAAAGGAGCTCTTATTTCTGCAGCAGAGTGTCTGATCAGGCTGGTTCCTTTGTTTGTGGGTTTTATAAAAATAAAAAATAATAAAAAAAGAGAAATGATTGTTTTTGGTAAGTTTGCTCCTTTTTGCTTTTTTTGTAAGTGTTGGCCAGTCTTGTAACAGTGCTGTAAATGATTAAATATGTTTTGCACCAAGAAAATGATTTTTGATGTCTAAACAGCAGCTATTTTACCATTAACAATATGATTCTTTAAAAATAGATGTATGGTGGAGTTTGAAAAATATAATACTGCCTCACCATGTCTTTAAGCCTTTAACGTTTATTTACAAAAAAAATTTAGCCATTGTTACCAGTTAAAAATAATACAAATTAATCAAAGCAAGATTTTTTGTCACATACCAAATGTTCTATATAATTAGAGATGTTTTTTAAGCAGCACTGTGAATTATCAGAGACACTTTACAGTTGATAGAATTTAAAAAATGAAAACACACTTGTGGTTTTAATCTAAAGTATAACAGTGTTCATGGGTAGGTGATGCTTTTTTGAAGTGTCCTTAACTGCTGTAAAACAAAATGTTTCATTAACGCATGTATTTACACACCACAAATCACAACTGAAAGTGGCAATTAATTGCATCCTCTAATTTGAATATGCAAATCAATTTAATGCATTATTGCAGAACTTCAGGACCACTAGTGATATATTTACATAATTAGCTGGGCATACAACTACCAAAATAATGTATCAATTAATGATGCCAAAAAATACTGGAAATGAATACTTGTGTATTCATGAATATTATGTGCACTCAGTGATCTAATGTGAGATTCCAGATATACACATAAACTGTGCAATTCAGTTCCTAACTAAAGGCTTACACAGTACAAAATTTATGATTAACTTTATTCATGGTAGCTACAGAATTCATTAATGTTCATGGTCATTGATACCAGCTTCTTTTTATTTATAAAGCAAATATATCTGAGTGGCAGAAATGTGAGATCTGAGGGAAGCTGAAGGGTCAGAGGTTCACTGCAAACCCTTTGACCTCACAGGGCTGACAGAGGGGGGGAAAAGTAGAGACTTTTCATTTTGAGACATCTTTTCACTGGAAGAGTTTTGGCGTCTGATCAAGAGGCATAATTCAGCCTTCCATTTTCATAACTTTCAATCTGTTGACAAAGAGTGCAGTGACCTTTATTTAGCACTGGTACTTAAGCATGTTTGTTTGTGGTTTGGATCCTCCTTGTTGAGGCTGAAGACCACACTCTGCTTTTATGAGCTCAGGGGTGAAATGACGTTTTGTTTGAAGTTGAGGTGAATAAAGAGATTCAGACACCGTAATAATCACAAACCACGCAAAGCATGTACTGCTATGTCTTGGTATCTTTTTTTTCTTTTTCATACATATTCTGCAGTATATTTGCACATGATTAATTTTTTTCAGGAATTACATATTCTTGGGAAAATGCATTTCATCTGTATGTGGTTACTTCAGACCAGCTCGTTTGTGTTTATTCCCCAGACAGAATTGACTTAATAGCTTGACTTAATATTTATGTTAATATCTAATTTACCATCAGGATTGCTGTTTTCATTGTATAATATTTAACATGCATAACCTGGCTGTGGCAATACAGTATATTGTGATGCAATGTTGATAAAGCACAGCCTTTATGTGAATTTCACTGTGCTTTGGGTCCATTCTTATCAAGGAAAAGTGGGTTAAAAACTCACCACAGTTTGGTTCCACATCTGAAACTGCACCATCTGAACCAACCTATGGTGTGTTGACTAATCCCCCAATGTTTTTATTGGTTTGTTTTATTATAAGAGACTGGGAAGGAGTGCTACTTGCTTCAGCCATGACAAAAAAACAAGTATCACCAGTGAGAGACGAAAGAGAGGATGTTTGCTCGTCATTACAGGTGAGCACTGGAGTTTGGAATGTCTGGATCAGGAGATGAAGCATGGCTAAAAGAACCCCCGAGAACACTGTGTATGGTAGTGCTATATTTAATGAATTTATTGTGAGAATGCACCTTTAAGACATCACTGCTACGGCAGATGAATGGTCACTGACATATTTAAGATGCACCCTGAATTCTCCCAAATCAAATTTTGCATTTAGGTTGCCACTGTATTTCTGGACATAATTCTGTTTTATAAGTGGAAATATCTGTCCTGTGGCCTGAAATCCCATGCTACCCCTGGAAACTGGCCTTTATTTATCAAAACTCCACCTAAGAGGAGTTAACTCAGATGACACCTTTATGTAATTTGATTATACCCACTATTTAATATTATTATTAGTAGTAGTAGAAGTAGCAATAATAGTTTTTATAGTAGCAGTAATAAAAGTTGTAGTAGTTATTAACCGTTCCTTGACGGTTCTTCGGTCTGCGTGTATTTTATTCAAGCACCGCGGGGAGGCAGAAGAGTGCAAGAAAGTCGTCATTATTATTACGTTACAAAAAAAAAAAAAATTATGTTGTAGCATTTGCGGCAAAAATAACTCGAGTCAATGTTCAATCAAATAGGTTGACTGCTGTAGTTGTTACTGCGCACGAATACGTGGTAATTTGGCGGGTTAAAATAAATCTTTTAGAACTTGACTGCGCAAATGTACGTAAAAAAGAGAAAAACAGAGATCCGTACAAAAAAGACAATTCCTTTGTGTTCTCCATTTCAGCACAAGCAGGCTACATGATAATTCTGAAAATATTTCAGGAAATTCTGATTACACCGTATGGGTGATGCAAAATGTCTGATGTGCACAGCTGAAAGGGTGTGCAGCGTTTCACTTAAAACTTAAAATGGCTGACACTATTTTTATTTATTTATTTTCAGCGCGCCATTATAGAACTTTTTTAAGGATTTCTTTTTAATAGCCGATCGGGATGTTGTGTCTCGCTGCTAGGTCCCAGAAGTGAATGATGGATTTGGTTTGCTTCGACCTGAGTTGCACCAAAATTTGCAGCAGACAAGGGTCATTCTTGCCCGCCAGAAGAGGGAATATTTGCAGCGCCTGGACAGTTGGCCACGGGCAGAGTTCAGCACTATAGAAGCGGACAGCGCTCTAATGTCTTGCTGCACCTGTCTGTACTGGCCGTGTTCGCCTTGGGTGCTTTTCAGCAACAGTCAACGCGAAAAAACATGACAGATCACATTTCCTTGTTTTATTTTTAACAGTAAAGGGCTACATATATACCTTGACATTTACACTGTACCCTACAGTCGTTTTAGTTCATTATTAATAATTGCAGACTAGTCATGTTGTCACTCATAATTTTATTGGGAGGAAGACGAAGATTTAAAACAAAAATAGAAAATGAATTATCCATTGTTCAAGGCCTGTCATAAGGTTGCTTAAGTCCCTTTGGTCGCGAGGTTTAATTGGCGCGTGCTGGAGGTTGAAGGCCTCGCTCTTGGCATTCACCGCGTGCCTTAATTGTATGACATTAAATCAAGGTCCGCTGTGAACACGGAGAGCGAGCCTAAGATCAGAGGGCGGCTTGCGTGGTGAACATCAAACGCAGCGGCGTCGTCTCCATTTGCATCCACATATTTTAGAGAGATGATTAAAAAGGCAAAAAAAAAATGCACGTGGGTTCCTAACGTCGATGCACGGTGTCCACCAGGCATTCCAAGACGACCATTAATTCTTTGCGAATCCGTAGTTGCCGGGCTTATATGGCGTTTGTCTATTCCAAACGACCGCCAAAGTCCATCTGTTTCCAGTATTCTGCGAACGAAGGCTAAATCTCGCCTGTGCAAGCATTTACTTTGCAGAGTCCAACGCAACAAACCGCATTAAGAGATTACCCGTTTCGGACGGCCATAAATTCAACGCAATGCACGTTGGCTGGGCACTTTGACCACATAGGGTTAAAGCTGTCCCCAGGCGCTGGATTTTTTTGGAGCTCGATTCAGAACGGTTGCAAGCCAGAATCCAGCCCGGGTGAAAAGGGGCGGTCCGTTTGATCTGTTTCAAAGGCTGTCTGCTTTGACAGCGAGGCATAGACGACAAACCCTCAGTCCCGTCCGTATCCCCCTTCAAAACACCTACGGAAAGGTAGACACAAAAAACAGTCATTAATCTCACATTCGAAGTCATGTGTAAAATCTGTACAATAAACGACACAAATGATTAAAAAAATGGTATATTATGGAAATGCAATAAATGCATTTCAATTTCATATCCTTCATAACAAGCCAAAGACCGCATTAATTCCGCCGAGCAAGAGAATGAATGTCATCTGAGAACAGAATTTTCAACAAAGCGCCCGGTTATTCCCCACTTACACGCACACGATCCGAAATAACGCTCGCAGAGGAAGACTGACTGACCGAATGAAAGAGGGATAGAAAACGAAAAAAAAAATCTGACAGCAGGTCATAGCAGTTAAGATGCCAAAGCGACTCTGTAAAACGCAGCCGCGCAGCCGATCGGCGTTCCATCTCCAAACTGGACTCTGTCAAATACGAGAACTGCGTCCTGTTCCACCTCCCGCAACAGCCGACAGAAAACATACCGCATTCTCAGCCCGGTTCATTTCGGGGCCAAGGAAAATGCTCGAATGTATTTTTCCCCCATTACCATACCTTTAAAATTGCACCAGTTTACTCCGGAGTCTTCCCTCCTGTGCGCTCAAACCAGACTTTGAGATTAATGGCTCTCCAGCCAAACAAATACGGCATCTGCCTTCAGCAAAAAGAGGATTACGTGGGGGGTCGGTGACGTCATCAGGCAGACAGATGTTTGCTACCAAAGTCCCGATCATCTCCCTGTGCCCTTGAAACTAAAGCGCGTGCGTGTAAATCCCCATCTCGACCCGGACAGGCTGTTCCTCACCTGTTGTAATTTGGCGAATGCATTCCGTTCGCTCTTAAAAAAAGAAGTATTCGATTTAATTTTAATTTGATATTCGACGGTCTGTGCACAAACGCACGCGCGTATTAATGTATCTGCTGCCTCTAGTCCTGCTCTATGTCTCTTAAATATTCATAACGTCTGCGCATGCATGGAACAAACAAATGTTTCAGTATAGCTGGAAATTCTGCTTTAGATTTAATGAGCAGGGACATTTTGAGATGGTCGTTAAAGCATTTTGTATGTAGGCAATGGATAACCATTACTGTGTTCTACAATATAAAACTGCATTTCACTGAATGTATGCAGATATCTCTTTCAAACATACACAGTAATCGCTGTTATTTACGTATGGCTTCTCAAACCAGAAATAATATTTCGCCGTACTTAGTATTAGTTTTATTCCGTTTCGCTGTCCAAGGTTTTGAAAAGGAACACTACCGTCTTCCACACAGTACTCACACACACACACACACACACACACACACACACACACACACACACACACACACACACACACACACACACACACACACACACACACACACACACACACTCACTCACTCACTCACTCCCCCTCTCTCTCTTACACACACGTACACACACATACACAATAAAACACATAACATACGTACAGGTCATGCCATATCATTCCACAGATGATGTAAGATTACTTTTCAAAATTGAACCTGGGAAAAATATCAATGAAAATATCCTATGAAAACACAGAAATAAGAATGCATTTTGATGAACACATTTTAACCTTTGCAGAAAAAAAGCCATTCTTCCTCATAAACAGTGCTAAACTGTGTACCATGTAGCCTAACTTTACATTCCTGCTTTTGCCATCCACGTCCTTCTCTTCTGGATTTTATAAAGGCACGTGCGGCCTGTTACAGAAAGTATAAATAGCATACAAACAAGACCGCGTTAAACTGCAATCATGATGAGAAGTAGAAGCAGCATCAGTAATTGTAGCAGTCCTACTTTTGTTACCAATACATCTATAATTTTATATGAATATGTAATTGATATGTGTGTATGTGTGTGTGCGTGCGTGCGTGCGTACGTCTGAGTGTTAGTAATACACCATTAAACCGTATACAAGAACTACGAAAAGGGTTCAAAGGAATATGTATTCAATCACGCCGCAATAACGCTGCAACTCGACACCCTTGGCCTCGTTCTGGATTATGTAACCAAATTCCTAGCTCCGCACGTGTGGAGATGGATAAACGGATAGCTACATGGCTAAATCTTTATCAACAAGCACTGGAACGCTGCCCTTGTCATTCCCAGCAGAAACAGTGATGATGGCATAGAAAAGAACAATTTTAACATGAAAGCCATGTTCCGTTATCCTCTGCCATACTGAAATTACAGAGCGAAGCAAAACTAACATTAACGGTTCTACTGTTACAGAACAGGTACAAGCACGCATTCTCGGAAATCATTAATTTCTCACAGCTCACATTAAAGAGAACACGCGTAAAATATCCATACTTACAGGGACAGGGTTTTAATGGTCGACACCATGCTCGATGCCACATGGCATTCTTGCCGAAATAGCAATCCACATGCTACTCTGTGACGCGGTTTAATCGAAGGGTTCGCAGGAGAGACGATGTTTGTATACCGCTTCCGCCATTAACGTTATTGCCTGTAATCGGAATCAGGAATGCTCAGTCCCCGTTTCGCGAGCTGCAGATTCCGTTTGATTCTGAAGCACCGGCTCTCGCGGCAAACCATGACTGCATTTTTTTTCCTTTTTCAAAGGGGGGAGGGCAGGTCGGTCCATGCATTACAATGAGTTAAACCTCGCTTTCCCTCTCGCTCCCTCCCCCGCCTTCTCCCGCACACACAATGCGGTATATAGCGTACAGTTATCTAGAAACCGCTCATTGTCTGCACAGAGAAGAGCAGTTAAAATCCCCACTGAAAATGGTTTCACCGAAGTTATGTTCGTTTGTTGCTTATCTCTTTGATTAATGATTTAAATGTGTTATAATGTCGAAAATCTGAAACCCTCAAATGGTTCACACTGAGATTACTGTAAATTGAACCTTCGTCCTTATGTGTTTTATATCAGATATATCTGTGATCTGTCTTGTATATTACCCACCATATAACGTAGATTTTTACAGCTACTTAGCAGCAAATAATGCATTTTGCACATTAAAGTCGATCGTTGAAGTATATAAATTATGGTGGACGTTTCCTGAATCCACCTTGTCTAAATAAATTGTAATCCTGCAAAGGACGAGATTAAAAAGATATAAATAGCACGGTGTCGGAGATTAGGGAAAGGAAATTAGGTCTTCTAATCCGAAAACTATCAGTGATTTGCTGTCCGTGCTTTGTCCTCGGAGTTTTGTGTATTCACCAGTTGTAACCTGTCCAACAAATGCTAAAATAATGTGAACATTTGGATTCATCTCCAGCATTTTGTCAGGGTGATTCTGATTTCAGGTTGCGCAAATGCGCTCTGCTTTGAGGCCTAGTGTAATTACGAGTGGATCATTTCATCTGTTCAGATGGAAAAAATAATAAAACAGGGCTTTTCTGTTGAAACAAGATTAGGGTAAACTACGTTCACAACGACAAATTGAATTTTGTTTCCTGCGAGTTCGAATAGGAGAGAGAAAAGAAATCGACGTTGCTGCAGTGCTCTGTTGTTCCGGCTATCCTTCTGCACTGGTTTATGGTTTAGAAACTGTGTTCACCCTTTGAGGGGATTAGCCTCTGTCATACTTAAACATTTCTAATCGTTAGCGAGCTGTGCCTGTCTTTATCATATAGGCTACTGTTATTGCATTCAGCACAGACCATACGTGGGCCACGACCTGTGAGGGGGGAAAGTCCAATCTCGCTATGACTTTAAAAATAAACGCCTGAATACCACCTGGCTCTGTGTACTTGTCTGGTTCTGTGAATATTTTTTCTCACACCTTTTGTGCTGAAGAGTCAGTGGTTCTGGGCTGCGCACTCTAGCTCTCCATACACTGTTTCATTATCTTTTGTAAAAACTTATTTTATATCCTGACGTCGAATCGGGATTTAATGTTTGAACTGAACAGATCTGTGATTCTTAAATTAGCCCTAACAGAAAAAAGGTTGTATAATTTCGTCCACTCGAAATACTCCGTTCAGATCAAGTCTGCGTTTATGAACTTTAAGCAAAAAGCTTCACACGGACGTTTTGGTTATGTAAATTGCTTGTGATGCACATTAAGACTGACTTCATGAGGGGGGAAAGCGATTGACGCATGATCTAGCTTGCTCTCTGCACACAACAGCATCGTCACTGTCAGAGAGAGACGAATGAGGACAGAATACCGAAATATAAAACGCCTTATTATGTAGAGATATCTATTTATTTTGCAGTCGTGCCATAAAATATTCTATTTTGTGCACATCAAGCTCTGTCATTCGCAATTCCGTTTTATGTTACCGCAATTTTCTCAGCGGATTTCTTTTTCACACAAATCAAAGAATTGGCTTCAGGACCACATTACGCTGTATTACTGGGCGAGTTGACTGAACGCAGTCATTTGCAGAAATAGTATATAGGATATTAAGATTCCACTCTTTCTTCGTAAGATCCATGTTTTCGTTTAAATGTTACATAATATCTTTGACACTGTAGTCTGGTTAACATGTTCACGAATTTATTTTCATTTGTTTTAAACATTGTTTCAAAGGAACATGCATTTCGAGGTGGATACCCATATTTGAAATCGAATTTCTTTTCCAAGTAAATAATATTTGCGTAAATCGTGATCAATTAAAATGAGCAACCCCAAAGATCGGTCCCAAGGTGGAGATTTGAACGAACCGTGTAAATTGGGAGAAAAAAAATAGTTAGCTAAATATCGGAAAACAACAATACAGAAATTTATTCTAAAGAGCTTATTTTCCATGAGAGAGAGAGAGAAAAAAAAACATTGTTGCTGCTGAAACAATGGGAACTGCGCGGCGACTGCGTTGGTCCCGGAATGAATAGAGAAGCCGCGGGATGTGCGCGGGTCAGTGCCCGGGGTCTCCATACCAAAGCCCCTTTCCCAGCCCGCCACAATAACCCTGCGCGGGGTCGAGACTCGGGGGGGTCACGGGGCATCGCCCATTGTCCGGCACTTCACAACAGAAACACATTTATTAATCAGCACTGACCGGAGGCCCCTCTTCAATGTTTAGGGGACAAAAAGTAAGGGGAGAGAGTGAGAGAGCGAGAGAGAGGGAGAGGGGGGAGAAAAAGAATCAGAAAGAAAGGGATGAAAAACTGACCAGTCACTCCAGATGTAGTAACACAGGCCAGAAGTGTAACTTGTAAAAGTTTGTAGTAAAACGTTTGATTTATAGAAATGCCTCAGGACTCGTGCGGGGAGTGACGGGGATTCGCGTACGGCTTCAAGTACGAGGTATTTCGGGATAAATGGCAACAGAGTGATAGTTGTTGAACAATTAATTTCGGTTTAACTCTTACTGGGATTGGATTGTTGATCAGTGTACACATACGTAACATGAATGCTTTACTCAAGATCTTTGGATTTAACGGAGGTTGAATTTTTAGATAATTAGGGTTCACATAGGGGTGCATTACCCTACGAAGACCCGTCCGGAAAATATTTTAGTGTGCCGTATAAATGAAAAGACAAGAAAACGAAAGTCAGGGGATGGTAGATTAAATGGTACTCAACTGTTACCATTTACATGACATGATATTTGATTTGAAGGTAAAGTGGATTGAAATGTTAATGTAAAAAGTTATTAACGCATTCCTTTGGTCCTACTTCATTTTGTTTGTCTCTGTTAGCTGTGAATTTAAATGTTCACGTAATGCATGTTTGAAATGACCTGTGGAGAATCATTTATTATTTCTTATTTACGATATTGAATTTCATTATTTAACATCATAATCTATAAAGTGGCAGAGTGATGCACGTAAGAAAGGAAAACCATACAATTGTATTTAAAACTAACAAGTATAATGAAGTTTCCGCTCAGTTTGTTCTTCAAAGACGTTGCTGTTCTCGTCCTATTGTTCAAATATAACCAACAATCCTTCTGCAAGCAATAAGTGGTTAAGAAACATATAATTACTTATTCACATAGTCATATTTGTGTGAATCAATAGCCTACAGAAATCTGGGAACATTTACTAAATTCATATAAATCTAAAATTGGTATGGATGTTAATAATAACCCTTTGACAAATATTAGGGTTCAGGCTGCAGACGGCGTTTAATCCAATCTTTGTCATTTTATGTGCATTTTAGGGGAAAAAAATTAGACTAATGTATTCGTTTGTTGTCTCGTGTGAAGTGAAATTCACTATTCATGTAGGATCTCAATGCACCTATGGTAGTTAAACTCATACAAGTTTTTCAAAGCTTAAGGTCTGCACTGCTACGGTAAGACATTTTGTTCTGGATATTATTTGAATCGACATTAATTTGTTCCGTTATTTCCCAGAATGACATTCTACACTTGGGCGCTTTCTGTATGCAAATGATTTCCATCGCTGAGGAATGTGACAAATTTTAAATGAATTATTTTGGGAGTTTTCTGAAATATAGCGATCCTAACCACCGAGACAGCATCTTTCTGTCACCGAAATTACAGGTGTTGATTTTTTTTTTTTTTTTTTTTTTTGCTGAGTGACTATCATCACTTGCACATACCTTTTTCTTTATTAAAAAGAGCTATTAAGTGTATTGACAACAGCAGTGTGGTTAGCTTGCTGAACTTCGGATGAGACTCTTAAAGGTGTGAGTTCAGGAGAGATAGTACAGTTGTGCCCACGAGCGATGAAATTTAAATCGTCAGCTGATTGGATGAGCCTGGTGGGGAAAATGTGAGCTGTGCAGTACCTCATTTTTCCACTCCTCCATAAAATATTAAAATTTTTCTGACACCTGCTGATACTTTACTGACACTCTGATCTGAGCTACAGGTAATGATATGTGACGTGTGTGTGTATGTGTGTATGTTTGTCTCATCAAACAAGAAAAAATTTATCGACCAAATTCATGGCTGCCTACATATCTTATGTGTCAGAGAGCTGGACATTTACTGAAGCGGTTCAACTGGAGTACGTTGCTTAAGGGCACAAGAATAGTGTCCCACCTGGGAATCATGTCTTCCACTTACCGGTTGCAATTCCAGCTCTGTGACTGCCATTCCACACGGCTGTATCTGTGGGATGTAACACTGAACAGTCTTCAGTCCTCTGTCTGAAATTACCAATGTGTCTTGGACATATCTCTTAGATTTGTGCAATACCACAGTCCGGACAAGAATTCCATAATTAATATTCTTTGATTTATATTAAATATACTTGTGATTGTACCATGCTGAATATTCATCAGCATTATATGTGCAAAAAAACCATTGCTCACCTTGAAAATCATTGTACGAACGCACCATGAGAGACGTTGGAACCAGAGTCAAATTCCTTGTATGTGTAAAAGCATACTTGGCCAATAAAGACTGATTTTGATTCTGAAAATGCAACACGTTAAAGGAGCAAGCAGTCAGTCCAGGGGCTTAATCCCACCTAAAATCTGAGCTCAGTCTCCAGATTCAGAGGCCAGCACTATTACCACTGGGCAGCATTCTGCATTCCTGTGATGGAATTTTTCGTGCCCCGCTATGCCAGGGCTGTGAGTTTAACATGCATTATTCATGATCTTTGGAGCATCTTTCTCCATCTAAAACAATAAATCCAAACACAGGGGTTGGAAGGGAGGTGAGACCAGTCACCCATGGAATGTTTTCCCCCCCACAGTGTGTGCTGTCCTGGGGTCAGATTCAAACGTGCTTCGTGGCGCTTAAAAATGAAGCAGTCTGGCAGCTCGGTATTCAATGTGAATGTTAGCTGGCAAAAATGTTAGCTGGTGAAAAAATGTTATAAAAAAGTGCGACAATCGATTGCTGCCTGGGTAGGAACATATTCGAATTAAACACGTTGGAATGCTTCCCACTGGATTTCGCTGTCTGAACTCTCAACTACATGTGCAGCTTTGTACTTTTAGCCCTGGATTGTCCTTGTTGCATGGCCTCTTGATAATGCATTATAGAGCACCTACCACCAGGCACACATTATATATTATTAAAAAATTTTAAAGAGCAATCATAGTTGTATTTTTTCCAAAGGAGCATTAGAAAGGGCATTTAGGGTCTGTGGAGAAATGGTGATGAGGAGATGATATTTGGTTTGAAGTGTCATGCATTCATAAATCTGTCTCGCAAAGATCTGGTGGCTGAGCTTGCCCAGCTAAAGAAACTCCCTTAGAAAAAAATTCCCTCATTCTGAAATTCTTAATTTTTTTTCCAGATATTGTAACAACGATTTCAAGCTCCAATCAGAAATGGCTGTTAAAGAGTGATTGTAAGTGAAACTGCTGAATGTTGTTTGTGGGGAAGGTTCTAAGTGCCCTTTAAAAGGATTTAGAATTAGGGTGAATCCAAGCTTTCGAGCCCCCTAGCCTGGCCCTGATTCCACCAGTGGCGTAAAATAGCCGTCACAGTCAGCAATCGTTGGGCTTCACACTCCTACCCAGTAAAGAGCTTTTACATTCACACCCACTGCTCCTGTGAAGCAGAGATGGAGAAACACACTCTAAACCTGTGCACATTGTGCGTGTGTGTCTAGGTGTGTATGTATGTGATGTATGTCTGTGTGTGTGTGTGTGTGTTTGTGAGTGCATCGTATGCCTGTGCGTGTACATGCGTGCGTGCGTGTGTGTGCTGTGTGTGTGTGTGCGTGCGTGCGTGCGTGTGTGTGTGTTTGTGTGTGTGTGTGTTTGGGAGTACATTGTATACCTGTGTGTGTGCTGTGTGTGTGTATGTGTGTGTGTGTGTGGGAGTGTGTGTGTGTGTGTGTGGGAGTGTGTGTTTGTGGAGGATAGGAGAAGGAGTTAGGAGGTTTGCCTGTGTCTGTCTCCTGCTCTAATGGGCAGGTGAAAGCTCAGCAGGGAGGTGCAATGTGTGCAGCTGTTAGTCTATGAAAACCACAGTGCAGGCCACCTATAAGTGCGGAGGAGAAGGCTTTGCAGCGCTCTGCGGTCAGCGAGTCTCCGAACAGTCCTTACCTGCATCACTGCTGAATCTGAATTGTGAATCTACTCTCTGACAGCCTCGCTTTAAGAGGTCAGTGAGCAAGAGGGGCACTGATGTTATTGCTCTTTCTATCTTCATAATTCAGCAGAATTGAGCTTGCTGGCAATATTGCTTCAAAAAAAAAAACTAACATATGACAGTGATCATCGATCCAAATATTTTATGTACTTTTTTTCTTGCCAGATAGTGCCTCTGGTGTGTACTTGTGCAGATTTATCCACCAAATGCTCATTGTGAAGACACTATAGGCATGGGTGGAGACACACAGTGAACTACAACTCCCAGCATCCCTTGACACAGGAGGGATGTGAGGCCAGTTTTTTGAGGGACTACATTTACATATACATATATTTACATAGGCAATGTAAAAATGCATGTATTTTGTCATATTATGATCTTATTTGATTTCTGATTGGTTCCCATCAGCATGACTGTTGACTTCCTGTCATGGTCAGACTTGAATAACACAATTTTTATTTCTCTGATTTCATTTATTGGCTTAGTGAACTATGCCCTTCTGAGATTCACCTAATGTCTGCACACAGAGCTGAAATGTCACTGTAATCATTATCTTAGGATTTATATTAGCTTTTTATCAAATTAAAATATGTACCTATTTGAAAGGCTAACACTGCAAAGTGTAATAATCAGATCGTGATAAAACCTTCAACAGACAGACAGACATACTGCCAGACAGAGGTGGATATGCAGCAGAGCTCACTGGTACACTTTTCCGGCTGTGGGCTAAAAAAAAAGCGCCTCTCGAAAAAAAAAAATCTAACAGAAATAAATTAATAAATACACCCTCCATTCATCCTACATCCATATATTCATTTGGAGGCAAACGCTGACACAGCAGACTGACCTCAGGTCAGCGCTTTAATCAGATTTTTAAACACAGAATCAAAGATCTGGAAGAAAAGGTTAGTGGAAGAAGGTCGATAGACACTGCTGCTCATTAGGAACACGTTAAGAATTACAACTGGTAGCAAAAAACCCAGCCGCAGCAATATTGGCCTAGTAGTGTTTCAGATTATTAAGCCCCGTTTGTGGGAGATGTTTCCTACACCAAAGCACCTTAACTTTCTAGCAGAGATCCTTTGCTGAGAGCATTTTAATTTTTTTTAAGTATTGATATTTCAGTTTTGCTCACAGAAATATGCTTCACAAGATAGTTGTAATGTGTAATGAGATCCTGGTGATTAAACAGGCATCTCTCAAAGACTACTTGGAAAAAAAGCCCATGACATATTAGCAGATAAACGACAACACCTACACTAAAAAATACACCCCTATTGGAATGACACCTCAGAGTCCCCAACAACATGAGAGTTAGGGCTAAAAACAAATATATTTCAACTGAAATAGATATTTTTAAAAAGTGCAGAAATCCTGAACATAAAATGGGGTCAACAACAAAATATTAAAATAAGCATTTTTCTGGCATTTTATGTAACAAACACCGTACGCCATTGCATTTGCTTTGTAAGGTTCTCTTTGTAAATTTCAAAGCAGTTGCCTAATGCTAAAAGCTATATTTTCAGTTTGCGGAAAACAGCAGTCATTAATTTAAATGAGTAAATCATGTTTAATGCCGTCTGATCTGATTTGGGAGGGATCGTAACCCATTTCCCTTTTAAAAAACACCAGAGTCTCTCCAGCTGAAATCTGTGAATAAAACAGTTTTGTCAGGTTTTGAGCTGTTGGTCTCGATCGCGTTTTTTGTAAATTGAGTGATTTGAAATGTGAGAGGACGGAGCAGACAGTCAGTCAGATGGGGTTAACCACCCGAATTGCTGTTCATCAGAGCGATTTGACTCTGAGCTGAAATGTAGGTCAGCTGGTTCCATGGGTTTCTATCTCCAGAAGAACACCATTGCGCGCGGCAGAACGTCTGTTTCACAGGCAGGGTGCATTTCAAGTTTCAGTATTTTACCTAAGCCTGATATAAACTGGACATAACCTGTGAATATGCCCGCAATTTGATGCATGTGTGGTCACAGGGTTAATATGAAGATATGCTCCAGAAAGATTTGCAAAGTGTAGTCATATGTGATTTCAATTTTCTGCTTTTAAATATGCTTCTAAACATGATTTAAAATTATTTATTTAAAAAACATTAAAGCCATGAAATTGAGCATTAGACTTGACTGTATTTTAATGAACGAATATGGTTTGTGTCCCTCATCTAGGTTAATTCCCCGCAATGATACCAACAGAAATGTATAACTGACAATACGGGGAGAGATTTGTTTTCGAATAGCTCTTATCGCGGTGGCTTCCTGAGCACAGCGACGTGCTGTCCTATATGCGTACCGCCATCCGAGTGTCGGAATGAGACAACTGTATGCGCCTGGGGTTAGCGATGATCGCAGTGGCTGCCTACACGTGAGTCTCCATGGCAACTATCTCGGTTGCCGAGCAACCGTGCGGGACACTGAAAATGCCCAAAGGCTTACTAAAAATATATGAGCGTTAGACCCCCCCTTCGTGTTTTACGCACACAAACCGTAAACGCTGCCGAACGGCAAGCCTCACTGTACGGGCGGGCACTTTGGAACGGGGTCAGGGGATTGCTGGACTGTGTTTCGGATCAAACGACCCCTTGGTGGTACGAAGCACTTTATGGGATAGAGGTTGGAGATCACATTGTAAAGGGACGGCGCCAGGGGAAGACAACTTCTATCCCTCTTAAATGAAATGATTATATATTGAATAGTATATAAAATTATTATATGACCTATTCACTTGTGTTTGTATCTTTGCATAATTTTTTAGGTGCAGTAATATATGTCCCCAGTGTGTCTGCATCACTGGGAGACATTATTTTGTGTGCAGTTACGATTGAAATTTCAAAATAAAACCCCGCATGAGTAGTGGGAAAAAGGGACGACAAAAATGCCCTGAGGCGAGCGTCAGAGACGCAGGCCGGCGACCTCCCCTCTCTCACGGGGGTCAGAGGTCGTTTCTAATGTGACGAGGACGCGTGGATGCGGAAAAGTGGGTCGAGCGCGCGCCATCTTTGCAGCTCCGGCCCGCGCGTCGCGTCTCGCGCAGACCCAGGTTAGCGCACACGCGCTGGAACAAAGCATTCCATCAGTGGCGTGACGACACGGCGCGCGGCCCAGCTGTTTCTGTTTGCCTTCTAATAATAGCGAGGGGGAGAACGGAGGAACTGCCTGGGCATAAAATATTTAACTGTTGTGACCCCATAACAGGAAATATATGAAATATGGCCGACGGGGAGATGCAGCGATGGAGGAATATTAGTGTTGATATTTGCGCACATTTGTCTGTGTGGGTGCAAATACGGTATGATACACGATGTAAGCGTACAAATGATGTATTTTACACAAGTATGCATATATTTCGAGCAGACCATAGACATCTGCAAATGAGATTTGCTATAATGCATTTGAGATCCAAAATGAAATTATTCATCTTTTTCTTAATGGTAAATACACAGATCCAACAATGTTACAGATGTGTCAAGGGCTGAAACTGATTGAATTATTTTGTTAAATGTGCCTTACACATAATACATTTTTTTAAATAGATTGGGTTATATCCCTAGCTAATTCCGTTAAAAAAAGAACATTGCTGTATCAGCTGGCCCACAGCCAGAGAACCCCCGGATCTCATGAATAATTCAGGACAGAAGAAACATCTGAAATTCAAAATGATGGGCATTTACCCACAATGCCTTGCACGCTTCTTATTAAAGGACAGCACCTGCATTCTGGCTGATAACACTGTGCTGTCAGAGACAGCTAGCAGGAGCTACGGTGTGGGCACCGAGCTTCAGGGCCCGCACTTAACAGGGAAACGTCTGTTGGTCGGGAACACAATGGCTTGTTATGGGCCAGATCAGATGCTTTTTAAAAAAGGAGACGGGGAAGAAAAGAAAGAGAAAAAGGAAAAGAACAGCTTTCCTCAGGGAGGGCTGCTGTTGTAAGCAGAATGATCCTGGATGCCGTGGGATGGGGAGTGGGCGGGGGAGGGAGGGGAGGGGGCCTTTTTGGCATGATGCCAGCTTCGGCGTGTGCCCAATCTCTTATCCTGCCGCCGATACCCAGGCTGACAAGTGCCCTGCACCCCGCACGCGGAGGGGGGGCCGGGGTGTCACTGGACCGCTGCCAGGACCTGTGTAGAATCTGGGGGTGGGGGGGGGGGGTGGTGTTCTGTGGCCTGGCAGAGAAGGGTACGAGGGGGGCATTCAGACCCAGAGAATGTGCCTTTGTCTCAGAGCACCCTGCCAGCCAGGGCCTAATGAGGGAGGCCTTTGTCGCCGGGCTCTCGACATCAAGTGGGCTGGTGGACTCATTAACCTGACTGCAGCGCATTAAAAACACACACACGTGTGCGCGCACACACACACACACACACACACAGGTGCATGACACTGCCATGATAGCACTCTCAGGGCTGCGAGAGGGGCCTGGTGCTCTGTGGGGGGGGGGGGAGGGTTTACACAGGAACCCCCAAACATCATCTCACCTGTACCTGTCTGTGGGGTGGATGCAAATCCTGTCCTCTGTCCTTCTGTACCTCTTTCTCTGTCTGTCTCTCTCTTTCCCTCTCTCCCTTCATCCCTCTCTGACTCTGACTCTCTCTTTCCCTCTAATCCTCCCTTGCTTTCTCCCTCCATCCATCTCTATGTCTCTGTCTTTTGCTTACCTCCTTACTCCTTTTTGCTTTCTGTCCCTCCCTCCATCCTTCTTCTGGTCTCTTTTTCTCTCATTCCCTCTCTCCCTCCATCCCTCTCTCTCTTTCTCTGTCTTCCTTTTCTCACTCTCTCACTCCTTTTTGCTTTCCTTCTTTTCCCTCACTCCTTTTCTCTCTCCCCCTCTCTCTGTCACCCCCCTTCCTGGTCCTCCCTCTCCTGGCTGCAGTGTTGGTAAAGCAGAGAGAGAGGTTGTGTAAAGGAACCAACTCAGTGTCCCCGCTGTCAGTGCCAGAGAAAATAATACTTCCCTCAGGGGAGAAAAGGAAAATAATTCACTTGCACCAGAGCCACTTGAAACGGGTATGTTAGCGGACATTTAAGGCCTCCAGTAAAATCAAACACTTTTAACCGAGGTTGGTTGTGCGGTCTGACTCAGCACTTTTTGGTTAGCTTACCTGTGAACAGTTTGGATTGAATTGTAGAAGCTAGCACATCAAAAAAACAGTCAGACCACAACCTTGATCTTGTACTGAGGTTTCAATTACTTGGCATGTGCTGACAGGCTACAGCAGCTGATGAAGGGATTTAAAGCGGAGAACACAGGGATTGCAAACTAATGGTTTCTAATGGTTAGAAAACATATCATACTTAAATTGATGTATTCATTAATATATTTAATAAAAAACAACTTTATAATGAGTCAGTGAAGAGGGACAGACTGCTCTCTATCACTCCCTGCAGGTTCTATTCTGAGGGCGAATAACACGCCAGCAATGACATCACCTCTCCCTCTCCTGTCCTTCCACTAACAGCAGAGCCCAAGTGATCGGCTGCTCTATATTAAAAACACAGCAATTCTGAAGAAACTCAGAAGGATTTAAAATGTGTATATTTCCCAAATTATAGGTATTTACTCATCATTTCTTTCAAACATTTCATAACATTTAATTTAATTTTATTTTATACAAATAAATGCATAAGAATGGCTCATGTGTTACTGCTTTAATTTACAGGAAGTCAGTCTCTGTTTTCAATGACATTTACTTTCCTTGCTTTGTCTAAAATTATCATAAATGACAGTTGATGCATAGCCTGTCCAAATAAAGAGCATAAATGATAATACAAATTCTAAATGACCTCATGACTAGAGAAAACTACTCCACTAATGCTGCACATTTTGGTTTTTATTAAACAGAATCAAGTTAAATACATAGTCTTGCCACATGGTTTCTGCAGATGAATTCTGAGGGAAATGAACAGGAAAATATTATACATCATGCAAGAAAGAAAGAACATTACAATCAGAGCTCATGCCAGGCAGTGTGTTGAAAGGCATGCTTCCTATTGCCCTCATACCAAAATATTCACATATTCAGCTTTGTTTTGTTTATTTTTTCTATAAGGATTAATTCTGTTCAGGAAAGACTTATCTTTTTCCCTGTGGCATTGTTCATTAGGTAATGCCTCCCCTGGAATGTCTGAACTGCTCTTCATTAAAAATGGAAGAGTATTTCTTTGTCCTATCTGTACACTGGTCTAAACACATCCCTGCAGCACATTATTAAACTCCTTGGTTCAGATTTTAAACTCTGGAGCAGTGTGCAGGAATTTGCCTCTATATTAACCTTTTACAGAGTTGTAGTCCCAAAATTTTCACCAACAAAAAAGCTATTAAATCTAATTGAATATTAAGCTATGTTAACGAGCATATTTATCCACAGAAACTGGAAGAGTAACAGTATGCTATACAATAGTCATGCAACCAAAAATAATGAATGATTCTTCAATCATATCTCCTAAATAAGAATCTTAAAATATGTGGCCAGACAAATATTAAAATGTTATATATTCTTATTCTTGTTTGTATTCTAATGTTTCTTCTATGGACATGCACTTGCATTCTACCATTTCCTCTTTTGAACATGCATTTGTATTCTAACATTCTCTTGTTTTAGTTATCAGATTGGTGTGACTCTGGGTATTTTTGAATACTGAAATAAATCATATTTCATCTTCAACTCATATGACATATATTAGGCATTTGGATTATAGGGATTTCACATACATTTTAAGAACCTGAACAAAGAAAAAAAAAGGATTGTCTGATATCATTACAGCTGTAACTGTGATAAAAAGATGGGCTGTTGCTTAAATGGGTTTATCTAAAATAAATAGCTGGAGACAGCTTTAAAAATGATAAAAATAAAGGGAAAACTCTCATGTATACTGAGAAAGTAATTGCCCTTCCATTAAGGCTAATCATAGTAACAATATTACCGTGCACAAAGGCCCTCTTGCAGTGCACATCACACCATAATGTAACATTTTAGAAACTGAATCCAGCTATTTCAAAATATGAATTACTTATTATGAGCCAATACTGGTATTTTGATCTTACCCCACACCCCCTTATATTTGGGGGTGTAGCCGGGCAGAGGCAGGACGGTGTCCCCTCTCTCGAGGGGTTAAACACGGTCATTCCGAGATCCACAGCAACAAGGATGACACATCTGTTCTGACGCCTGACGTTAGGTCACTGAATAATGCATTTACACCCCAGGCTGTAGGTGATGTGTGCATATTCAATCGTTTGTTTGCCCTGTGGGACGTGGTGGACACACACACACACACACACGTGCGCACATGCACACACACACAGACACCCAGTGGTATTAGCCACAAGACCCTCAGTTTGCTCTTTCTTCTTCTTGCCCTTTGCAGTCTCTGTGTGGCTCTGTGCTTTGAGGTGTGCAGAACTAAATCGTACCCCACACGCCAGGGCTGGCCTTGGTGCACCTATATGTCACAAAGCACCTTGCTCAAAACCCTCAAAACAATGAAAACCATACATCGTACAGGCCATCTTTGATGGATTGAATACCATAGTATATAGTATATATATATATGAATACCATCTTGCCATAACATCAGCAGATGCACGCTACAGGAGGCCCTGATAACTGTAAGATGTAGATTTGTTTTTTTCCTCTATAGTATTTTTTTTTTTCTTTTGCAAGGGGCCAACAAAGGCCAAAGGTGAAGACGTTTGTTGACACATTTTCGTTGATGGTCAAAAGTCTTCTGTATCTGCTGTTGTTCTCGTGGCCTTTGGTTAGCAAGTGGCTTTGTCTGTCAGCGTCTGCCAGAAGAATACATGCAAATATAATAACGCGTTATCTGTGAAATGTGTGGGGGTTAAACGCGCCAGGAGTCCTTTTTTTGTCCCTCACCAAGTTCTGCAGAGAGTCAGTGAGAAGGGAAGCCTCTTTACGACACCTCCGCTAAATGTAATGTAGCAGCACCATTAGCTATTGAGGAGACAGCGTGCAGAAGTGAGAACGGCGCTATCGTCATTAACCGCTACAGGCCGAAGTGATGAAACCCGCAGCTGGCTTGGATTCACGGGGTTTGCCGTCTGCGAGAGTTTGACTGCACGCCCTGACTGAGCGATAAATTCTACAGAGAGGAAGGAGAGAAGCGGTTCCGCTGAAAAGCGCGGTTTTCCGCGAGAAACGACGCACAATAATATCCATCGTTTGTAAACGTCCAGCACCGTCAGACATCAGCAGAGAGAGAGAGGAGGGGGAGGGACCACGAATATTCCGTCGGCCCGTCGCTTTCTCCAAAGCGCGCTGTAGTGAGCCGGATCGATACGTCTCCGAGCTTGGCGTCCCGCGTCACCATGACAACAGGACGACATGCGGGATTTTTTTCCCCCCTAAGAGTCTAAGCGTGGCTCGCACACCCCCCAGAGCTGATTTTAACCTCGGGGGCTTGAGAGGAAATCCAGTTTCAGAGGTGGCCACAGGTCAAGACTTATAGATTTGACTGACAGGATGGGGAATCCCTCAGTTGCCTTCCTGGTCCTGCATGTAAAGAGGTGGTCATTTAACCAGCCTACTTGAGTCAGTGTGGTGATTGGCCAATAGCAAAGCTCTGGACAAAGATTACTTTCCCCTGCACCAATGAGAGGCCATCTCCAATCCATTATATATTTACAAGGCAGATCACAAAAGCACCAGTCTGACAAGTGCAAAGATACTACTCTTTTTATTTTTAATTTAATTTTTTATTTAAAATTGTGCTTTTTTAAATGGCATTTAATTTTTTTTCAGTGGTCTCTGCTTTTCGACTTATCTGAAGAATATGGCTTTCTTAAGTTAGGTAGATTTACAAACCCTCTAAAGAGCTTTTCATTTATCTAATTAAAAAGGTTAACCCTTTTACTGGGGTCAAAAGAGACTGACTTACAGACACAAAGAGGCTCGCGGCCTCTGGGTTTCGTGCTGTTTTAACTTCCGTGCAACAACAGATTACCAGAGAGAATCCTGGGAAATCACCCATATGCAGGACCTCAGGGATCTGTGAGAGAGATGGCTGGTGCAAACAGCCTGCATCATTTCCTATGGGTGCATTCTCACCCCTCTCACACCTCAAACACTGCAGAGAGGAAACACAGTGTGGGTGTGCTTTCAAACGGAAAGCTTTCTCTATAACCCACGAAGATTCATGAAATCCTTAAATGAACCATCAGCATAAAAGACATGTTTTTGATCCAGTCACTTTGATTTAGCTGTTGTCGTATTTGTTGCACGCACAAAAACAAAATCACTCCCACCCACAAAATGCACCATTGCACACTCAGTCAAAGTTAATTTCAAGCTCCTGTTAGATATACATGTAAAATAAATTCAAGGTGAAAGTAGATACATTTATTTATTTATCATTATTATATTTATTTTAAAACAGTCTCCTAAATGTAGACAGGAAATGGAAGGGTAATGTACCAGCAAATATATATATTTTTTGTCATTAAAATGCCGTTTTGGGTGATGTTTGCAGCCTCAGGCTGTATAATTTCGGTGTAATCCTTCCTGCTGGATGAGGCTCCATCACATTTTTTATCCATCTTTTTTTCCATGTCCCTCCCAATCATGTCTGTTCACTGAAATCACAGATATTCTTTCACCGAATGCATATCCAACCCAACGTGCTTAGCATTGAAAGTTGCATCTCTGCCGTTGCTGAGGCTAAAACTGCTCCCGATTACTTCCTTTTACGATGGGTATTGACCACACCTACAAGAAAAAATATGTGTCAACAGACCAATCGATTAACAGACAAAATGAGTGTGAAAAAGAGATGTGCTTTCATTTAGGCTGCTGAAGACAGGAGAGGGCATGGAGGCTTGAAAATATTTGGCAAGGATTTTGGGTGGCTTGTGGGCTTTCTGTCCCCCAAATGCACACCTCCCACCAGCTACTATCTTTTTTGTTCATCCACTATGTTCCAAAAGCAATGCAAAATGGAGAGTTCAGTTTATTTGCTGTTAGTTACAAATGAAGACACCTTCAAAAATCTCCTTCCTGTTGTTGTATTTGCAGTGTTGGCTCTGTGTGTGACTCAACAAAATTGCGTGATTTATTTTCGCTCTGCTGGCAGAGGAGGGGAAAATAACTCAAATTAGGGTTATGGATGATGCCGTTAATATTCGCAGGTCCCTTGAAATGAGTTGACCTCTGACCCCTGTTCTGCTGGAGGCGTTGGCGTCTGCTCCTGGACCTCCCCTCCCCCTGCTCAGGGGTGCATGTCCCAGAGGTCAAAGGTGAGAGCGGCAGGGAGATCCAAGCTGTCTGCTCTGTTTAAAGGGCAGATGGTGCCTCGGCTCTCATTATGTGAGGTGGTGGGGGGTGGGGTGTCGACCTGGAAAACGTGGATCAGGTACAGAGGCAAGAGGACGATCTATATGACCCAGTGGTGGTTAACAAACTGGTACTGGTAACTGGTTTTGAACATGTTTGTAATTGTTCTCCCATCTTACCAGCTTTGGTAAAGATCAACCAATCAGCAGCGGATTCCTTTTTACTGAATAGCAGTGAATATAGTGCCAGTACCTCTGACTGCGTCACATTAAGTAATTTAAGTAATTTCTTAATTTGATTTGGTTTTATTAAATAATTTTGGTCATAGCAAATACATCTGAGGACAGTTTCAGCTTCAAAACCAATTGTTTTCCCCCCAGAAATCTGATGCTAGTTCTTTAGGTCCTATCACACACAGAGAACACATTTATGCACTGTAAACAGTCATACTATGTTTGATAATGCACTCTTTTCAATGATTTTCTGCAGGCTTTCCAGACATTGTTTATCATACCGATGCCAAATTTTTGTTATGGAAATCTTCAGATGCAATTATGAAAAATGTAACTTGGTTAGAAAAAAGAACGATCCAAATGTTGGTAAAATAAAAAAACAGATTTTTAATATTGTCTGCATTAGAGGGTTAGACACAACTAAGCAAAAATGAACAAGCCACTGAAGGGCTACTCATATTTGAATCAGCAAGCTTTTTAATCGCAGGGAATTAAACTGCCAAAAACACGTCCAGAACAATTTCGCAAGTTTTTCTCCTCCCCAGTTTCTTCCTCTTGGGCCACAACTGGGAGAAACACACAAATGCGCACACAAACCATACCTGAACACAGCAAGGGAATAAGCAGCAGTATGCAGGACAGAAAGGAAGACATCTTGTGGCATGACTGCAGAATTGCACCTGCCGTGGGATGGATCCTTCTGTTTTGCTGAGGTAAACACATGCACAGTGTAGTCTCAGACAGACAGAGGACCCTCTTTTGTCTTAGAGAGATGCTGTTCTATATCCCTTTAAAACTTCTGACATGGAAAATCTGATTTAAATACGAGGCATTAGTATGGAGGCAATGCAGATTAAATCTACTGCTGTACTGCACCAAACCCCAGTTTCCTCTCCATTTATTTCCATTCACTTTCAGCGCACACAAAGGGTGTTTGTTGTATTATTAATATTCTTTTAAGATCCGGAAGCTGCTTGCCTAATGCAGACGGCGGATTAGCCACACTGTGAGGTGTGGTTTCGGAGCTCTCGGGCCCTCCAGGCTGGGGAGACATCAGCCATCCTCTCCTCATTCATACTGAAGGAACCAGGTCAGTCCTCAGATCCTGTAGCACAGGCCGTGGTCTGTGCTCTGCGCACCAATGGGAACCACGTCTGTAGGCATGGAAATAACGTGCCTCATTTGCCAAAAAAAAAAAAAAACCCAGTCCAGGTCACCTTTGAATGTATGGCTGCTATCATGGTTAAGAGGGAGCAGCTGGCAGGTTTCTCTGGCCTGCACTAGTAGTTTGACTGTGTTTGTATCCGATGTAAAACTGCTCGGAATCCACCCGCACCCATCTCGGCAGCGTTTTACACACGTAGCCGAAACCCCAGAGGAAAAAAAGGAGCGTTAAGATGAAGCAGATGGAGGGCAAATATGCGCATTATTCAGTCAACCGAAGCGCTTCTGTGTCTCTGTCTGCAACGTCACGAACTCCATGCGCCATTTCCAAAAGACCTTTGTGAGCGTGTGCGCTGAGAGACGGCACAGGAAGTAAAGACAATCAAAATCAGATTCCGATCCTAAGTGTCAGAGCACTGATAACATTTTACTAAAAATGTTCCATTATCTATATATTCCGTTCTCAATATTCCATTACCAATATATCTTGCTCACAGGGTTCTGTAAGACAGCTCTGCTGGATCCATGCACAGACTTATGCTCACTTCCCCCATTTACCATGAACCATGGAGGTTTTAACAGATTTTAAAAATACAGTACAATACATTTGAGATTTACCCCTGTACTGCAGCAGTTAGGAACATTTTGCCAAAGATGGCCCTGTAACTGTAACAGCTTGTAATTACAGATACAGCTTTGGTGAAATTACTTGCTGTTTCAGAGACAGTTGAAAAATCACTCAGGGATTTTGTCTGGCCAGAGCGATGCACTATGCAAAGAGCCATTCAACAGCCCATGCTGGCAGGTGTTCTGTACCCTTAAATGCTATTTTGCCGATTTGTTTCTCCTGTGATCATTATTTTAATTCGGTCACATGGGGGCAGCTCTGAGGTGCAGACACACCTGAGTTCCAGAATCACCACCAATAAACATTCCAGGTGACCCAGTCAGAGCCTGTGTGCTGCTCTGGGTGCATTCCTGTAATGCTCAGTTCATTTGGTTCGGGTAACTAATTTTCTCCACATCAACTCGTAAGCCATAACCATCAGCCATTTTGTTTTTTGGAAGAACACTATCTGGTCGGACCATAAAGCCATGTGCCACGTAAAAAAAAAAAAAAAAAATTAAAATGCTATTGCTATTTAATCAGATTATCCCTGGCTAAAATCCCAAATTGAGGTTGAAGTGCAGTGCTGGTGGTTTCTGGAGGGCTTACGTTAAGTCCGTACCATGGAAATAATCTACTTTTAGAAGCCAGGAAACAAATCAACTGCGCTAAGGACATAAGTCTCTGCCATTAGGGAGTGATTAGGATAAACATTTTCATACAATCTCCACCCGGGCAGGGCCATATGTGCTCGCTTTTGCAGTGCGGAACGTTCAGGATGTGCTATTGATCTGCCGCAGAGACTCTGCCTGTTTATTTCCCAAGACAAATACACAACACATGCATGCATGCACAGAAACAATGGTGCACACATAGATTCTCACGTTCAAGCATGCACACACGTGCATACGCACAGCATACACACAAGCATGTGTACACACACACACACACACACACACACACAGATGATACACAGGCCTTATTTGCTTGCCTTTCCCTTGCATCTGTCGCTGAATGTCTGTGTTGCTAATCCTGCTTTAAGGTATTTAGCATGGTATAACAAATATACATTTAAATGTAAACATATCAAGTAATTAATTATAACTGAGAACATTAATATATCTACTCATCTGAATATACAAACGCCTTTATAAGAGTAACGACATTTTGAACCGTCAATTACCTGTGAAATTAAAAGATTTACCGAGCGCTTGGTAAATGTAGATGTTTACATTTGGTTGCACGTATATGTTAACTGACAAAGGTACATTATTGTCATACAATCTTACTTACTTTACGGATTTAATTTCTACAAAATTAGTGAACAGGTCAAAATCAAATGAGATAAAACATGAGAGGGATAGAACATGTATTAAGCAGAACCGGCAGCTCGGGGTGTTATTTTCATCTACAATGAATCTACATCAGCCATTTGCAGTCTCTGTCGTGCCGAATAAAGAATAATAGCGTATTTGAAAATATGAAAGTTCATCGTGTTTATCCGCTAGGTTTCACTGCCACGGCAGTACGGACATTTCGATGTGATCATATCAAAATAATACGGCGGAGTTGAAAGGTAACGAACAATGCGTCTGAGACACGAAATGAGAGAAGCCGGCGTGAAATTTATATGGATCTGTCATTTATCAGATCGCTGAATTATGGCAACAAGGACCCCAAAAATGTTCTGCGGGCTAGAGACGTAGCTCGGACCGGCAACAGCAGCGCTGAACAGAAGAAGAGATTCCGCAAATGGAGATTAGCGCGATCACTCTGCGCCTCCCACCCCGCCGCCCCCGCAGAGTAATCCCCGAGTTTTACCCACGGCCAATCCGCTGCGTCGAAATGTCTTTAACCCGCACTGCGTCCAATCGGGGTCGAGTATCTTAAGAGTGCATTCTTCAACACTTCTCTGTGTCCAGAAAGGATCACTGATGTACAGTACAAAGCTACATGGAGATTTACAGGGTTTGTGTGTATACAGCGATTTTATAATAATTGGTGATCTAGAAGTATTAAATAGGGAAAATGTCAGTGATTTCTATTTGATTAAAAAAAACTTCATACGTTTTATTCATTAACATACATAAATGATATTCACCCCCGAATGATGTTATCAGACACCTTACAACTATTTATGTCAACATTCAGATTTTCATAACCGTTGTATTTTTGTTTTTAAATACAGTTCATCTCATTGTTTTCTGGGTCAAAATGCAAATGAGAAACAAAAGAGACACTGATAAAACACCCTTTATGGTGTTCATCTCCAAAACTGCACAGTTTTGTTCTGCAGGTTTAGCAATTTGAAATGTAATGTACTGTTCACCATTTCCATTGGGATCCCCGGCAGTAACAACCACAGGGCATTTGATCGAAGAGGATTCTGGGAAATGCTGTTATACTTCCATCTCCATAGAAACACAGATCATTTACACTCGGGCAAGACACTAATAATTATATCCATTGTAAGTGCTATTTTACAATATCCAAAAATAGCTATTGGGGCTGTGGAGAAATGGTGGAGATAATTGCTCTTGTTGATTGAAAGAGTTGCGTTTGCGTCGTGGATGCAGTCTTCCGTTAATTGTCAGAGTTTTAATTAGAGAGGGAACAAGAGGAGATGTGAAGATTTAGGTCAGAATACTGAAATACTATGTAGTTTAACTTACTGAGCAGACACGATGTTTGGGCTGATTTTATTCTGAGATTTGTAATGCATATCTTTAAGAACATTTAACATTATTATTATTATTATTGGTGTTTTTGATCAAGTGAAACTATGCTGACTATATGAATTTGATATTCATAGCTTAAAGTTTTGAACTGGCTCAACATTTTGCTCTGTGAGAAGGGTATATAGGAGAGGGGTGGAGTCATGTGGGGGTGGAGTCATGTATGTTAGGGGTGGGGGTCAGCTTTGGCGGTGGAGTCATGTTTGTGGGGGTGGGGTCAGATTTGGGGGTGGAGTCATGTATGTTGGGAGGCGAGGTCAGGTGTGTGAGGGTGGGGTCAGATTTGGGGGTGGAGTCATGTCTGCGGGGAGGCGGAATCAGGTGTGTGAGGGGTGGGGTCAGGTGTTGACAGGGAGAGAGAGGAGTCCTGGGTGCTATGACTGTGCAATGCTGCCACAGTGCCTACACTCAGGATAACACCAGCTGACGGTTATGCAGAGAGACGTTCACGTCAGTGTGCATTTTTGTCAGGCTAGCCCCGGTCTGTTTACCTTTTTTGTTAAATGAGACAACACGCACCCCGCTGCCTCACAGTCAGATTGATAACTCATCCCCTTCCTCTGCTCACCGGGTACCAGGGGCCTACACTGTCCCCCTGCAAGGGGCCTGACCTCACCTGAGCTGGGGTTTTACCTGCTGAATAATGGAAAGACGTCAGGAGGAAATCAATTCATCCCTTTAGACAGCAGGCTGTCACTCCTCTTCCCTTCTCACCTTCACCTTCTCCCAACAATTCTTCCCCCAGACGGGTGTTTGTTTCTAGTTTTCTTTATGGACTGGGTGTTTCTGTTCCTAACTGATGACCAATCAGGCTTAAAGAGTTAGATTAGGATTAAAACACTGACAGAGGCTACTGAGCACATATCTACAGCAGTTCTCTCAAAGTCCAGAGTTAAATTAGGATTACAACTCTCTCATTAATAATAAAGTTTGCAAAACACATATTCATTCCTATCTGCTCTCAATATGTAATTACCTGCATCAAATCCCCAAGAGTTCCATCACATATTCTAAAACAGTGACAAGATAGTCAGCTCAGTATGTTCTACACTGAAGAGTCTGTGCCTGCCGTTGCCAAAGCCTCAAGTGGTCCGATTTGCTGACTCATTGTGAACACTCTCGAAGAGTTCTCATCTAAAACAGAACATCTCACAGCCAACACAGGAACGCACACAGCACCAAGACCTCCTGTCACCAGCCCAAACCTCGTAGATGGAGAATGGAAGGAATGCAGGAGCTGACTATCTAGGCATTCTAGAACGTCTGTGGTTCCATCTTGGAGAGACTTCCGATAGTACGCTTTGTGACATCATCAGACAGAACACGGTCATCTCTGATTGTTGTGTGAGACGTGTGTAATGATCATGACCGGCCAGACAGATGCTGTGCTTGCCAGAGAAGGCAGATTTGTCACTATGAAATGTCAGCTCATGGGCTGATTCAGACCACTAAAATGTTAGCATGCGCCCCAAGCGCCATTCAAAGGACTCGTCATCGGGAGGTTGGGCACCAACATGTGAAAAGCAGAGAGAAAAAAAGGTTAAGCAAGCAGACAGGACTGCTTATATTTATTAATTATTAGGAGCCCTGAGACATATTCTGGCACATTTTACAATGACTCCAGTCTGGTGCTATCATGTTTCTACGACATTTTTCTCTTACATAATATACATTCTACTATGTTCTATGTTGTATTCAACATAATTCATCAGAAGTGTTTCATGACAAATCACAGGGTGCCTGAGAAGAGTGTGAAGATGAAACTGTGGCCACCCTTACCCCTGGCAGACTCACTAACAGCAGATGGCATGGCTAGTTTCTGACCCTGGCTAAAGGGTGCCTGCACTCAAGATGATCTCCTTGCCCATTGAGCCACTCTGGGGCTCTTATCTCTGCTTCTTTAGTTGTAGCCGGGGACTGTCCCAGGCAGAGGGGTGGAGTGTGATAGGGCTGTGGTTTATCGTCCTTGCCAGGGGGTTTGGGGGTACTGTAGTCACCGAGGCTGCCAGTGAGGTAACTAGTGAGATCTTTGCGGCAAGACTACAGTGTCTGACCTCTCTGTGATATGATTTCACTGCAACATCACGGCAAAAGGGAGACCAGGGCTTGGTTCCCAACTCAGGCAACTAAGCCTGTCACCTTAAGACCTCAAAGTGACATTCAAAGACATAAAAAAGCCCTGGGAAAAGTGTCTGGTTGGATGTCATAAATATTTAACTGGGCCTCAGAGTTAAAGAGCGGAGGGTGCAGAGCATCCTAACCAAACACTTCCCCTGTGCCTCGTTTTCAAATGCTTATTGACGCCTCTCCCAGAAAAAAACTTCCAGCTGAATTCTGAGCTCCAGCCAGAGGCGCGTGTTAAACAATAACTGCAAATGCAGGCAGGGATGTTAAATCTGAGAGCAGGCCCCTGTACCCCGGGAGTCTGCGAAGGTTTGCGACTTGGCGGAATGTTCCAGCGCCTTACGTAACGCTGAGCAGCGGCAGTGCAGCAGAGCCGGGAGGCGCCGTCTCATCGAGCGTGATGTCATCCCCGGGTGGAGGGACGGGGCGATCGGCTGCTCCTGTCTGAGCCCGGGATCGGCTCGCCGTCCTGCCGTGATTTTCGCCTCGCAGGATCAACCCCACCGTCTCCCCGGAGCCTCTCCCTCCTAATCCCTCTGAGCTGCCCAAAACGCCCCGACTGCAAACACCCCTCCTCAAATGGGACACCCCTTCCCTCCCCCGGCTCTGATTGCACATCTGTTTCTGGGATGGATTTAGGATGGGGGTGCAGCGCAGTGCATTTCGGTAACTGCTTTGATCGAATACAGGATGCTGCGCAGTTCCAAATGCTTTTCTGCAAAGGCACTGCGTCGGGTCGTGGTCTTTCACCAGCTGCTCTCTTTCAGGTGCTGTGGATCCTTTTCATAGAATTTCGCAGGCAGAACAAAGCGCCGTACTGGGCCGCTGTCTGGTCTGATTTTACAGGCTTTTGCAGGCTGACCCCTTTCCTCTTAAGCTACATGAGGTGTTCTTGTTTGAAAGGACTGTCTTTCCATGAATAGGGAGCTAAGTCTGTGACCCAGCTGATGAGCTGTACCACTTTTAGAAACATGACGGTACATTCTGAGCATGTTTCATAATTAAAAAAAAGGGTTTAAAAGCAAATGAATTAGAAAAGGGAAAAAAAGAAATGTTTTTGGATGATTGTTTCCTGTCTTCTACTGTGTGAGGTCAGAGCCCGCATTGTGATTGTCCCAGACAAAAGAGAACATTAGGTTCATAATTTTTTTTAAATTGATACAAATACATGACTTATGATAGGAACCAAAACAGCCTACCCCTACCCTCTACTTTTACATAAATATGAACCTTAGTTACCTTCCCAGTCATAACAAAGTAAACATTTATTTGCTTTATTGTCCAGGTTGCTATATCACCATCAGCCATCATTTGTTTAAAACTGTTTTAAGGCTATGGCTGAGTCATTGCACGTATGGATTTGTGTCCTTGTTGTTCCATTGATTGATCAATCGATCGGCATATTGATTGGATTGATTGAAGTGGGTGTGGGGAAGAGGAAGGATCCACACAGCTGGAGCAGGGGGTTGTTCTCATACAGTCTCTTAGAACATTTCTGAGATGGTGGTGTTAAGATATTTACACCTTTTTACGCTGTACTGAAGAAGCAGAAGTCAGACATTTTCCCCTCCTGTGTCTCAGATCTGAATCCGTAGAGCTAACAACAGAAAATAAACATAAACCTTAAATCATTAAAGTCTTATGTGTAATTTTTCACTGCTGTGATACCCAGTTCAGTGACCCTGGAGATGAGTTCAGAGATGTTGTCTGTCTTTGATACTGATAGCTCTAGTTCTAGATGAGATATTGACTCCTCGTGGGTAGGAACACAAAGGTGTTTTTCTCATACAACACAAAAAGGGAGGCTTCAGAGAGGATTTTAATCAGTGGTCTATGGGTCATCCAGTCAGGACTGAAACAGGGCTGAGGTCTTTACTAACCTGTCGCAAACAGAGAACGCTGTGCGCAATTTAACACAGCGAGGAACACCAGTAATTATGCAAAATCCTTAATGAGGTGAACTTCTGCTGAAGTAAGGTCAGATCAATGAGCAAGGATGTCATTTACTACAAAGCATGTAATGGTCACACTTTATTTTAAGGGCTTGTTTATCCAGTTGGAAAACAGATAGTAAATACATTTCAGCATGATGCATTAATTAAGCATGGGGTTGTTTTTGTTGCAGTTAGCAAACAGAAAATGGAGAATACCCCCCAGTTTGAGACTGAAAGTATTTACAAATCATTGTTTTAAACATGTGCATGTCTTGCACAACAAATCTGCTGTTTTGCATTAATTTCAAGTTCTAACATTGACACTTACGGTTTACAATTTAGGCAATTTCTGAGGTAGACCTACAACCATTACTGAATCCTATTGCCTTTTTACCACCCACTTACTGTGTTTTTTTGACGGTTTGACAAATTAAGTGATGCTTAATAAGCACTGATATATTTATATTTATATTATTATAGCCCTTAAAGTATGACCGATGTAATATGTCACCACCAAAAACTAATATGTAATATTGCCACATGTTACAAAGTCATTATTAGTATGTCATTCACTTTATCCTTGTCAGTGTCTGCATGCTTGGATCCCATATTTACAGAACCAGAATGGCTGCCACTTTCTCAGTTGATTGGTCCTCTGACAGTGTGAGCCAAAATGGCGGCCACTTCCTGAGCAGACTGAGCTTTTGACAGTGCAATGAGGGAACCACAATAGCTACCATGTCCTCATCATACCAGCTGTTTGACAGGGATTAAGGAGCCAGAATGGCTGCTCCAACTAACAAGCAAGAAAAACTGCAAGAGAATAGAGGTTTTCTGCAAATGTCTGTTTCACTGTAATTCATCACACACTGGCTGGCTATATACTTAAAATCATGTTTGCTTTTAGCTGCATGGGTGTTTGGGAAGGAAATACAACACCAATTCAACATCGCTTGTTGTCAGGCCACATAAATGTCCATAAAGCCAAGAGTAACATGTCTTGCTTCAGTTATTGGAGACAACCTGAATCTAATGCATCTGCCACACAGCAAGCATGTTTATGATGTGGATTTGAATTCAGATGTAGGGAAGGACTATCTTCTGTGCTGAGAAACTATCTGTTTTTGCAGAGATGCATTATATTTCAGCAGTGAGCAACATAAAGACAAACATTTAATACACCCCATAGTATAATGTTAATTTCAGAGCAATAACACCTTTTGACAGGGTTGTCAAAGTGAATAGGTACAGTTAAAACTGATTGGTAATCACGACCACGAGAAATTCACCACCACAACCAGCACGAGTCGCTCACTGCTTTATCAGGGTAAACGCTTGGTCCAGGAAGTCTCCCTGAAAAATGTTCATGGATAAAAGCATAAACTGCAACTTGACATTTCTGTCCTATCAAGTCCATAACCATTACAGAAACTGGCTTCCATGGACTATTTATAGTCATGTTTAACACATGAGAATTTTCCTCCTAATTAGAGAGAATGTGTCAGTGTTAATGACCTTATATAATTGTGCGTCCAGATAATTATCGCTGGCACATGCCTTCTAATTAGGACAAACATTCTTACATGTTAACGATGACTATAAATAGGCAACAGCTGCAGGTTACTCTTGTGTGGAATATTGTGTTGAATTAAATAAAATCTTTAGTGCTTTTGGTCTTGGAGGGACATCAACAAAACTGTCACTCCGTAAATGTATTAAGCGCTGAACTAAGTTTTCAACCTTCCGGTGAATGACGCGGCTACGTTTCTCAAACTTTTTTGCTGTATTTATTTAGATCAGCCATTTATGAAATGCTATACTCATATAAAATTGAAATAACGTGAACAGGGCATTTTGCTTGTTGTTGTATTTTCGATTTTCATTCACTATTAATCGAGAACAAGTATATGTATATATATTATCAGGACAATCACTTAACACGGGACAATATAACATATATTGACAACTTCCTGATGGTAATGCGTTGCTAATACAATACTGCCCTCTAGTGGGTCATAATTTCAAAAACTTAAAAAACTTTAAAAAACTGTTCACATCTTGGGCTGCAGGAAAATTCCCTTTCCCCGAATCTGTTCAATAAACAAAAGCACATTGCTGAATCTGGAATCCATTCCTTATATTATCATTCGTACCTCATCAATTCAGTCGGTCTAATCATCATACCACACTTCGCACAATGCCACACAATATATATTAGGCCAAACTGCTGTAATTCATTCTTCAAATGCCATTCTTGATTACTTAAATGCATAAAAGATTATATCCTAATTAAGGATTTCATATAGATATAGTCTCTTGCTTTATGCTAATTTGGTGTAGAATTTGACATTCCATGTCTTGCATTAAGGGTGAAAATCTTAGCAGCTAATTAAGAGGAAATGTTGCATATTAGTGTCTCACACAAAACTGCTTACTGAACTGGCAATAAACACAACTGCCATGACTCTGTATTGCTGCAGTGTTAATTATAATTGGAATGGCCAATTTGCCAAGTTATGGAATGGAGAAGCACACTTCTCAGATATAATCACAATTACCCTGAAATCTGACTCACTGCAAACAGTAACGTCTGTGCCACCTGACATCATTTCAACATACAGAATTGGAATACAATTATATGGGCATACAGTTAAAGCCCAGACTTTTATCACTTTGTTTCTTTTCTTCCTCTACTCATCCTTCTTCTTTTCCATCTTCTCCATCTTCATTTTCCTGAGTATTACATCGGCAATGCTTTGGACCCTGAATACTGTCACTCACTATTGGTCCCTCCCATACTTAGCCAAAAGCCACATCTGATCATTGTAGCTACTGAATGCCAGTGAATGAATTGTTTTGTGCAGGTAGCCATGGGACATTATGAGATTTTTCACATCTTAACCAGCTGTGACTGTGTTAAACTTTACTAGGGCAGACATCTTGTTCATTTTCACTGAAAAGCCTGTGTGGAACCTTCATGATCCCATGACATATTGTGCAACTACATAATGGGTAATACTCCTGAATAATGTTGCAAGTAGCAATCAGCCATGTCTACATTATGCAAATGTTTGAATAAAATGACCAAAACCACAAGAAACTGTGCACTCTAGTGGCTTGGATGTCTACTGTGAGTTACTTGGGTGACGTCAGTGGAGCTGTGTCAATTTCCAAGTTGCTTTATTTGCTCCACTGCAGTATGATGTGAGACTTATGCTGTGAATAATAGCTATTGGCTGTTCGCAAGCATATTGGAGGATTGCATTCATTTCAATTCAGCATTGCCACACAAACAGAGCATTGCTTTATGTGAGGAAGGCTTACTATAGGAAGTCACTTGCAAACTGATTATAGGACGTCAGTTTGCAAGTTAAGTTTAAGCTTTGTAGGGAACTAATACAGAGCATGAGAGAATGCATTCCATTTAAACTGTTCAAGTCATAGTGGGTATTACAGGTAAGGCAATTATAGCAGTGACAACAGATATTGATGAGATGCTATCAATTTGTGCTTTATTTGAGACACAGAGGTGTTCTAATGGAGCAGCCAGCTCCCAGCCACATATAGTATAAATGAAATATGAAATAAACTATTCAGAGGATTAAAAACAAAACAAACAAAAAAAAACCCTTCATATACTTTTGGTGAAAAAGGTGGTAAAAGACTCCTTGTTCCCCTAGTGGCAGCCAAAAATGAACTTTAAGAGCAAATCTATATAATCTCTTGCAGCGTAGTTTGAAAGACTGCATCTCATGCAGATTGTTGATGGTGTTATCGGACACAGAAAGCTTCAGTGGCGACAAAGCAGACATGCAATACAAAACACAGTGGTGCGTACGTGCATGGGTGTGTCTGTATATAAAATTGCATGCAACAGTGTGGCGTAGTGGTAAGGAGCAGGGCTTGTAGCTGAGGTTGCTGGTTCATTTCCCCCCTGGGGCACTGCTGCTGCACCTTTGGGAAAGGTACTTACCCAAGAATTGCCTTCATAAATATCCTGCTGTATAAATGGATAACATGTAACAATGTGACCTATGTAAGTTGCTCTGGATAAGAGCATCTACTAAATGCCAATAATGTAAACGTAAGGTTGTGTGTGTGTGTGTGTGTGTGTGTGTGTGTGTGTGTGTGTGCGTGCGTTGGTGTGCGTGCGTACATGCATGCATGCAATCAAGCACTTGAATACTTGTCAAGCTTGAGGTCAGAAATAATTCTAATTGTTTCTGGTGTTACTCTAAAGCTGAAGGAGTCCTGAGATGGTAATAATGGTGGGTTAGGGGTAAGAGTCGTTGGTTGGTTCCATAGTCAGCTCTGCAGTCAGGGTGAGGCCTGCACAGAGGTAACGGACTGTGATGCCAAAATGAATCAGCACAGTACAGCTTGGCACGGCCCACAGTGTAAATTCCTCAGCACTGTTTTCAGCTCATCAGACGGGCATCATCAGTGTTCCTCTCCTGACCTCATTTTGTGCACACAGCAGAGAAACAAACATAGACACTACGATTAAATAATGAGGGTTATGAAATTATGAGGGTTATGTGAATAAACCTGAGGGTTATGGTTTGGGCTAAGACACAAAAGTCTGCACAAAGCAGGTACAAATAAAACTATTATACACTGTGGATTTTGGATCAATAGTTCCAAATTACATTTTGTTTTGAGTGGATAATATTTGTCACTGTAAATTTGAGATACGCAACAAGAAGGGTGCGCATTGTCCATTTTGACTCTACTGCACAGCAAGGACAGATGCATTTTAAATGACGTTTTAAAGTAAATGTATTGTTAGTGCTGGTCTGAACATATGTTAATATTTTATATAAAATTGATCACACACAGTCCTTTTACAGAGCTGAATATTTCCTGAGATACCATGTAAGGATCGAAACTGCTACATGTTACCTAAGATCTTAACCTGCATTGTCAGTCTGTCAAACCGTTTTTTCCTCTTCTCGTCAACGAATTTCATTCTGAGAAACCGAAAGCGTTTACCTTTTACAAAAAGTGAAATATACTACAAAAAACGTCGCGGGTGATCACGTCTGAATGAAGTCACGCCTTTGACTGCAGTTATCGTTGCAACCAGTGCACATGCTGTATAATGTTTGTTTTAGTATACGCCTCATCAGTATAGTTACAATGCGGGCAAAGGTGGAATCACTGGCGCTTTGCGTGGTTATGCTTCTTTAATCGGCAGGGCTTGTTGTTCGGTTGCAGTTACTGTAAGGCTGATACCGTGCCTAAGTATCTTACGTGCTCCTCATTTGACCTGAAACTTCATCCGGTTCCGACATGAAGTCTGGAAAGGAGCTTGAACGTTTTGAAGAGTTGCAGGATTTGCCCAACGACTCTCACTTCTTAAAACCATACTTACTTCAGCTGAGACAGAAAGCTGAACAAGAGGCAGTCCTAAGAGACCACCTGGATCTGTCGGAAAACTTTTTAATAAGGTTTCTCAGAGCTAGAGATTTTGATGTTGACTTGTCGCTTAAGGTAGGTAATGGTGAAAGTTTTCTGGTGAAAGCTGTCAGTTCATTGACTTTGTTCTGCAGATTATTCAACGTGTTGCGATGCAAGTAACTTTGCTGCGTTGTTAAACTTTCGTGTTGCTGCTTTTACTAACTGTGAAAGCGAGGAAGCGAGGCATTCATTGTGTTGTTTATAAGTCCACGTCATGTACGTGAGTGGGTTTTTAAGTACAGTGGCAATACTAACAGCATTAGCTACCCGCCGAGAAGTAGAGGAAAGGCTCATAGGAGATTCTTTGCTTCCAAACTTAAACGAAGCATTTTTACCGCAAGGATATAGCTAACATGTCTGTACTGTGCAGAGTACATGATCCGCATTCCGTCTTTTGAGTTACAGAAAATCCGTAACAATTTCCAGAGGCGCCTTGTCTGTTACTAGAATGGTTTTTGGTGTTTCATAAATGATAAAGTGAGCCATTGCATTCTTTTATGGATAGGGGCTTGTCTCAAGGTTCACTAGTGTGTGATCGTCCTCAAAGTTATGTCGTTCTGCCCGCGCTCAAGACAGTGGACCTATTGCAGACATTTGCAGTTGCAATCTATTGGTTTACCGCAACTGAACAGTAAAACAGAGTGTTTATAATATTTTGGAGGTACGAATGTTATGATCAGATTTCCTGGGACAGCTGTCGCGGTGTGTGTCTCATTGCTTAATGTTTGTATTAGTTTAACCCCACCGGCGGCACGCTAGCGCCTAGACCATAGCTCTGCAGCTCTGGTCCTGGGAGCTTGGACGCTGTTAGACTATCATTGAACCTGAGCTCTGATTAGCTCCTCGAGTTCCTTAACTGAATTTAGTCCATTTGTCCTTGCTGTGTGAAGTTTTGAAAGCATAGAAGCCTCATCACAGCTCCTGAGTGGAGGAGGAGTCCTATACTAGAATTCTGTAATACTGTGTAATAGTCAATTCCTGATAATTGCATTCACTTGGGACTGATGCAACATTATGCATTTAACCAGAGTATGCGCATAACAGGATTAAGCAATGCCAGGGGGATTAGACTGGATCAGAAGCATACTGAACTGTGATATTAGATTATAGGGAGCTGACTGGAGTTTGCTCTGCTGGAAAGTAAATGGACAGTGTTCAGAAAGAGCTGATTGGTTGAATGTTTTTGCTTGGTGAGGAATGAGTGGGGTGTCCTTGTCTGTATTCCCTGCAGTTACTCATTAACTACCACCGCTGGAGGAAAGAGTGTCCCGAAATCACTGCAAATCTTCACGTGTCCTCTGTCCTCGGCCTCCTCCAAAACCACTACCACGGGGTGCTGAGGTCTCGGGACGCCAGCGGCAGCAGAGTGCTCATATACAGGATTGGTTCGTATCCTCATTTTCTGGGGAGTTGGACGTGTCACATCATAGGATCAAGGTCCACTTTCCAAATCCATAGTTTCTTCACAAACAACGCACAGCAACAACACAGTGATTGAATTTCTGCTGGAATTTGAGTCAGCGTGGAAGAGCTCCAATCACTGAGTTTTGCCTGTAGCCCCAGAGTCAGTAAGACCACACCTGACTGTTTGTCAATTTAAGCATCCATCCTGTACCAATACAAGCTACATTACGACATCACCAAAGCACGAATCTGTATTTAACATCTAGCTTCCCGACACAGCTACACAGGAAGTGATGTCACAGTCGCCAGTCAGCCATGTCATCTGTACCAAGGAAATGTGATAAGATCTTTCGTTTCTCCCTGTCCAGGTCAGTGGAACCCGAAAGACTTCACGGCCTACGAGGTGTTCCGTGTGAGCCTCATTACGTCGGAGCTGATCGTCCAGGAGACGGAAACGCAGAGGAATGGGCTCAAGGCCATATTTGACCTTCAGGGCTGGTGCTTCGCGCACGCCCTCCAGATTAACCCCTCCCTGGCTAAAAAGATTTCGGCTGTCCTTACTGTAAGCAGCCACTTACGGAGTAATTTCATTATTAATGGCATGGTTTGCATAATTGAATTCACAGTCAAATGCACAGGAGAGAGTGAAAGGCAGTTGGGGGGACTGTAGGGAAATGCAATGGTCATCACAGTGAGAATGAAGGAGCTGGATGCCGTAAGAGGTCAGCTTTAGAAGGGTTGCATTTGAGATGGGAGTGCATCCAGATGGCCATCTCCTAAAGCCACACTGACATGTTAAAGGAAGCATGAGGAAACCTTGATAGTAAGTTGATTTAAAAAGGGTAATTTCATAAAGAATGCAGATTGCTGTAACATCTGATACTGTGAATTGAATGGAACAGTCATTGCTACACAAACTGAGAGATATATAATAGTGAAATAGCCAATCAAAGGCCTCAGGCAAGCTGTTTTCTGTCTCCAGGACGCCTTCCCTCTGAAGGTGCGTGGCATCCACCTGCTGAATGAGCCATTACTCTTCCACCCTGTCTTCGCCATGATCCGGCCCTTCCTGCCGGACAAAATCAAGCAAAGGGTGAGCGCGTGTCACCTGTGAAACCTGCGACCAGGTCACAGCAGCGTGGGCTCATGGGTAAAGAACTGGGCTTGTGTCCAGAGTTCAGGCTCTGCTGCTGACTGCCCTGAGCAGCGAATTTCAGCTGCATTGCTTTAGGAATATGGAATATAAAATGCTGGCTGGGAAAGTCGCCCTTGATAAGCCCAGCTGGTCAGATAGATAATAATGTAAATGGAAATGGGCTGAATAATCATATTATGATAAAAGTGTGGAAACATGACCTGGACTTGTAACCAGCATTCAGGCTTTGCTGTTGTCTCACTGAGCAGGGTATTTAAGCTGCATCACTTTGTAAGTAAGTATTAAATGTGCACAATAAGTAACCTAATAATGGAATAATGGAAATTGGCTAAGTAGTCATATCATGATAAAAATATCGAAACATGTCCTGAGTTGAAGAACATGTGAATTATGAGACCGCTTGCAAAATGAAGACAGATGAAGATATATGTGGCTTAATGTGCAGGTAAAGTTATCTGTAAATAAAGTAGTGTATTTGAGATTCAGCGTGGGAAATAAGTAAAATGTTGAGCTAGGCAAGAAGCCAGTCAGATAAATAATATAATGTAAATTGAGCAAACAGTCATGATAAAAGTATGGACACATGACCTGTGTTGAAGGATGTAAGAGTTGAGACAGGATGCAAAATAAAGACATACAACACACGCACATATATAATATGTCCATGTATACCCATATATATACCGTATGGTTTAACAAGCAGGTAAATGGTCCTGGATGAGGAGTTCTGCCAAGCAAACAGTAGTGTATTTGGGATTACGCTTGTATGGTTTTCCTGGGAGAGGCTCACTGGTTGCTGGTTTCCCCCCCTCCACAGGTTCACCTGCACGGCAGCTCCTTCGCTGGCAGCCTGTGCCACTTCTTCCCCCACAGCATCCTGCCCCCGGAGTACGGGGGCGCGGGCCCGGGGCTGGAGGAGGTGTGCCAGGAGTGGACCCGCTTCATCATGCAGTCCGAGGACCGCCTGCACCAGCTCTCCACCGACGGGTGAGGACAGGGCTCAGGTTATCCGCGCCCGAGCCGCTCTGATTCTCATTCTGTTTGTCATGACCAGGTGCTGAGGGGCCTGTTGTTCACGGTGAGGGTTCTGTCTCTGCTATGGTTGGAGGGTTTTGAACATTCTTGAAGGGGTCTTGTTAAGCCTAAGCCTTGTTTCCACCGGGCTGTCCATGGCCTGCCTTAGCCAGACTGGACAGACGCATCCGGTCAGACAGGTTAGCTAACTGTTTCCATCACAAACTGGAGTTCATCTGTAATGGTTGGGGTTTTCATAATCGTATTATTATTGTAGTGATGAGGAGGTCATTCACTAGCATTTTCTCCCGCTTATTTACTGTTCCTTCTTCACTGTGAAAGTCATCCAGTTTGTTATATTTTTATTTAGATATTGGATGACTTCAAGGAGAGCATTTTATTGAAAGGTAAAACATCAAGAACCTCAGTGATTCGCTGCAAACATGTTAATGCCTAAGTGACTTAATAAACATAAATGAGCAAATTTGCTGAGTTCCCTTTTAGTGTTTTTGCTGTCAGTACCTGATCAAGAAGGTATTGTATTGTCTTCGCTTGTGTAGTCTATATAACTGTTCACTACTATACATAGACTTTATGCTTGAAGGTTTGGATAATGGGTGAAGCCTGTTTAGCTGTGTGTAGCTATTTACTCAGACACTGATTACATTACATTACATTACGTTATTCTCATTTAGCAGATGCTCTTTCCCAGAGCAGCTTACATAAGTTATAATTTTTACATGTTAGCCTTTTATACAGCTAGATAGTTACTGAGCCAATTCTGGGTTAACTACCTTGCCCAAGGGTACAATGGCAGTGCCCCAGTAGGGAACTGGACTGGTGACCTTTTGGTTATGAGCTCTGCTCCTTACCACTCTACTACACTGCTGCCTAACATTAGTGTTGTTATACATTATTGTTTACTGGAAATTATTTGTTATATATGTTTACAAGAGCACATATATTGGTTGCTTCATTCCACATATATCAGAGCTAACTTACTTAGCAATGGAAATAATTCACCACTGTTTCGGTCAACTTTGTTGTGTCTTTGCAGTTATTTGTTATGAATAGATGTTCAATTGGAATTGAATGTTGAATAGTCTTGGATATTAATATGGAAGATGATACAACCACTTTAACTGGAATGAAGCATTTAAACAAGCATGGTATAATTCACAATATGTCACAGTACTGTATTTTCTTTTACAAATGTGTTAACTTGCTTGACCTTCAGTATACCAGTATATCATGCTGACATGCCCCCCTGGATAGGTTTGTTTGAGGAAATAAAATAAATCACAGTCAGCACCGTTACAGGCAGGTTCAGACAGGTTTTAGTGGCAATGAAGACGCTCAGAATTTGTCAGCTAGTCTAGGGTTCATCTGTAACTGAGAATGGAAAGTGGAGATAAGGCATTACTGATTGGAACCTAGAGAATGGAGCGCGTGCAGGAGTTGAATATCTGGTCGAAATAAATGCTCTTGAGTGACCCCTGACCTTATGCTGGCCTTTCCAAGTTTCCTTTGTGAGGTCATCACCATGAATGCTGTTCACATTGCAGATGAGTGATCATAGACATTCTGTGAATGACCAGATATTCAACTCCTGCTTTCTTTTCTTTCTTTCTTTCTTTCTAAGGTTCCGGTGCTGTCGGTGTTTTTAAGCATTCCTGTGCATATTTCTTTAGGCCACACCCCTTCAAGAATGTTCATAATGAGCCAGCAAATCAGAATGCTTGTAGCCTCAGCAATGTAAGAAACAGAATTTTTAATGTTACACACACTAAGCTGATGATCTGGGCCGTGAATAACAAATCTGTGATGGAGTAGTAGAAAGGGACTTGAAGACTTGAAGACAAATCCTAGGGTGCTGCTGTTGTACCCATGAGTTTAGCACTTAACCTGAATTACTGTGTTACTACACCCTGCTGTGTTCATGTGTGTATATGTACAATATATGTGTTACAGTTATCCCGAGAAAGGATGTCTGTCCGTCAAGCAAATGAAAAGTTTTTAAAGAAACTGGGACCAGAATGATAACTTCTTTTTTCATATGTAAAGTACAATCTTGGGTGTATGTGTCCGTATCCAAAATGACATAATTATCCAATATTTAGATATGCATTTCCTTCACTTTAGTCTAGAGAGAGGTGATATGTAGTATAGCTAAGAAAAAACGTGATGTTGTATAAATTTACCCAGAAAATGAACTCAGTTGAACTGCTCTTGATTGCAAGAGTCTTAAATATGTCAGACTGAATATATTTCCATAATTATTACCATTCACCTTTGTTTTGACAGACCTAATCTGACAGGTCATCTGCAATATTTATGTATTTGTTACTAATGTTGGAACTGTTACTGTGCTGATGTTTAAATTAATATGAGCATAAGGACATAGACATTGTTATTGTCTGGCAGCTTTTAACATTCACAAATACATTCATCTGAGGAGTCCTGTATTGTTGCATTGTATGTCACTAGTACTTTTATACGTAATGATAAATGATTTATCATGGTCAATTAAGCAAAGCCATTCAGGTAACTCCGGAGTGCAGAAACTCAGGAAGGTTTGTATTACATTACATTCATTTAGCAGGCTTTCTTAACCAGAGCGACTTCTAGCACAAAAGAACAGGAGTGTAGCCATTCAAGTTGAATGAGCAACAGTGAACAATGAACATCATATGAACAAGTATGTCTCAGAGTGCTGTATTAATGTCTGGATTATTTTTATGCTGATACCATGTAAATCCATTGTGATGGGAATAGCTAATTAACTCAATTTATTATGCCTTTTCATTGAGTTGAGTGAAAGAAATGCTAAATAAGCGTAACATGACACTTGAAGTATTTTAATTATCAACCTCTGGTCATATAGTCAGTAAAACTGTACACACATATATGTTTTTCCTTACTATTCCTGCATGTTCAATGACAAGTTTCATATCTATGTTTCATCCTTCAGAGTTAAAGGATCTGTGCAGATCTATGATCTATCTGTGATCTATGCAGAGAAGGAGCAGAAGATGTTGCCACAGATGGTGAATGTCTGTGTTTCAAATTCTACTTTGGTAGTCATTAGAAATGAGTGTACTAGTGTTTTTCTTTTAAGACCAAAGGCCCCATTATTCTAACATATCTTTATTTACATACCGAATACTCTAGAGCTTTGTAACACAGGCGTTGCCTGGTGTGTACTTAATGCATAGGCCTAGATTTATTAGAATGTGAAGGAAACAGTGATTAAACCATCAAGCAGCGTTGGGCACGCAAGGATTTCTATTTTTGACCAGATCTCCATTTTATGTGGAAAATGAAGTCAGCCTACTGTATGGGCGTATGGCATAAAATGGTCTCCTTTAATCAGACCTGCTGAGAATGTGATACCCGACTTCAGTTCTGTCCCACTCCACAAGAGATTTAAAACCCGCCGTTACAACCATCTGTCTTTTGCTTTAGCCAATCAAAACACTTTTAGGTTCAACAATGACACAGGCAGAATGTTCACTGTGAAGCATGCTGAGCTGAATATCCGTTCAGTAAGTAGAATATCTTTGTTGGACCTCTGAGGCGCTCTTTCCACTGGTGCCCTTTGCTCAGACTCCCTCTTAGTAAATATTATCGCCATGAATCGACCAGGCTCAGCCCCACTGCTCCAGAGCTTTACTCTGGGGCAAATGTTTAACCCAGTTTTGTCGGTCATGTACAGTGTGTTTTGGTACCGTTTCAATACCTTTGTAATACTTTTTTTTATATCTTTCGGGGTACTGGTTCAGTGGTGAGATGTAATACAAATCAAAAACACTGAAACACACTAGTCATCTAGAGAAACTGATCACCCTGCTCTTGCACGCGTGTTGAAAAAAAATCAAGAAAAATATAGTCCATGAATTTCAGATGCTGATTATCAAATTGATTAACGAGCGGTTGAGACTCATCATAGACTCTCAGGTACACACCTTAGGCACTAGGCAGAGAGTTTCCATACAAATCGGATGAAGTAAACAACAAAATATTTCTCTGGCTACAAACAGCTTCCAGATCAAACTCCCAGTGCACTAATTGATTTATCATCTGTTGTTGTACCTGTCAGACATCTGCCATCTAGAGGCTGACTGCTATAACTGCAGCCTGTTGGAAGGCTCAGGTTGGCGGGGCAAAGCCGATCTAAACAAGTCGGTAAATATCCCGTTTACAGGCAATGTAAACAACACAAGCAGTGGAACTCACTGAAAAAAAGTCTTTCTGCTAAGCAGAAAAAAAAACAAAAGATATGAAAATCATTGGGAATAAGGGTATCTGCTAAGTGGAAAAAAAGATGAAATATAATGGCAGCAGCAGGTTTGGCAAGAGAAGAGAAGAGTGAAGTTAAACAGCCCCACTGATCTGCCCCTTAAAAGTTCACAGTGTCAAAGGCCAAAGTAGAACATGCTAGTGCACCAAAGACACAGACCATACTGTTTACATCATTTTACAGTTTATTAATAACAGAGGAGATATTTCATGTTATCAACACTAATTTGTACATAGCAGCTAGAGTAGAAGTCTGCTTTGCTGAGTAAAAATGTTTGCACTGTCTTCCCCCTCAAAAAATCCAATCTAGTCACACATCACATAAGAATGTATAGAATAGAATATGCCAAAGGTAAGAGAAGACAGTGCAAAAAATCGTATACTGTTTTACAAAAATACACACTCACAGGAACTTTCACACATACACAGCTTGAATCAGTACGGTTTTCATTTTTTCAAAAGGAGGAAAAAAAAAGCACTTTATTGCATTTTGCATTAACCTGGCAGTACTATAAAGTTGAGGAAAACGAGATAAGAGGATTAACCTTGCACCAGCCAACAGCCTATAACAGCAAAAACATGTTTTTTTTCTGTGAATCTCAACCCTGACCTGGGTCTTTATGAGTAAGGATACAGTATAAAGTTCAGGCAACCATAGAGGGAAATGAGAGCATCTGGTCTTGCTGAGCTACCCATGTTTTTGCCCATAGGAGAAGGGTTAGAAAGACAACGTCACACTGAATAAACTATCTATGCATGCATCAGATATTCTAAATACATCAAAAACATTTTATACAGAGTCACAGAGAAACACTGTATGTGCTGATAAGACATATTCATGTTTAGAGTCACTGAGAGTTCAGAAAAGTTAATATATATATATATATATATATATATATATTATATGATCATTATCATCATTGATTTGTATTGTTATTATCCACCCATTTATTCCAATCAATCAAAATACTGATGATCAAATCCATAACCTTGATATTGGTTCTTACCAAACTAGATGCACCGCTAGATTTCAGTGCTGCTTACTAATACATATTAGTAATACTGAGACAGTATAAAGCAGTGTTTCTCAACCCTACTCCTGGCGGCACCCTGTCCTGCATATCTTCTATCTATCCTTGCTCTACCTACCTGACTGAACTCATCAGTGGCACGTTTTATTAGCTGAGCACACCTGATTTAATCAAGCAGCAAGGAGAGATAGAAGCTATGCAGGACAGGGTGCCGCCAGGAGTAGGGTTGAGAAACACTGGTATAAAGAATGTTAGGTTTGGTTAATGTGAAATCTCTCAGGCCCTTCACAGCAATCCTATAATATTAGGATGTCCGCCAACTGGCCTTGTGGTTAATGAACTGATGATTGCAATGATGATGATGATGATGATGATGATGAAGAACACCACCAAGATGAACACGAATATTATTGTGCTACAGAAGCTGATGCAAAGCGGCTTTTTTGCACCAGGACCCGTCACCACACACCAGATGATGTGGAGAGGGAGAGATTTATTTAACCAGTTAATATGGGAGATGGTTAGGTGGCCAGACTGGGAATTTGGCCAAAGCATCAGGGAACATACGCTTTCTAGCTTGTAATCGGTAGGTTTCAGGTTCAAGTCCCAGGTGGGGCTGCATCCTTGAGCAAGGAAATCAACTTGAACAGCTTCGCTAAAAATATAACATAAAATAATAAAATGCTGTAAAATATAATAAATTGTTTACACTGAAATAGTTTACAAAGTTTAAAAAGTAAGGTATTTAAACCTGTATCTACTATGAAAATGAATAAAATAATCATGACAATGTGACCAAAATGTGAAGCACTAACATAAAACATAAAATTGAGCAACAGAACACCCAGGCAGGTGAACCGTGAAGAAAATCTGTGCAATCAGGACACATACTATGAACCTGCTGAGACACCGGTGTAAGATCTCGTTCTCCCTAACCCACGATCCAACGTACTGTCTGAGCAGCAGGAAGCGTTTGCTGCCAGCAGGTGGCGACATTACACCTCTGAGCTCACGTTGGTCCTTCTGTGCTTCATGGCTGCAGTTGGTGACACACCAGTCCAAATAAACTTTCTTCCACTTCTCCCTGTCTGCTCTTAAGATTAATAATGCTCTTGGAATGCCTCTTTGCCATTACTGAGGAGCAACAGCCACTGATGTCACCTCTCTCTCCCCTGTTGTTGACTGAAAAGTCTGAGAAATAAAACGGCAGTTTAATATAAATAGACATCTTAAACTGCACAGTCTCTGACCTCTCTACTGATATAACAATCTTCAGAAATATTCCCTTTCAACTCTGACAGATAAATGAGTTTTTAAAAGGCACTATCTTAATGGACATCACAGAATGTGCTTTAATTACACAATTTATATTAAAGACTGGTATAAAAAACAGTATTTGAGATCAGTCAATAAGATATCACAAAAATGCAATTAAAAACTCAAATAAGGCAACTCAAAGTTCAAAATAGTAATGGTCTGTTAACAGTAGACAGCATTAGACAGTTCGGGTGAGATTGATTACACGTACCATTTTACATTTCTGACATTTCCACAAAACTTTGCTCTTAAACTTTAATTTTGATATAGCCTTTCAAACATAAAATCTTATTGCGAAGCTCTCAAAAACTGGCTCATATCTTGAAGTGAAATGACAAATCATTTCAGCATCGACATACCTATCTGAGATAATACAGACTCTCAAACACTTGCATTGATACCATTTAAGAATATTTATCTTTCAGTTCAGTTCTTTATTGCATTGAGTGACTTTGTTTATGTCAGAGGATTAATCTAACATTTTCAGAGTACAAACATGTTCATGGAAGTGTTAAAGAGTGCCCAAAGCAGGTGATTAAAAACACTGCCAATAACATTTCTCTGTGTAAATGAAGCACAAATACCAGGTTATTGAATATTTGATTAATGAGGCTTTCTGTATGCTATCAAGCTTCTCTCCTTCACACTTAACACATCTTTGTATTTCCGGAATAACAAATAAATTCATGCATTCCCCATGACATCAACACAAGAAAAAAAAAATTTGGTGTATGTGTGTGTGTGTCTGCCCTCGCCTGGCCATCTTGGGATTTCACAAAAGTCATATTTGCAGAGCCCTCAATACGCAATTGTGACAGTGACGTTATGACCATAAACAGAACTTAGGCAAAATGGATTGACTCAATATTGATCAAAGGGCCTTTTCAGAGGCTTCAGGGCTGGTGTGCTTTCATGGGGAGAGCGGCTGTCCGCTGTAGAGGACTGTCTGCGATTCTCCCAGGACTGCTGTTCATCTCTGGGTACAGACTGACACAGAGTGAACCCCAACTTCCACAGCTCTGCACTGCTGCCAGTGAAACCCAAACCCGCACACAAACACCTGGGCTGGATCTCACTGCACACACAGATGCTTTTACATGTACTGACGAATCAAATGTTTAACAAGCGGTACAGCTGAGGACTGCTCAATGGTGCTACCTTCTGTTACCTCCTCACCTCATACCAAACAATGTAGGGGGATACGTGCACTGGATAAGGGTAGATTGTAATGCAGTGGATGGGATGACACTGGAACGTTACTGGGGCGTTTCTGGGATGTTTCTGGAACGTTGCTGGGACGCTGGAGCAGTGCCTCGCCCTGGGAAGCTCCAGAGGCCGGGCTGCAGCGGGGTCAGTACTTACAGCTGTCCTCTTCCTCTGTGAACACACTGATCACGTAGCAGGCAAAGACGAAGCCCAGCAGCTGCAGAGAGAGAGAGAGGGAGAGAGAGAGGGAGATGGGCAGAAGGGACAGAGAGAGGGAGAGGGAGTGAGAGGAGGGAGAGTGGGGAGAGGGAGTGGTAAGGTAGGGAGAGAGAGAGTGGGAGAGGCAGAGAGAAATGAAAACGGGGAAGTAACAGAGAGAAGGAGTGAGAAAGAGAGTGAGAGAGAAATTGGGAGGACAGAGTGACAGAGAGAGAGGGAGGGGGTAAGTTAGGGAGAGAGGGAGTGAGAGAGAAAATGGGGAGAAAGAGATGGGGAGGACAGAGTGATGGAGAGCGAGAGTAGCAGGGAGATGAGGAGGAGAGAGTGATGGAGAGAGAGGGAGGGAGGGGGTTGGATGGGGGATGTGGGGGAGAGAGCGCACTCACATCAAGCAGAGCCTCTCCAAAAACCTAACACCCTCAATGACAGGCGTGATCAGACATGGTGCCCCACACGGAACGCTTTCCCGTTTGCAGTTCCATTGACGCTTTCTCATGTTAGGAAAACTACTACTCTTTTGGCAGGGGCTCCAATTACACAGCGTACAGCAGAGATCACAGCTGTCAAAGGGATCGATAAAAGTCCTCCAGAGCGCCTCCTTCTTCCCCGACGCCGTTTCTCCGCGCCGGAGTAAACCTGCGTGACAGCCATGACGGCTGCCTCCGCTGCAACCCGAGTGCTTCCAAAAACTTTGCGCAGAAAATCCGCTTAGTTTAACTTCAAGCGGCAGACACAATCCTCCGGTGAGCACTCAAACGACAGTGAATCCAAAGCCATTACGTTTGAAGTTATGCAGTTCATCAAAACAGCCTCGCTGCATATTTTAAGGGGGAAATACTGCTTTTCGCTTCTTCAGTTCTGCGTGTGTGTGTGTGTGTGTGTGTGTGTGTGTGTGTGTGTGTGTGTGTGTGTGTGTGTGTGTGTGTGTGAGAGAGAGAGACAGAGACAGAGAGAGAGAGAAATAGAATGAGAGTATGTGTGTGTGTTACAGAGAAGGTGTGTCCATGTGTGTGTGAGAGTGTGAGGCAATGGGTGTGTGTGTGTGACAGAGAAAGATTTTGAATGTGTGTGTGTGTGTGTGTGTGTGTGTGCGCGTGCTGTGTGTATACTCACAGCCAGCAGTATACTGGCGGAGGAGTGCAGCACCTCCAGGTACTGGAACTCCAGCATGCAGCCGGTGACGGAGATGTAGGCGTGGTCCTGGAGCTCACGGGCATCAGGGGGCGGGACCTCGGTTCTCACACAGCCCGGACCGTGCTCCCGCCACCAGGAGCGGTGCAGGGAGAGGTTAAAGGTCATGATGTCCGACTCCTGCAGAGACACAGTGGGGTGGTGTCACAATTCAGAGAGACAATCTGTCAGTCATCAAACTGCCAGCTCATGGCTATCTCTCCTGAATTACAGGAATGTTCTGATGCCTGTGTGTTCTGGAGTTCTGTGGTCTCTTCACTCACGGAAGTGTTCTGATGAGTGTTCTGATGAGTTCTCTCATGCTGGAATTGGCATGTGATTCCTCCTGTATACTCAGTGGTATAGCTGCAACGCCAAAAGCAACATATTTCACAGACCGCTGCCTTAAACCAACCTGAAAAAACCTTTCATCCACATTAAACACCTATAAACCTCATCATACACGCACACAATTTTTTGTTTTGTTGCTTTAATTTGGCGCTGGCTGCTAACGTCACCTTCCAGGTGAGCATTTGCAGGTGAACCGCTGACCGGAAGAGGAGGAGACGAGAAACCGTGGCGGCGAACTTGAAATTGATAGACTTTTAATATTGTTTTGATGCAGTTGTTGTTTGTTTGATTTGAAATATGCAGCATGCAAAATACCCTTTTCCTTGTGAGACAGGTAGACAGCATTTATTTGAAGCTTAGAACGGTTTTGAGTCATTATGTTTGCAATGTTTGTCTTTGCCGGGACGCCGGTAGATAGTGTTTTGTGTGGTGCCCGGAACGACCGCAAGCGCTATATGTCGGTTTGCGCAGCTGTATTTGCTTGAAGCCTGCATTTTGGAGTCATCGTGAGTGCTCAGTTTCCTGAAGCCGAGTCGGACTATCCCCTCTGTGCCGCCGTTTTTAAAATAATTTAAACGTCAAACCCATCGCTGTGGCTCCGGTGGTCGTGGAGCCCAGAGGAACCTACTGGCCCGTGAGGACATCCCCAAGTGTCGGTGAGTTCACCGTTTTCCATCTTGGACTACGGAGATCTGCCTGTTGCCGCTTTGGGATTTGGTTGTTTGTTTTTCCGCACACTTACACTGCAAGTTTTCCCAGCTATTCCTTTTACAGCCATCTGCATAGCTTTGTGGCGCTGCTGAACCTAGTCGTAACGAATATACTGTCTTCCAGTGTCTATGACGCATTCTACCTACATACCCCGGTCCACTGCCTGCCTTTGATACACACTATCCATGCATTCAGATCCGTTGTGTGTGATCACTCCTGAAAGATTCGAGCAGCAATTACTTCGCAAGACTTTCTCCTCTGACAACTGCAATTTGCGGCTGAAATTCCTCCGCATATGGGCTGGTGATCGGACGAGCAAACTGTCAGAGCGGATTTCACTTCCCTTTCAGCGACGCAGCGCTATAAATGGGCCTTAATTAATATGCAGTTAACTGAGAGGTTTTTTTTTTAAGATTGACAGTGAGAATGAGCATCCTGCTCGCGGCGCAGAATTAGTCATCCAGCGTCTGTAATGGCTTGGAGATGATGTCAATCACATAACGCAAAACGAGGATATTGAAGTGAGCCACTCAGCTTTGAAAGGATTATGTTTCTGTAATAAATATTACATTAAAACTGAACAAACCACCTTCAAAAAATATTTATTTTACTAAAGCATATGCAGGTTTAACATACAAAACAGAATGAGAATTACTATAAACTACCACCTGGATGATGAATATAACGGAAGTGTTGTTGCAAAATTATCGTTCAGTGCACGTCTCCTGCGTAGCAGTTGTTTCCAATACAATGACGAGCAATGAGTGAAATATACAAGGAAATCGCATATCTAACATTTCACATCTAACATCGATCATATTTAGTGCTGTTGCTGGATAAAAGGAGACGCTGATGCACGTTATTTATAACTTCTTCCCAACACAATCTTCCTTGAATCTGGGTGATGTTTAACATAAACATCAATAATGATGACAAGATCTCTTCACTGGACGAATTAAAAGAAATGAACTAACCATGACCGTGTCAGTGCACTGCATTGTGGGTAAATAACTGAAGCCATTAGAGGCATTGCAGACTGTAGGACTGTAGGGAAGGCCTATTTTAAAATGTGTTGGAGATTACACTTTGTGTACAATCTATATTTAAAATGTATTGCAGATTGCACTGCGCAGAAGGTCGTGTAATGCATTACGTTTTTGTGCCTGAATGTGCAGGCAAGCCAGATGGAACCAGTTACGTGGTACAGGGGGACCTGATTTGGTAAAAACTGAGACCACATTCATTGCCCAGAGCACCAAGGTCAGGGGCTACAGCGTTAGCTCCTCCTTTGTGTTCAGTTTGATGCACTGAAGCATTGACCCTGTTGGCGAAGTAATTTCCATTTGAACGCTAAATGAGACGTACTAGCGGTCATAAAACAACATCTTTACCAGTGACTTGATGTTATCCACTTACGTTAATGGATCATTAATGGTAGTTACGTCATTAGCACTTTAGCGCTCACTTTGTGATTTGGTAAGTTTTGTAAGTATTCCGAATAATAAAGCACTGTTACCACAAGAACACAGAGAAAACGCATTTCCTATGGCTGTTATTACAACCTAAAATTTCACTGCTGAGCAGGGAACATTTAGGCGGAGAGAACAGCTAATAACGCTGGCGACTCAGAGCTGTTCTACGTGGAGGAGGGCGAGGGAGACAGGGTGCTCTCATTCACATGCTAATCGGAGCCACTCACCTTCTCCCTTTGATGAATAAAGAGGAGGAAAAAAAAGATCTGAAAACTCAGCCTGCTCTCAGAGGAACGGAGACTCAACTCAGATTCATCAAGCACATTACCAAGTAGCTGCCGTCCGCGAACAGGAATATCAGTTATTTTGTCACCTGGACGTTATCTGGCGTGTGGGGGGGGGCAAGACCAAGCAAGTGATTGGGAAAGTCAGATTTCATTTTGCTGCTGCAAGTAGACACCAGAAAGCAGCAGATGGGATTGTGGGTTGTTCCACATGATTGCTGATGGATTTCTACACCAGCGAAAGAGAAATCCCCCGACGATGTGACAGAAATCAACCCGGCCTGGGTGGTGATGTAGTGGAGAGAAAAAAGTCACCAGGGTGACAGCAGTGGGGGGGGTATTGAAAATCCATTGACTGTAATGGAAAGGACGTTTCCTCCCAAGGCCATTGGATGTATTGACTGGGGGTGTTATGAATTTGTGCTTTGTAAGGTCCTCTGTAAAAGACATTCAGCGATTGTTTCCACGTTGAAACAAAATGGCTCAATCAATCAATCGACCAATCAACCAATCAGTTTGTGGCATTAATGCATAATATGCAAATTAGGCCTAAAGTCATGAACGCTGGACCAGGATGGCATATCATACACATGTACTTTACCCCATATCCAAACATATGTCTACAGTTTATGGTGATTTGTTAAGTACCATGTCTGATGCAAGCCATTAAATTTTAGCCATTTCGATGACTATTAGTGATGTCATATGTGACATGTTAGTTCTTAATCTCTTCCTTGACCCCCTGATGTCTTTAAATTCAACCAAAGATGTTATGTTATGATTAGATATTCAGCTCCAGAGTTCCATCAGTTCTCTTTCTAGGAGGTTCCATTTGGTAACAGGTTCTGGTGCTGTCTGCATTCCCGTGCCGACTATGGATGATCCGTTTTAGACCACACCCCTTATAGAATGTTCCCAATGAGCCAGCGAATCAGAACACTTGTAGGTTCAACAATGGCAGAGGCTTTTAGTGTGAAGAGAGTTGACTGTCTGGTTAATATGTTAAGAATCAGTGATGCAGCTTTCTCTAATTTGCTCTCTGGAGGCTTTTCTCATGACGCCAGTCTTAGCTATCGGTGCTGATTTGTTCTTGGTGCTGGGTCATTTGCTGCTTGCAGCTATTTTTACATTTGAAATGTTTTCTTCTGATGCTTTTGTGAGGCCTTAGAAAACTGCATTCTGGATTAAATGTTTAGAAGATTAAATAGGCAGCAGGACACGGGACACAATCTCACCTTGGAGAGGCCGGCTACGTCCAGGTAAAAACAGATGATGAACACGTTCCATGCGACCCAGAGCCCGGTCCAAACGCAGTACTGTAGAAGGAGAGGGTGAGGAGATGTCAAGAAGGACACAGAGAGAGGAGAGATATCAAGAAAGGTATTAGAGAGAGAGTGAGAGAGAGAGGGGAAGGAAAAAGGTACAGAGAGAGAAGAAAAGAAAGAGACACATCATTAAGAACTCAGGGCCAGAGGAAAAATCCATGTTGAGAGCCCTCCTCTGCAGGCCTCTCCTGAGAGACATTAGCGAGAGGGTGAGTCCACTTCAGCAACGGCCTAATCCCCTGGGCCGAGCCTCTCACAGGCACCTCAGATGGTCAATGAGCCCATGCACCCGAGCAAGAGAAACCCATCTCCCCGCTCGTCCCGGCCCGAAAACAGTCCGCACTGACAGTTTTAGACCATTTTAATGCTCCTTAATGAGCACATCCACCGCGTTCCCTTTTACAGCCCTCCAGTGCATAATGACAGAGCTGCCGGTCATCTGCAGAGAGGGAGATCATCAGGCTGTGGACAGACGGCCACACAGTATAACACACAAATTAGCACAGTGTGTGAGTGTCTGCCGCTGATTGCCTTAAAGGTGGTCTATAGCAGGATTCCTTTCAGTGAAGCTGAGCTGAAATGCCGCAGACTTCATGAGCTTTGAGCTCACAGGGAAACATTAGATCCCCCTCCTTCATTAGCGTGCCCTGGCACGTCCAAACAATTTCAGGGTCCGTATTTCACCTGCTGACGCAGGTCAGCGATTAGGGCCGCCTCTGCATGCAAAGCAATGGGTCATAATCTTCGCCCCCTCGCTGTGCAGCTCGCGCTTTCGCAGACTCACTCGGAGGGGGCATCTGGGGACACGGCGAGACCCCTCCCCTCGGTCTGATTCGCCTTCCCGCTGGGACGTCCTCAAAATGGCGGGCAGCACTCTCCCGGGGTAAGGGGGAATTAGTTAATGACAGCACAGAGCGGGCAGCTTGGGATTGACTGCCTACAGTGGATCACCAGAAAGCCGCTGACCAGAGACAGAGACCCACATTAACACAGAGGGCTTAGAAACCCTCTGCACGTCCGCATTCCCACGTCCTGAACGAAAGTTTCTGCCTCTCCACATCAGCCCAGGGATTGCCATAGCGTTGCATGGGGAAACGAGGGGGAAATCTCCACTTTGCGTCTGACTTCATCTCGAGTGACAACTGATGTTTGGCTGCCGTGAGATGAAGGGTGATGAGCTGCGGAGAGGGCCGCTCTGGGGGGACCTGTCCGTTTGTAGATGTGCGGAACGGGACTAGTTTGGGATTTCACAGTCCGACGCGCCGCTGGGGGGGAGTGTCTCGGAGGGCGTCTCACTCCTGTAAGACTGCTGCCTGCGGTTTCCGCTCTCGCCCGACACCGAGGAGGAGCGAACCCTCAGATCACAGGGGAAGCAGACACTCCAGGCACTCCAGACGCGCCGCACCCCAGACTCTGGCAGCCAGTGTCCGCTCGCTTTGCCACCAGCCCTCAGGAGTCCCCAGGCGAACCGCGCCAGATCCCGCAGAGGGAACAGGCGTAATTACGGGAGCCAGAGGGAAGCGTTCCACCGACGTTTCCCCCGACTTTCCAGGCAGCGTTTTCGAGTCCCCGTTGGGCAGTCTTGAGTCCCCCACCCGTTTGTCACTGAGCAGGGCAGCGTGGGTAATTACCGCAAACATCTTTGAAGAGGAGGAGGGGAGAAAGCCAGCTGTTGGAGTCGTGTTCCGTGAGGAGCCTTTGAATCAAAGCAGGGAGACTGCGGAAAGACTCTCTCTAAGGGAGGCCCGCTTTTGATCTCATAATGCTGGCAAGCAGAAAATGAATGGTGACAGTGTGAAAAATATCTCTCCGGAGACGGTGTCTTCTCGCCCGTCACACAGTCGCATGATTAACGAGTCATGTGATCAAAGGGCCTCCTCTGATTGGCCGGATATGCAATACAATGGGATATGTGTCTCTGTAGAGTGTGGTGTAGTATACAGCCATTGTGCAGAGAGGCAGTAAAATGGTTACTGTTTCCAGTCACTTTGGTATAACTTTATAATGCAATGTATAATTTATTTATGAATTAATTAATTAATTTATTATTATAATTTTATAAAGCAATATTAATCTTTGCAATAATTAAGAAGTCTTTCACACATGGCAGTCAAATTCCAGCTCATTGCTTTCTGTCCTTTCACATAGATGCAGAAAAATGCACCTGTGCTTACTAATTCACTCTGTTGGAATGGTATCTGTTTGCTGCCCTTGAGAAATGCAACATGACTCCTGTATCAAATTGTATTTCCCGGTCTGCAACCTTCAAAAATTGGCAAAATCCCCAAAATATGGGAACCGTGGCCAAATCATGCTTGTTTAATGTTCTTTTCGATGCCTGTGGGCCATTTCAAAGCTGTTAGGGAATGTTTACAGCCCTGAGCAGGCAGTGCTAAATGTCAGACTCACCCCATCAGGTCTGAAAGCAGCCCCAGTGACAGCACTGCGAGTGCAAGCAACCAGTCGGACACAGTTCAGGGTTCAGGACGATTATCTGTGCGGTGGTGTGGCCTCTGCCTTCCCTGCTAAAGACCCAGGGGCCGGAGCTGCCTGGTTCTGAAGGCTCTGCTCACGGTGTCAGAGGAAAGCGGCAACCACTCACCGCAACGATGTACTTGGGCCGGTACTGAATGGTCCCGAAGAGGCCCAAGATGACAACGATTATGTGCAGGAAGTTTGCGAGGATGGGGGCCCACTGGTACCCCAGAAAATCGAAGATCTGTCTCTCCAACACTGCAAGCTGGGAAGGAAAGACAGAGGAGGGAGGGGTGAACAAACCGTGTTGCTCAAACAGAACATCCCCTAATCTCCACCAAAACATGACTCCCAGTACAGATTATTAATAACGAGGGAACAGCATATTAAAACAACATTACAATTATGTTTGTGTTTCTTGATGAGAACAGCTTATTTTCTGAACAATTCCTGTTGGAATATTTTTTTTTATCATTCTTGTGTCTATTTAAAAGCAACAAATCCACTGTTGACAGACAATGATAAAACCACATTTAGAAACTAAACACAACTTAAAAGGCTGAAGTTAACTTTAAAGCAGGACAGCCTCTAAGAAGTTAAGGTTTTAACGAAACCGTCTGTAAGGCAGAGAATCTTACATCTCAGATAATTCCCAGAACAATTACAGATACAGGATTAAGACACTGCAGGGGTTTCCTTTCTCTGCTTTGTTTTCTATTATTATCCACACCCCCTTGTGAATAGATTTTAGACAGCATGCAGCTTAAGCTTCACAGTGCAGATTTTGTGGTTCAAGTTTCCTCAGATCCTTTAAAGCCCTGAATGACCGGCCTTCTAATCTTCCAACAAAGACAACAGGGGCTTGATGCTCTTATCTCATGACAAACACACAGCAACCACAACACAAAATTAGGGAGACGCGAATCCTGAATTAATTTTGTCGATGGGGCCTTGAAAGAGATGGATTGAAAGTGTATATGGAGGCTGGAGGTTGCGTAACATCAAAGTGTGGCCTACGGAGGTACGTGTTAAACGGGCAGGAGAACACTGTGACTGACGTTATTCCGGACTGTCCTCCCCTCAACTCTTCATTGATGATGTCATAATCTGTGTCCATTCACGCTCGTCTGTGACACCGAATGTGTCCACAATCACTTCTGTCACACTACGCTATTGTGTCACAATGGAACCATGGTGATAGAGTGCTCCTGCAACCCTTGGGGGCTGTCCCCTAACTTCACCTCTGATTCTAACCCCACCCCCAACCCCGCTCCTAACTCTAGTACCACCTCTGGCTGACAATTGATCCCATCTCTCATGCTGCCTGTAACCCCGCCCCTGACCCTGCAAACATGACATCACCACCCTGCCACAGTTCAATGATGTCACCTCTGTGGTGTTTCAACCCAAGCATCTTTTCTTTGTGACATCACCTGCTCTGACTGATAGGTGACAGATGCAGACATCCCCGCCTGTAAAACCCGTGAAATCTCCTGAGCCGCAGGGCTTCCTGTGTGACTGCATTATTAATGCCTTCAGCATACGTACACACACGCGCACATGCGCACACACACACACACACACACACACACACACACACACACACACACACACACACACACCTGCTTAGACTTCACTACGGAGAGACAGATGACAGCAACCCTGGAGAAGGCGTAAAAAAAACTAAAACAAAACAACTATGCCATTTTACAACATAAATACAAGAAACCAAGAGCATGTCTTAATTTAACAGCTGACAGAACACAAATATTACCTGTGCTACTGGATGTTCAATTCGTGCTCCTTCAAGTTTTCCCATCAGGAGTTCATTGTGAGAGTGAAGTGACTCCTCTCCAAAGTCTAACACTGTCAGTTAGAGCTGGCAGATCAGATCTGACTCAGATGATACACATGCAGCATTTGAATCTGCTCTCTGAATCATGGAACAACACGACACTCAGAAACCGCAAGTGAGCGCACTGTGACTGAACCTGACACATTACAAGCGGGTTCTACAGCAGAATTGGTGGAACCACCCCTGACACAACGCACGGATTGTGACATCACGGAACCCTGTGATGTCATCATTTAAGGACAGTGTGGCACACTGGTCACTGTAAGACAGTGAACACCACTCCAGGACAGTCACAGTCAGAAACTTTCTGTCAAAATGCCTGCCTCTTTCTTTTCACATATCTTGCCTCTTTGTCGCAGTGCTGTCGGTATTGCGGGACGGATCAAACAAACCCTTATTCTCCCTCCACAGCTCCATAAATTTTTCATCTTCCGCCTGTGCCCAGTGCGTATTTCTGCCTTGGTGCTTGTGCAGTTGTCATTGTGTCATTTTCTTCTCACTGCTTTGCTGTAATTCTACAGGGCATCGCTAACAGAATGCTGTTACTACTTGGCACTTTACATTTTTGGATATTTATTTCTTATATATTTATTCTTCAGTGGCAGCTGGTGTTCCCTCACTCCTCGTGAAAGCCGCCACTGAGCGGGAGTCTGCGAAAGTCTCGAGCCTGCCTGAAATCCGCTCTCGGCTCATTTGTGCTTGCGAGAGCAGTCAACCTCCCTCATTATCGCCCAACACGGTACACAGTCCAAGGTGCTAATGTGACTTATGACTTCAGCGAGCACGTGCCAAATTTTAATTACAATCTTGGCAAGCTCACAGCAAACTCATAAAGGCTGCTAGAAGTTAAAGCGGACTAAACTCGTGATGTGTCTAGAAGGCTTCAGTTTCAGTTAATTCTCCAAGCCTGTGCGGCCAGCAGGGGGAGCAGTGGAGTCGGTGTTGGTGATGCTGCTCAGGGCCATGAGAGTAATGCCAGACACGTTGATCTGACCATCTCAAATCGCACAGACACTGGGCCTGAGAGCACTGGGGAAATAATCCAGAGACACAACCCCCCCACCCCCATCTAACGCATGCATGCCCTCTCTTCCTGTGCAGCAGGGGGGTGACATTATTCAACCTCTCCGAGGGACTCGTGTTCAAGCAGCTGTCCCTTGCAACCCATGAATAATTCACACAGGGGTGTCCCATCGCATCGACGCCGCTCGAAACTCATTGAGCTGCTGTCTTTTGAAACTGACGATCGACACTGAGTGCTTCTCATCCGGCTGCTCATAGACACACACAGCTCTGGATCAAATACTTCTGTTTGATGCTTGCTGAAGGAAATGGCCGAGACTTTATATTACATTACATTATTGTCATTAAGCAGACGCTCTTATCCAGAGCAACTTACACAGTAAATATCCAGCTGTATAAATTGTAACCTGAGGCAGTTGTGGGTTAAGTACCTTGCCCTAGGGTACAACAGCAGCGGCCCAGCGGGGGAATCGAACCGGCAACCTTTCGGTTACGAGTCCTGCTCCTTACCCTTGCGCCATGGTAACGGGGGAATTCTGATCACCGAGTTCTGAAAACCTACCATGACGGTTAGCAGCACGGCCGCGGCACAATCACACTCCATTAGCTCATATTCGAAGTTCATTATTGTGAGGCTGACTGAAGCAATGGCAGGACAGGGCAAGTAAGTGGAACTAGAAACGACAGTTTCAGATGGCAGTCAGCTACTCCCGCCGGCAGTCAGCTCTTCCAGAGGGAGGATGACCTCGTGAACGCAGCATAATCGAGTCCGAAAACACACAGCGCATTTAATCAGCGATGTTCAATGGTCGCCGGGGGAATCGCGCAGAAAGCAAACTCATATTGTGCGGTGTGGATCCGCGATAGCGGCCCGAACAGGAATACTGGGGAACGCCGGGACTGCTGGGTCGATGCGATAAACCCTCTGGAGTGACAGCAGATTGGTTCAGTGCATAAACTCCCCGCCCTGTTTCCTTTTCTTTCCAAATGCAGATAACAGGGCGGTGTACTAACACCCCCGTCCTGCTATGGAGGAGGCAGAGGCATCTTTACTACGTGTCAGTATCCTCGTTTCGCACTGTCACCCGCAGAGTAATGCCGCCACTCACACAGACAGGTCTGTAGTTCACCACTGTGATGAAGCTGTTAACTGCTGTGGCACTGGCCTCATCTAGTGTAGCAGCAGTGTAGTGTGGTGAGCAGGACTCGTAACCGAAAGGCTCGAGTGCCAGTTCGATTGCCCACTGGGGCACTGCTTTTGTACCCTTGGGCAAGGTACTTACCCGAGGAATGCCCCAGTAAATATCCAGCTGTATAAACGGGTAATGTGTAAAACTTGTAACCTACGTAAGGCACTCTAGATAAGAGCATCTGCTAAATGCCACCTAATGCCGTTTCTGTTTCTATCTACGATGCTGTTTCTACAGGGCTTGCTGCTCACAGCTGGATCAACTGCAGGGCTTTCTTCACTGGTCCCTCTAGTATCCCTTTAATAAAATAACTCTAACTGAACGCAGGTTAACCTGAACTGTGCAAGTATTTAGCATCCAGAAGGTGTGTTTGTGCGACCAGCTAGGATGACTATCAACAGCAACAAACGTGCTTTCTGTGTAGCCGTGGAGCCAGATGCCTCCTACCCCTAGCCTGATATAGATTTACTTCAACAAACAATTTCAGTTAGAGCTGGCAGATCAGATCTGACTCAGATGATACACATGCAGCATTTGAATCTGCTCTCTGAATCATGGAACAACACGACACTCAGAAACCGCAAGTGAGCGCACTGTGACTGAACCTGACACATTACAAGCGGGTTCTACAGCAGAATTGGTGGAACCACCCCTGACACAACGCACGGATTGTGACATCACGGAACCCTGTGATGTCATCATTTAAGGACAGTGTGGCACACTGGTCACTGTAAGACAGTGAACACCACTCCAGGACAGTCACAGTCAGAAACTTTCTGTCAAAATGCCTGCCTCTTTCTTTTCACATATCTTGCCTCTTTGTCGCAGTGCTGTCGGTATTGCGGGACGGATCAAACAAACCCTTATTCTCCCTCCACAGCTCCATAAATTTTTCATCTTCCGCCTGTGCCCAGTGCGTATTTCTGCCTTGGTGCTTGTGCAGTTGTCATTGTGTCATTTTTCTTCTCACTGCTTTGCTGTAATTCTACAGGGCATCGCTAACAGAATGCTGTTACTACTTGGCACTTTACATTTTTGGATATTTATTTCTTATATATTTATTCTTCAGTGGCAGCTGGTGTTCCCTCACTCCTCGTGAAAGCCGCCACTGAGCGGGAGTCTGCGAAAGTCTCGAGCCTGCCTGAAATCCGCTCTCGGCTCATTTGTGCTTGCGAGAGCAGTCAACCTCCCTCATTATCGCCCAACACGGTACACAGTCCAAGGTGCTAATGTGACTTATGACTTCAGCGAGCACGTGCCAAATTTTAATTACAATCTTGGCAAGCTCACAGCAAACTCATAAAGGCTGCTAGAAGTTAAAGCGGACTAAACTCGTGATGTGTCTAGAAGGCTTCAGTTTCAGTTAATTCTCCAAGCCTGTGCGGCCAGCAGGGGGAGCAGTGGAGTCGGTGTTGGTGATGCTGCTCAGGGCCATGAGAGTAATGCCAGACACGTTGATCTGACCATCTCAAATCGCACAGACACTGGGCCTGAGAGCACTGGGGAAATAATCCAGAGACACAACCCCCCCACCCCCATCTAACGCATGCATGCCCTCTCTTCCTGTGCAGCAGGGGGGTGACATTATTCAACCTCTCCGAGGGACTCGTGTTCAAGCAGCTGTCCCTTGCAACCCATGAATAATTCACAGGGGTGTCCCATCGCATCGACGCCGCTCGAAACTCATTGAGCTGCTGTCTTTTGAAACTGACGATCGACACTGAGTGCTTCTCATCCGGCTGCTCATAGACACACACAGCTCTGGATCAAATACTTCTGTTTGATGCTTGCTGAAGGAAATGGCCGAGACTTTATATTACATTATATTATTGTCATTAAGCAGACGCTCTTATCCAGAGCAACTTACACAGTAAATATCCAGCTGTATAAATTGTAACCTGAGGCAGTTGTGGGTTAAGTACCTTGCCCTAGGGTACAACAGCAGCGGCCCAGCGGGGAATCGAACCGGCAACCTTTGGTTACGAGTCCTGCTCCTTACCCTTGCGCCATGGTAACGGGGGAATTCTGATCACCGAGTTCTGAAAACCTACCATGACGGTTAGCAGCACGGCCGCGGCACAATCACACTCCATTAGCTCATATTCGAAGTTCATTATTGTGAGGCTGACTGAAGCAATGGCAGGACAGGGCAAGTAAGTGGAACTAGAAACGACAGTTTCAGATGGCAGTCAGCTACTCCCGCCGGCAGTCAGCTCTTCCAGAGGGAGGATGACCTCGTGAACGCAGCATAATCGAGTCCCGAAAACACACAGCGCGCATTTAATCAGCGATGTTCAATGGTCGCCGGGGGGGAATCGCGCAGAAAGCAAACTCATATTGTGCGGTGTGGATCCGCGATAGCGGCCCGAACAGGGAATACTGGGGAACGCCGGGACTGCTGGGTCGATGCGATAAACCCTCTGGAGTGACAGCAGATTGGTTCAGTGCATAAACTCCCCGCCCTGTTTCCTTTTCTTTCCAAATGCAGATAACAGGGCGGTGTACTAACACCCCCGTCCTGCTATGGAGGAGGCAGAGGCATCTTTACTACGTGTCAGTATCCTCGTTTCGCACTGTCACCCGCAGAGTAATGCCGCCACTCACACAGACAGGTCTGTAGTTCACCACTGTGATGAAGCTGTTAACTGCTGTGGCACTGGCCTCATCTAGTGTAGCAGCAGTGTAGTGTGGTGAGCAGGACTCGTAACCGAAAGGCTCGAGTGCCAGTTCGATTGCCCACTGGGGCACTGCTTTTGTACCCTTGGGCAAGGTACTTACCCGAGGAATGCCCCAGTAAATATCCAGCTGTATAAACGGGTAATGTGTAAAACTTGTAACCTACGTAAGGCACTCTAGATAAGAGCATCTGCTAAATGCCACCTAATGCCGTTTCTGTTTCTATCTACGATGCTGTTTCTACAGGGCTTGCTGCTCACAGCTGGATCAACTGCAGGGCTTTCTTCACTGGTCCCTCTAGTATCCCTTTAATAAAATAACTCTAACTGAACGCAGGTTAACCTGAACTGTGCAAGTATTTAGCATCCAGAAGGTGTGTTTGTGCGACCAGCTAGGATGACTATCAACAGCAACAAACGTGCTTTCTGTGTAGCCGTGGAGCCAGATGCCTCCTACCCCTAGCCTGATATAGATTTACTTCAACAAACAATTTGGGATTTGATTTGGTAAATGAACACTCAATTTGCGACTGAATAACTCTGCTTCCATTTCGGTGCTGCTTTATCCGCCAGCTTCCCCATTCATTTTTGTCCTGGCTTGTCCTCTGCATATAACGCAATGCATTGTGGGCCGTCGGTGCTGGCCCCCTGCCCGAAGCCCGCATTTTCACACTGTCTCAAAGGGGGTGGTATTGTGGGAGTGAAAAGTCTCTCCCCCTCGGATTTGCACCCTGAGGTATTTATGTGACCTCAGTATTAAAGAGGGCGGCGCTCAAGTGATGGAATACAGTGATGTGGTGGGAGATTTGAGATGCAGCCCGAGAGCAAACAACCGTCGCCGACACCGCCGCCCTCCCCAAACGCAGAGGGATGAGGGTTTGCTAATTAAAATGGCAACTCTTCTTCACACAGAGTTTAACCCCCTGTGGCTGCTAGTGGGGGCAAAGTCTCATTCGATGTGGCAGCAGGACTGGGAAAGGGGGCGTTATCGGCGAGGACCGGCGTGTTTTCGGCTCAAATCCCATTACAGGAGGCCGTTTTTTTTTATCTGCATCTCTCAGCGTTGGCTCCCAGACTCCGCCATGAATAATGAACGGAAAAATAAACAAAACGGGGGGGAGAGAGAGGCTTGCAGCCGCCTGTTTCAAACTGCTGCGCTCTGCAGGAAGGCACCCGGGCTGCCTGGGGAGTCCAGAAACTGCCGCCAAGCCTGTCCCGAATTCTGCGGCGGCACATGCACAAGTACCAGACAGGATGCCAGTCTACCACACTGCCTCTACCCACAATCCACCTCTTTCATTGTGAAGAGCCGTGCGGTAGTAATACGTACAGTTTTTTCAGTCTTTGGTATTACTTGGCTGGGAATTGAACCCACAACTTTCTGGTGTCAAGCTAGAACATCAAAGTAAAAAGCTTCTGGAATGGAATATCCTGGTATGAAGGATGATAAAGTAATGTCACATAATGCCACAGTACACATGACTGAAATACCCAGCCTTTACATCAAAGAGTCAAAACGCACAGCAGGACAGCAGACGTGATAATCCCCTATGATTCAGACAAATTGGCCAGATGTCCTAATTAATTTTAATTATTTCTTCAACTGTTCCAGGCCTGACTGAGCAGGTTTTTAAAAACAAAAATGAATAAATAAAGTTGCATACCTGTCTGTAATACTAATTTGTTATAAAGTGCTCAAATTGATAGAAATCATGTTCAGGAAACATGTTCACTTTATCCTAATTTTAGGATACACACACAATAATAGTTTAGTAATCTGTGTGTGTATGTATTACATGTACATGCATATATAGTAATCCATATCTATCTATATAGTGATCCATTATCAAATAAGTAACAAGTTGTGTCAAATACAGATCAGTGCTACATTAGTGGCTCAATCCAACCCAGTTCATCTGGAAGACAGACCAGTACACCAGGCTCACCCCCGGGACCAGGGTGTGGAAACACTGGTATAGAGCTGAATCTTTAAAGAAACAAGCTCTGTTTTCAGTGCAGGTTCAACAACAACCAACAACCACGTATGAAACGCATGGACTGTGGTGGATTTCCTTTCACATGCAAAAAGTATATTGTGAATATATTTTAGAGTATACCATTTTAGCTCAAAGTATTGAAAATATAGAAATCACCATTTTGGTATTTTGCTATATATTTTTGTCTCGCATGACTGTATCTTAAAAAATAGATTGCACATTTAATATCCTCTTAAGATAAAGAGAAACATAATACAGTCCTGTACAGAAAGAAAGTAAATAGTGCAAACCGCACTCTGATAACATCACATTATCCTCGACAACAACACTATGCGCCACCAGTTTGGATGAGGATGCTGAAACTCTGTTTTAAGATTAGCCTACCTGCTAACACACTGGGCACAAACTGACCGCACGCCACAGCCCCCACGGCTTAACAAGGAATAATCAAGAGGTAATCAGATCAGCCAATCAAAAGGTCTGCTGGACAGGAGTACTGGGGAGTCGGTAATAACAGCTACATGACAGGCTGATGATAACTAATGATAATGATGGTCTTGAGGGACCAAAATCATGTTATTTGTCAGCGTGAAAAAAAGCCAATTTTTAAAAAAGAAAAAGTACAGACTTCTGATACTAGTTCAGGAAAGTTCAAACGTAATTTTGTGAATCGCGGGTGTGTGTTGTTCGTTTCCTCACACAAGACACTGTGAGACAGCGGGACGTGCAAAACCGATGTGAAACAGATCATTTAATATTCATAACGGAGCAGTTATGTCTCCCTCCCAGCCGTGTTTAATATTTAAACACAGAGACAGGGGAGTGCGACACTGACAGCCCAGAGCCTGCCTCTGTCACACGCTGTTCTCCAGACTCAGGGAAAATCTGCTACCCGTGATAAAGGCCTCAAATCCAGACCATCACGTCCCACTCCCCTGCTGAGCACAAAGGTGGGAAAGATCCTGTTTCTACCTGCTGGGGGGTCAGAGCCCTGTCCTCTGAGTGTCCTTTTTTTTAAACTTCCCTTCCCTTCTTTTCACCCTGGCTTTGGAATCACCGGTTGTGCTACTGTAGGCCTCTTCACACACGTTCTGTACTGGCATGGGATCGCTGAAATGAGATGTATCATCCTCCAATACACTCATACGCACACTGTAAGCCCCACGGTTAAGCACAATGAACTGATTGCCGATTGGAGGATAGGTCTTCCTCCACTGACATCATCTGAGCAACTTGCATTGGCCTGACAGGCCACTAGGGGGAAGCCGCAGCTGCAGGGAAAGGGGACCCTACCCCACGCAGAGTGAAGTCAATTGTGTTCTGTCATCTAGGACTCTCAGACTCGAACCCAGGACTGGGCGGAATGTGCGCCTTACCTGGCTGAGCCAATCGGGAGTCTGATATCTGGGTTTATGGTGCCACAGTCCTGAAGCTCACTCTTTTAAGCTTTGTTTTGCCCATAATGTCCTAAAGTAAACAATCAAAATTGGGATTTAAAAACATCATACTATGTGTGCTAGGATTTCGGAATTGTCATGGGAACGGCCACTCCTACCATTTTTGACTTCACTGGACACACAGACCTTGTGACCCCCAGAAATGACGCCACCACAGGTCAGAGGTTACAATCTCTGAACCTGTGCTATTTAAACTCGATGATCAACTGGTGCTGCACGGTTGAGCCGCATTTTATTTGCGAGAAAGCCACGTTAATTTTTACACTGCGTGAGTGAAGGGGGCAGGAAGAGGTCCAGGACTGAATTATTCATATCGGCTCAATAAGCCACACTCATCACTTAATTACAGCTCTCATTACCAGCCATTACTGCGCCTGTCTGAAACCCGCCGCTGAAATACAGACTACCGTAATGACAGAAATTAAAGCCATGCATTTCACTGTAGCACACAATCGCGTCGATTAAGCATGACGGACACAAATTGCTCGAACCTACTCAAACTGCCGGCTGCAGATGGGCGTCTTAAAATGGTACAAATACCAAGATACATCAATAATTTTAATGTCACAGTATATGAAGCCCAGAGAGAGACGTGGAGCAAAGTTACCTCCCACTAATAAAAGCCACAGCCTCACGCAAATTCGTATTAGTTCCGTTTTTTATTCTAGCTTTTTTCAATTTCAGATTTTGCCAAACACGTTTTTGTGCATTAATAAGCCTCCTGAAATCTAGGCCAATCAGTGCAGTGCAGGTCTGTGTAGCATCATGAGTCGCTGTGAGGTAAAACGTCAGTTAAAGGAATGCACCAGCACACTGCTCAACTGCTCCCCAGTGATTTATCAAGAAAAGGGGGGAAAAAAGAATAATGTTTCCACCTACATGGTCTTCTTCCAAGTTTTTTTGGGCTATAAACCACTTGGGAGCACTTAGACAGCATGCGGATACATACCTCCTGTTTTTCTGCTTTTCATTAGCCTTTACCCGCACTGTTCGTTGGATTTGTGTGTGTTTGTGTATGTGTGTGTGTGGCTTTCTCATTCCTGCTACGGTCTTCACTGCTAGTGAGCTTACAGAGAGAGCTGGTTTAACACACCTCTCTGTGTCTGTCCTGCAATGACAGCCACAAACCCCCACCCCACCCCCAAGTGGAAGCTTCATGTCAGGTGTCACACGCACCCCCCGCCCCCACCCCCCCCAGAAGCATCCATGCAGAGAAGGAGGAAAGCATTTCCATTTTACACCCCCCAACCCCTCCTGGGCCCTCCAAGCTTACACTAATGCATCGTTTATTATTGTTCCAGCAAAGACGTCTGAGCTTTTGAAATGTATATTTCAGCTTTGTGTTGTTTCATGTAAATTTGCATCTGAGTTTACCAGAAAGAAAGGAGAAAGAAGAAAGTGAGAAGGACATAATAGAGAGAGAGAGACAGAGAATAAAAGAAAGAGAGAGATGTATTGATCCATCCCATATAAGCAGCTAGAGAAAACCTGCCATCTTTGCAGGCTTACATTCTAATGAACAGAGAGGGGGGAGGCAGGCTTCGGTCAAAGAGAGCAGAGGACTAGTCCATCCCTGACCTCAGAGCTAATGATCCGGCCAGTCTGTCCTATCCAAGGTCCCACCAAACCATTAACCCACAGCAGGTTTCAGCCAGGGTTGTGAACCACAAAACCTCAAATGTGACACCTGTAATTACTGCACCTTAAAACATTTAAAAAAAAAACATTTCACCAGTTACTGACCTCAACACATATCATATGATCTAGAAAAAATATAGTTTACCTGGTGTTTAGGCTGCCTGATATACATCAGGTGACAACCATGTACCTAACTGAGACAAATATGCATAGACCACTCCTGATTGCATCTTGTCTCCAAGTCCATTACATAGTTAGAAATGCCTGCTGCAATCCAACAGAGCGGGGCGAATACACCTGCCACTCTTGATTGGTCTGCCTTTGCACATATATTATCTCAGTTCAGAGCACGGCTCACACCAGCCGTATTGTAAGTGAGACTACTGGAGCAGCAAGAACACACATGCTTCAGTGAGGATTGGAAATGCTTCAGAGTCCGCTGCAGGGCCCTTGGAAAAGACAGGAAATCAATAACGCCACACCGCCCCCGCCCTTTCAAACCAACACGGTCCGCGCAAATCTGAGGCTACAAGGATGCGAACGCTTCACGGGACGAACGGGGTAACATTACTGAGGGTCTGACAAGACGTGTCACCTGGCGTCACCATGTCCAGCTTGGCCTCATTTATTTCCCTCTTCCATTTCATACCAACGTTTCAGTTCACACTCCAGACCGACGTGAGGTTTGGAGTCACCTGACAGACAGCTCCGAACACCTCAGCATAGTTTCAGATGAGATTGTCAGGTAAAGGCTGAGATTGTGATTAGCTGGAAAATATCCTCCCGCCTGCGCAGTTCACCACTAAACATTCAACATCAGAGACTTGGTTTCTTCCATCCTATTATTTTACCAGCCATATACAGCCGCATCTCCCAAATACACCGCTGTAAAACAGTTCTAGATTCACACCACACAGTCTTAGGCTGTCGACTGTCATTGCAAATATACTGTGCATAATCTAGCACAAAATAAAAAGTAAAAAAGGACTTAAAAAGGGACAAGCGAAGGTGCCCCTGTCAGGAAGCAAGCCTGGTACCCCCTGCTGTGACTGTGTAAATCATGTCCTCTCAGTTCCTGTGTCATCTGTCTACACTTTTCATGCAGCTCCACTTAGAAAAACACTTTCATTCTGCATCGTGTCTCAGCCTGGGATCTGAGGGGAAAAACATACAGCAAACATGGACTGAGAATATTATCACAACACAAAGTATCGAGTGGTCTGAAATCTGTTAAAAAGGGGAAAAAAAAGATTTTTTGATGCATCACTTCAGCCTAGTAACAGCCATCACTTCTCCCAGGATTTGCCGAGCAGCTGACAGTCTCCATTATTCATAAGATCTTCGCTGGTCTCTCACCGGCTCCTTTGTAACTTTATTGCTAGGCGACGGCATCTGTCAGGGTTGCCAAGGAAGAGCTCCCGGGAGTTCACAGGAGCTCCCGAAGCAGAATCTGTTTACCCACAATCCCCTGCTGGAGGAACAAAGGCCGTCGGGTGACACGCGTGCTTCGGTGTTCTTTACTAACAGCCGAACGAGTCACGGTTTCGACGACATTCAGCCGGTGCTAAATGTCAGGAGCTGTGAGCTTGTTCAGCAGGGTGAAATTACACATGTCCTTGTTCCCCTTTCATCGCTCAATGTTTGCGGGGAGCGCGTGAAACAACCTCTTTATTGCCAGAAAAGCCTGGAAGAGAGATCAGGCATCTCCTTAGCTCCCCCAACGGCTTTCAGCCGCACATCCCGTACCCCTAAGAATGTGCGGAGTGATTCCAGCACTAAGCACGACTGCTGCAATATCACTGTGTGAAGGAGAGGCCTCACCTGTCCCCTAGAACCTGAATGTTTGTTAATCGATAGTTTGTGTAAATTGATACAACTTTAATTGTTCAGGCGCCCTTTTTCTTCTATCCAATTGAAATCTACCAGCAGCAGATCACAATTCATCAACTGCATCCAAATCTGTTAATTGTTTGCCTGTTGTCAATGTAACTGTTTGACGTGCATGTGAAGCCAGCCATTGGTTAACGGGCAACACCTGCCTAATTATAGGTGCATTAAATACAGGTGTGTGGCTGTTGCTGGAGGCACACTTTTGTCAGGTGCTTATGGCCAAGGCTGGGTTTTGTTGCTTTGCATTTTAAAATACTAGATTTTTTTTTTTTTGTAAGCTTGTTTTGTTCCTTTGTTTTGTGAGAAGCGTTGGCCAGCTTTCTCACTCACTCTATGCCTGGCCTATGCGTTAATTCCAGGCCATTAGAGGGCCTTTACTGGCTGATCCAATGGGTGTAATGTAATCGCTGCCTCTCAGGGCATAATCACTGTTTTGGGGGATGAGAAGCACAGCAGAGCGCAGCTACCTGAATGCTCTTCTGCTCCTGACCACCGGAGCGTTTCTGCTTGGCACGCCGGGGCCCCTCTGAGCTAAGTGCTTTCCCAGAACACCTCTGTGCCGCCTGTTAAACCAGGCAAAGGATGCAGCTCAGCTCAGCTGTTACTGAGCAACGCTTTAAATAGCAAAATAACACATTGGATGTCTTTATGACATCGGGCAGCTGCGTTTCGGGAAACCATACAGCCTTGTAAATGCTTTTTCTGCATACTCATCTTTTTTTTTTTTTTTTTTTGGTCAAGGATTGGCTCTATCCTCAAACGCACCACAGACACTGCGCTGTCAGATGCAGCTGCGATTATCATGTGATTTGGGTTTGTCCAATGAACAGTGTCGAGAGGGAGGAGGTGGGTCATGTGATGTGTGTTGGTCCGATAAATAGCGCCAAGACAAAAGAGGGTGGGTCTGATGAATTTGATTTTGTCCAATAAACAGTGTTTAGAAGGTGTGTTTGACACCTGACGGTCCCTCCCTGCGTCAGAGACTTTTCCCCACAGGTCACAGCTGACACACCCCACCCCCCACCCCCCCTGCCACACCTCCATTTTGTTTAATTTCAAACCCATCTGTGAATCCCCCAGCAAACAGACCCTGGCCACCTGATAATAACAGCTGCACCATGTTGAGTCTACACTGAGAATGGGCAGGAAAAAAAAAAAAACGCAGGCAGGAAGCAGAGCCAGACTCTCGCCATCTGATCTGATGCTGTACAGCAAGAACGCTCCCTACACCTGGACCACTGGTCCCTCTTTCTGTAAAAGACGCCTCCAGCCGGCTCTGTCTGTCGGTATTACCGTACACCATATGATGCCAAACCGGACAGCTTTCAACAAGCAACCATCATCGTACTATGAGGATTAGCGGTGGCAGTGTAGCATAGCGGTAAGGAGCAGGGCCTGTAACCAAAAGGTTGCTGGTTCAACTCCCTGCAGGGGCACTGCTGCTGTACCCTTGGGCGAGGTACTTAACCCAAAATTCCCTCAGTAAATATCCAGCTGTATAAATGGAGTTCATGTAAAAAGAATGTAACCTATGTAAGTCTCTCTGGATAAGAGCATCTGCGAAATGACAATAATGCAATGTAGTGTACATCTGCCCTAACAAAAGGGTGGTCATCACTGTAGCGCACAGAGCCAGTAATGTCACCTCTGCAGCCATCACCATACAATCCCAGTCATTATGTAGCTTTCACTACACATAGACCACAACTTTGTTACTACCACTGCACACAGCTAGTAACTTGACAGCTACTATTGCATGCAGGCGATGAGTACAAACCTGACACACGCCGCTCCAGGCATTAAAACGTCTACACGGCAATGCAAATCAGCTGTTTAATATTCATGCATGCCCCAGACCCCCCCCCCCTTTGTTTGGCAGGCGAAACACCTCGGCCTCACACTCCTTTACACACTGCCTGACAGAGGGAGTAAACAGCTGTCCAAACAGCAGCAGGTTTTTTTTTTTCTCTCAGGGGCAGCTGGAGGACTGTTTGGGTGTACAGCCCCCGTTTCCCAGACCAGAGGTCGGGAGTCTGAGGCACATGTGCAGCGTGTCAGCTTGAACCCGAGGCCAGAGACCTCAGCACGGCTACTCTCCAGCTGGGCTCAGTCAAACAAGAACAGTCAGACATATACTGATGTGTAATAAATCATAACATTTTCATTTAACGATCTCATACAATGTACACTGCACTTTCACATTTTTGCCACACTATTTCTACATCAAATACATAAAAAAATGTATGTATTACATTGTCACTGCTGTGTTTTGTAATATAGACAAACAGCACCCCATAAGGACTTACACAAGGCTAAGCATTGACATATCACTTATTTATTGTGATAATTGCTGCACAAAAACCAATTAGATAAAAAACAAGCTTTAGACATGACAACTCATTACATTACTCTTTTCCAAGCAGATACACCTATCTTACATACTGCAACACCAGTGCCCCTCCTAGGCTTTGAACCAGCAACCTACGTGTCACAATCTGGTTCCTTCACCATGCTGGTGCCATTGAGTAAAACCATTTTGTTCCCTGTAGAGGGCACCAGGGTTCGAAAAACCCTAGAGACAGACGTTTGTCTGGACCTCCTTAGTTTCCCGCTGTGAGGAAGAAAGCCTGGAACATTTCCACCTCATTTGCACCACCACATTCATGCAACATTCACTCAACGTTATCTGCAGGACACTGTGATGCTCACTGATCCTTACTGACACCTTCTGATGTGCAGCATGCTTTATTTTGTCTCGGATGTTCAAATATAATTTACATACAAATCTGTATGCTGTCTTAAATTCTGTCATTTGTGTGCACGGCTTAATTTAAATATGCAGTGACAGGACTGTTGGCAGAATTCAATAAGCCTGAATAAACTGCAAAAAACAACAGCCAAGCTGGCATAAGTGATTTACTTTTTACAGTATTGATTGATATTAATCTTCGCGCAGAGACATGTGGTTGAGCAGTTGCAGAGAGATGCTCAGTCTGTTTAAATACACCCCTGAAGCTCACTGCATTGAGCAAACCACACACTCTCAATCTTTCTCGCTCTCTCTCACACACGCACACACACACAGACACACACACAAGCCATTCTCTCTCACACATACACACACACCCACATTCAGTCTCTCTCACTATCTCTTTCACTCACACACACACAAGCCATTCTCTCTCACACATACACACACACCCCCATTCAATCTCTCTCACTATCTCTTTCACTCACACAAACACACACACACAAGCTGTTCTCTCTCTCATATACAGATCCAATCTCTCTTTCACACACAGACACACAAACACACACACACACACACACACACATTCAGTTTCTCTCCCTTTCACAGACACGCACATCTTACAGGGTTGAAACAATGCACCAACTTGCCTAGCACCTGCTCCAGTGACAAAAAGACTTGACAGCTGCCAAACTGACAAGCCATCCCAGTGCTGTATCTGCTGGTGTCCTCTAGGGGGCAGTGTGGCGCAGGCTTACATCAGCGTGACCAGAGGTTAATTCTACCAGACTGCACCTGTGGGGACACCCTATGGGGTGAGACCAGGGACCCGCGGTCATGGCAACGCGCCAGCGAATCACGGAGCTGCAGGGGAGCGGTGACACACCGCCTGACTCCTCTGTCACCTCCTGCGTCTCCCTGCTGGGCCTTAATCACTTTTTCAGCAGGAATCAGTCACCCAGCGAACTGCGGCTTCATGAATTTGTAAATTATAAAACTCAGCTCAAGGGGCTAGGTAAGGCAGCTGCGGGGTTCGCATCCATTCTCATTTCACGATTAGATAAAAATGGTCCTATCGTGAGGCTCCTGAGTGGCTCAGTCAGCAAGATGCTGTAGAAGTTCTGCTTTCATGTAGACTGAGCCCTAGAGCAGCAGTGGGGCACAGTGTAGCGTAGTGGTAAGGAGCAGGACTCATAACTGAAAGGTTGCTGGTTTGATTCCCCATTGGGGCACTGCTGCTGTACCCTTAGGCAAGGTACTTAACCCACAATTTGCATCAGTAAATATCCAGCTGTATATATAGATAACATTGTAAAAAACTGTAACCGATTTAAGTTGATCTGGACAAGAGCATCTGCTAAATGCCAGTACTGTTATGTAATGTAATGTGGAGCCCGGGTTCGATTCCAGCCATGTCATCAGCTGGCAACGACCAGGAGCCCACGGCGGCAAAACAAGCTGGTTTAGTTCCTCCTCGTCTCACTGCTCTCTGGGACCCTTGCTCGGATAATGTCAGTGGAGTAGCACTAATCCTTCAACTATCACCCACTTCAATGCAGTGCACCGTGGGAATTACTGTGTGGAAAATAGCTGTTGGCTGCATGTGAGTGTATTGAAGGACTGCAGTGATTCTCACGCTTCAGCGCTCTTGTACAACTACAGAGTTTGTCACTGTGCGATGATCCTAATGTGCATTTGGCAATTCAAAAATATCACTGCATAAAAGGAAGAGGGGGAAAAAAATGTAATAAAGCCTATTCCAGGCAACCAGGAGGCTGCTGTCACCCATCCACAGCTGAGAAAAGAATGCATGCTTGTTCAGAAAATCCCACTCCTTCAATTTCCTGTCAGCAGGGCAGCTCAAAGTGGCTTGGCCACAGAACTCTGGTCCATCCCACATCTAGTTATTTACACACACACACACACACACACACACACACACACACACACACACACACACACACACACACACACACACACACACAGCAGAACTCCAGAACATGCAAACAATCTCCCTGGTCCGTTTGGAACAGATAGCAGAAGGATCTGGAACTGGCGTTGAGTTCATTGACTCCTTGGTTAGATGTGATATGGCCTTATGAGGTTCTGCTGACTTGTAGTGAGGGCAGAAACAGCAGGACAGTATGTGGGACACCCACTGACTGTCTTTTCAAAAAGCTCCATCATATGTGGCCACTCACTGACTCTCTTCAAACTGCTCCATTGTATGCAGGACTCTCACTGTCTTTTCGAACAGCTCCCTCGCATGTAGGGAAGCTCACTCTTTTTAAACGGCATCACCAGATGCCTGCTGGGAGACAGATACATTTAAATGTGCTGAATGTTGAATTACCCTGGCCACAGCTGGAGAGAGACTCTTTCCTTATGAGCCACACAGTGTTACACACACTCTGCGGAGCACCCAGCTGTTTATCCAACCGCACGCTGCACAACTAATCCCATTCTGATAAGCTCTGCAAATATGCCGGCAATTTCTACGGCCAAGTGTAGCTGCCCTTCATAATGGCCGTTGGAGAATGGTCAGACACCTACATTCCGATGTCGTTTGGGGAACTGCATGTTGACATACACTAAAACACACACACACCTGTGCCACTTTCATCCTCTGAAGGACAGAAAGAGAGAACTTATTAGCTTTGAGTACAATAGGCGAAGCCTCTAAAAATTTAATGAGATAAAAATATGCACAGCTTACATTTTGCTTTACCTACACGCTGTCTTGTTCTCTAATGCCTTTCATGCCTGAGAAACAGTGGAGCAATCCTGCAACCTCAACACAGAATAATACACGGAAAACACAATGAACTGCTGAAAAAAACTGCTGGCACAGCAAAACTAAGGGCTGAGAAATCCATAAAAAAAGGTTTCCTTGCATTATAAAAAGTGTTTTCAGTGCCCACGGGCATACCACAAAAACAACTCTTTGGGAGAGGCTTCCTGCTGCTAGCTGAGGAGCAGCTTTGGCTCCCGCCTCCAGCGGTCCCAATCCCCCCACCTCCAGCCTCAGGCAGAGAGATGCCACCCACACCAGCCAGGTCGGGCGACCCAGGCGGGAAAGGGCAGGAGCGCGGAGCAGGCCGGGCCCAGACGCCGCTCCTCGGAGATTTCCCCGATTCCGGAGTAATTGGTTTCACCTGAGAGCCTTTTCCTGGCCGATTAAAGAGCGCGAGGTTTTGATTACTCTCGTGTTCTCACTCTTTTAACTGTTTTAGAGCCAATTACTGAGAGAGCTGAATGTTACGGAGACTCCCCCCCGATAAAGAAATCCAGTAATTGCTGCCCTCAGATGCTAGAGACAGATCTATCTAAGAAGGACAATGTAAGAACTGCAATGGAAAAGGACTTATACCAGGTAGGCTAGCTTTGGCTCCAACTCAAGCAGACCTGGTTCCAGCTCCACAGTGGAAAAGGGGTATAATGAGCCAGCCCGGTTTCAGCTCAGCGGTGGAAAGGGGGTATAATGAGCCAGGCTAGTTCCGGCTCTACACTGGATAAGAGGTTTAATGAGCCAGGCTCATTATGAACAAACTAGTCAAAATATAACAAAGGCCATAAATCCCTGCAGAAGAAATCCTTCAGGCCATGAAAGTAACTTTACTTTTTGTGAAGCGCACAACATTGACTACAAACGTATAGTGTATACTACAAAAGTATAATGAACTGAAATGAAGTCCCCTGCTAAAGGATGCATCTTTAAACTCCAATGCTTGTAAATTGTGATAAAGATTGAAAAAGATAATGTTAAGTTCTCTGACCCCCCCTAAGTGTAACTCACTGGCTGCCACTACTGTGAAAGCACCGTGCAATGAACTTAACCCCCACCACCCCCACTTCCTTTCCCCCTGCTTCCTGCCCAAGTCATTAATCACGCATCTCTCAGGGGATTCTGGGTAATGTCACAAAAACACACACACACACACACACACAAGAAAATAAATGAGATATCAGATGTCTCACTTGTCTTGTCCCGCAAATTATCTTAACATGCCTGTGGCTGTACAGGTCTAATTACCGCTCACAGAAGCTCTCTAGTTTTCCTTATCTGTTGGTTTTTAAAATAAACTGAAAAACTTTGAACAGTTGGCAAGAGATATGAGTTAAATTGCCCACAGACACACCAACCAACCACAAAGCAGAGTACTGCTGTTTGCATACACCATGAACAAACGCTATACTCCACGAAAACGCGTTTTCTTACTCTCTGTGCCTGGCAACCTTATTTTTAGACTGTATACGCTCACAGCCAACCCAAATTTACGGGTTAATTACAGAATGAATTGTCTGAGGTAGCTATTATCCGCAGAGTTGCGGCTCAGAGCTGTTCTCGGCTAAATGAAAGATGCAGCCGAAGTGCAAGTTGATGGGGACGGCGCAACTTCAAAGGCTTTCAGCACCCCACCGAGTTTTGTTGACTTTAATCTGCAGACAAGAATACATCACAGTGCTGTAGGTATAAGGAGAGATGCGAAGCGTCCGCGCTAAATGGGTTCTCACATCAAAGCCCCACCAGCGGAGAGTGGGAGGAGGAGGAGGAGGAGGAGGAGGAGGACAGAACACGCAGGCGTGCTCACACACGCTCACTGCAGCTGAAGTTTATGAAAATCAATAAAATAGGGATCTAAAATAAGAAAAAATGACAAAAGAAACCTACACAAAACAAGCACGATGAAGTACTTGCAAGGAGAGTTCCACCCACTGAGCCAAAAGTAAGGAAACAAGGGAAAACAAGTCACCCCCCAACACACACACACACACATAGTTGACAGCAGACGGAGCAGCCCAGCAGGCCTCTGAGGTTCTCTCATTGCCCCCTCTCTCTGATGCCTAATTGGCCAAGGAATAAACCCCTCCCCCTGGTGTTACAATTTGTCTTTGTTGCCAGCCAAACACATTTTACAACACAATCTGGGCCTGTTTCATGCAGGAAACAGGGGTCTAAAAGTGTCCTCATTCACTGAGATCCCTTTGTAGTGATGATTTTCTTTTTTTGTGGATTGGACGCAGAAGAGCGCTGAAGTTAATAAAAAATAAATACAGCAGCTTGCAGTCATTACAGGGACTCAGCACAAGAAAGGGACCCAATGAGCAGTAAACAAGTGTGTAAAAAAAGACTTCAAACATTTTTCAGTAATTATTTTAATGCCTTTATGCCACATTAGAAAAAAAAATTTAAAGACAACATGTCCCCAAGGGGATTCAAAGCGGTGAGCTTGTGATGCGGAGACAGCAGCAAACAGACAACTCTAACTTTGCACCCAGAGCTAGAGATTGTTGAGGAATTCATGTCCAGGCCTCTGCTACAAACACATTACAGATGACAACAGATTCTAAGAGTTTTCTAAAAAAGGAAAAGCAGGACAAGATAATTAACAAGAAGCCATGGATCTGTTTTGCCAATTCTTTGTGTAGCAACATCAGTTGATTCCATCTACCCAATCTGTTAGGACCTCTAAAGGGTTAAGAGTATGATCGATAAGCTTCAGTGGAAGTGTGTGATGAAGCCGGCAGTGACTTTCACATAGGTTTGATTTATTAGGTCATTTTTCATTTTTCCCTCTATTTTTCTCCATCAGGCTCTGCGCAAGGAGCCAAACAATCAGTTGCATGGAGAAAAAAAGACTTTTATGAAGAGAATATCTGAATGATGGAAAAGGGGAGGTGTCTAGACTGTAACTGCAGCAGACTGTAGTTATGTTCCTCCATAACAGTACAAAAATGAATCTAAACGTTTTTGTCCTGTTTGCACACATGCTTGGAGTACATTATGTCTCTGCTCAGTCTCAGACTTATGAGGAGCTTTCTGAGTTGTAATACAACTGAAACGCATTACGAATGCATCTTCTGCCTCTTCTTGTTCCTTCACTGAGATAAACAGTCAGTGTTGAGGAGAAGCAGAATAAGTATCTATTTATGTACTGTCGTATTGTGCCTTTTCTGATTATCTCTAGCCTTGAGGCTCCACACTGCTGGAGAATGATACTATGTTTAATTGCGAGCGTGGCTGTGTGCATGTCAGTTCAGCAGGCTGATGCTTTTGTTTTAATTTTAATCATACTGCTATCAGATGTTAAGCGCACGAAGGCTACAGGGTTAGCTGAGTAGGGTTGGCCAATTGCCTTTGAGTTCAGATAACATGGGTTATAAAGGTTCTGGCTGATGGAGCTACAGTGCTCTCTCTGGCTGTCTTTTCAGCAGCAACGGGCTCATCTTAAACACAGCACAGGGTCCAATTCCACAGGGTCAGGTAACTACAGTAACAACTTTACTACAGAGTCAGGTACCACATCGATTTGACATGTTAAAATCCCATCGAAAGGGATCCTGAGTGGTTCAGTCAGCAAGGTCCTCATCTAGAGAGCCGGCTGAGCCCTACAAACTGGGTTCAAACCCCAGCCCAGTGTAATCAGCCAGCAATGACTGGGAGCCCCCAGCAGACAAACAAATTGGCTTTGTCCCACCAGGGAATAGGGGTGGGTCGGTCAGCCAGAATTTTCGTGTCTCACTGCTTCTCAGGCACAAGCAATTCGTCAGACGCCTGCGAGTTGCTTGGGAGATGTCAGCGGAATAGCACCTATCCTCCAATCGGCTTCCGCTTCACCGTGTGTACTGTAATGACTAAAAATAGCCACTAGCTATAGGTGTATGAGAGGATTGCATTCTTCCTGCTTCTGCACTCCTGCATGAGCACAAAGGTTGATGCAGTGACATTAGTCAGCCAATAAAGTCTGATTCTGATTCTAAGTATGCTTTTACACATACAAGGAATTTGACTGATGCACACATGCCATTTCCAAAACTGGGCTACATAAAGGGGGAAAAGCATTAACAGATTCCATCTCCTCACCACATAAATGACACAGTGAGGTGTTTCAAGCAGAATGAAATCTACCAACCAGACCGCCATCGACACTGTCCAATGAACATCCAATAAGCAGATGTTCTGTGTGGCATACTCATCAACAAACTATGCTTGTAAACAGAAGCTTGCAGGTTCCAATCCCAGTTTGGCTACTGTACCATAGAGAATTCTACACATCAGTTGCCTCAGCATGTCTGTCTTCTTATGAATAGATAACATGTAGCCCATAATAATGCCCTGGATATTAATAAATGCTGATTCTAATTTCACAGTTGATAGAATGGAAGTTCATAATGTGCATGCCCTGTCTAAATGAAGGACCCGGGAAATCAAAGGCAGATTTGTCATGAGTGAGGCACATTAGGAGAGCAGATTACAAGGGCTGTCAAATTTACAGCAAATAATGAGCATAAACTCTGCTTTGCTGCTCTGTACCGGGGAGTTCACAAAAGAGTTTGATCGCTGAGCAATTATCAGCGTATCGTAAACGTATACAGTTCTAATGAAAAAGGTACTCAAACCAGCTGACATATTTACAACACCACACAGACAGGCAAATGCATCACGTTGCATTCTAACGTGTATCTGTGATCTCAAGGTGATGTTTAATGCATTTGATTTAACCCGGTCCCCTCTGTCTGCACCGCCTTTCACATAACGGTACGGGCTCAGGCACCACGCCAGCGGCAGCAGGGTAACAGTGCATGTCTGAACATCTTTTCCCCACAGCGCCCTATAAATATTACGCATACTTACCAACTGTAATGTGCACAGAAAGACGAGTGTGCATCGCCCACTGCAAAAACCCATGTTTTCTTCACGAATAGCGGAAAAAGCCTTAACGTAGAGAGTTTACACAGCCCGCCTAATGAGAGGCAGACGCGAAGTGCTCCGATCTTCAGGTCTGAAAAAACAACTCTGTGTTGTCTCCATATATATGCGGGCGCAGCAAATTCAAAAGTTAAAAGAAGACGTATAAAAGGAATCCTTTAAAAATAGTGCAACAGAGAATGCGTCCCTCCTTCTGCATGTCTGCAACAGGGGGTAAACCATGTGGATTTTCCCCAGTCCAAGTCTCCGAGCGATTCTTTTTTTTTCTCTGCCCAGACCTCAATTGCTCCAGTGTAAGAGGAAGCGTGTCCGCGGAAAAACTTGAATGGCCGTGATGAGATTCAGAGGCGCGCGCCTGCTGCTTTTGGTGGGCGTGGCCGTTCAAAAAAAAAAAAAAAAACCCGCGCACAATGGATCGGAATGGGAGGAAGCGCGAGACCGGCTCTATACCGCCGCGCGCCGTGTAGGAACAGAAGTTCCACATTTCCACCTTACCTGAATGCGTAATTTTCCAAGCACGCCTCGGAACCATTGCATCAGTTGTTTTCCGATGCTGCGATTTTCCTCCGTTGCACCGAGAAATCGATCATATGTCATGCAAAACGTGCATTGATTTTCCGCCTATTTCCTATATGCATACACTTTAGCTGACTCAAGGAGCCGACTCAAGGAGCTCGTGAATATAAATCGCTTAATTGTCTCAGCGCGAGGGGTGGTCAAGAAGAGTAAAACATATTATAGCACAAAAAGGATGGGAGACAACCGTGTTTCAGCTGGCGGAGAAACGCTCTTTCTCGCTTACATTTAGGAGTCGTACCATGGCGGTCAAAGTACTAAAACACTTAGCACCTGTATTTTTATTTATTCTGAAACACACCAATGCAGATCACAACAGATAACTTGCTGTACCTGTTTTTATTTGCCTCTCTACAGATGCATATTTTTCAGGAGCAGGTTTTATTGGTATTGCAGTAACAGTGCTCACATTCCAGCACTGTGAGATTACACACATGGACCCGAATATGGCATTCTGCACCCAAGACGGCAGTATGTGGAAAGGCCCAATTTTAGGGAGTGAGCCGCCCTCTTGTGGTGAAGAGATAACATACACATAAATGCCCCACTCAGACACCACAATACGTAAATATGACAAAGGATGAATAACGGTCATATGCAAACCTACCACATTTAAAAACCAAAGTACACTTCTGCTTCTTTTTAATATTTTTAATGAATGTACAGTAATCACAAACATTACATGTGCCTAAATAGGTGGATTATAACAAATATGTCTAAAAGAAGAAAAGGAATCGTGTTTTTTAATACAGTATGGTGGATTTAATCACTCAACGATATAAATTCATGTTTATAATCTATAACTTGTGATTTTCTGAGTACTGAAACACAATTGCTTATTTCCAGTATTATGCAGACATTGCAGTCTTTAAAACTATCCAACATGGATGCCCTGAATGGAAGTTCAACATTAAAAACAGTAATCAGTGTCCATGCTAAGCTTTGTTCAAACAAAGCCATAGTGACATTTACGATTACATTTTGGCATTTAGCAGACGCTCTTATCCAATGTTTCTTACACTGAGCAAGAACAAAGTGCAGCTAATAAAGTGGCATGAAAAAGGGTACATACATGACATGACTGATGACCTTTGAGCATACATCAGCCCCTTTGCGATAACTAATGTGTACAATCATAAGCAGGTTCAATACATAACTGCAGTGCAAGCCTACAGTAAGACTATGACACCCAACAGTTAAGAGGCATGAAAACCTTTCTAAACCATTTCTGACAGCACAAATATTCAGGGAGAACTGGACTGTTTTACATTATCACACAGGATTTACAGACGGGACTCTATCAATCCAGTATCTGTTTAAATATTTTTAGTTCTGCTGTTGAGAGTAATTCAACACCAAATTCTGGGAAGTGTATTTTGAGGGAATTCTGGGAAGTGTATTTCTGGGACAGGCATTATTGTGCCAGCTTTTTTGTTCCTCGCGTAACAGCAAAGGTGGACAGGAGTTCACATCAAGCGCTGCACTTAATCTGATGCAAATAAAGCACCTAATATTGTCTGTGATCAGCATTGCCTTACGGTGTCAGGACATGAGCTACAGACAATTATATGTCAATCTGAGGTTTATGTGAGATCTGGAGAAGGTGGAAACCATTCTCTCTCCACTGAGTGTTAAGGGTGGCTTCCACGTTTTAAACAGGTGAAGTCTGGGTTGCTTCACCAGCCCATCCCCTTCCCTTTCAATGCCGCTGCCTTCAAAAACCAAATCCCATTTTACAAGTTCTCGCCAGCCTTCCTGGCAAGCGAACGCTTGACTGACGGCGTGGCGGGCACCCGGGCTGGCCAATGGCTGAGGAGCGGGCAGAACTTACTTGGAGACACACCGTGGCCTCCTCAGTCAGAGCTCAAGGCCATTAATCTTTGGCCGAGGCGGCCGTCCAATCCCACGCCGGCCTGGCTCGCCAGCTGTGAAGTCAATCCTGACAAATCGTCTAGTGACAACGGTGCTCTGATCTGAGATAATGCATGCGCATGGGCCTCCCTGAAAGTAGAGGCGGTCTGTGCGTGCTCATATGAGATAAGGGCCCGGTTTTCACCAGACGTACAAAAGAATGGCTGAAAAAGGCAAGTCAAACCCATCCCTGCATATTTACTGTCACAAACTGGGGCTGACTGACCTTATGTTCCTTAAAAAGGTGAGATGATCTTATCTGCATAGTACCAATGCACACTGGAGCTAGCGGAATGTTGAAGGGCAAATTGAACATCATGAAGCAATATTAGAAAGGGATAAGTACTAACATATGACTTTCATCTAGACGGTTGAGTTATATCTGTAATGGAATGTAATATCTCCCAGTTATATCAGTTTATTATTTGTCTTTGGCTTTAATATGACCAAGTAACCTCTGTTTTGTCAATTTTTGTATTTGAAGGGAACACATTAAAGTGCAATTTTACGATAAGAGAACTGCACTAACTGAACTTTTGTTTCTAAGCTAAAGGCATTTATCTGAGGCAAGTGTAGACAACAGAGTTTTTGCAAACACCGCTGAAGTACTCAACCAAATCACAGTGCCAAGAAATAAATAATAAATAAAACCAGTTCAGCCAGAGCTAAGCTAAGCTCCCACACAGGTGATTAGAGAGGGGAGGGGAACTTCCCTATTCCCGCTAAACTTACCGCTATGCCACGTGTAGCATGTTCTTCATCAAGGACAGTTTGGTAGGCGCCGGCGTGTCTCTCATTGTCAATCTCATTTGGCCTAACGTGGGAAAGGTCCACATGGTTCCTATCTGGCACTGGCAAAAACTTCATCTTTCCCAGAGCCTTTTTGTGTGGGAATACGCTTATGCCACCATGAATTACGATTTCTGATTGACTATGACTTCTGATAACAAAATGTTCAAGAAATGTGACCCATTGCATAGATTCAATGTCATTACTGTACGTCAGTTGTAGAACTAGCAGTAGGGTTTCATTTTTCATAAACTTCAGTGCAATCAGCACAGAGCTGCTTAATCATTCATCACACATCTATGCGTATGCGTGTGTGTGCGTGTTGCTTTGATTTCTTGGTGGGGCACTGCTGTTGTGCCCAGAGGGTTCTCTGCTGAGCTACTTTGGTAAATATGCAGGTGTATAAACACATAACATGTAAACTCTGCAAGTCACCCCGGAGAAGGACATCTGTGAAGAAAATACAAATATGTGAAATGCCAAAAAAAGGAATCCCTTACTGTTCTGCTCTGCTTCAGGGGTGTCGTATAGCTTCAAAATGTTATTTATAAAGCTCTGAAAAGGTAACAGTTAGTTGCGCAATATACCCGTTTGTGATACTAACCATCCAAATCATTCATCAACTGCAGGAGTTGAAACTAGCACAAAAGTGCATTTGTAAACCATGCTTGACTGGTTGTATCTGATTTGTATAGTTTGTAGTTATTTCAACATTTTACTGCAGTCAAAAAAAGAAAGAAAGTAAATGATGCAATTCTCAGTGAAACTTAATCATCTGTTGAAAGGTTTACTGTGCGTGATCAAAGGACAGAGAACAGGGTGTGAAACTGAGTCACATATTCAACCAACAGCCAAATCAATTCAGAGGCTAATTATTACTTTCTTTCTATGTATCATGACAGTTTTAAGCAACTGCTGATACAACTCTGGACACAAACTAAAAACTAGTTGACTTTACTGATTTGTAGAGATTTGAATGAGGTACCAGTCGTATTTGTTAAAAAGATATATTAACTCATTTAAATAGTATTAACTTTTATTAAGTTTATTAATGAATATTAACTTTTAAGCATAATATTTCCTTCCTAAAAGGTTCCTTCCTAAATGCTTTTCAGTCATAACTCAGACGGCTTAATACAGCTATTAAAAGACTATTTTAATTCCCAAATTTAAAGAAATTAAGAAACACCAGCAAGTCCAGGACGTCTTCAAATTGTGTTACCACCTCAACAGTGAGGAGAAACACAGTTAAACAGTACAGTCAAGCTGTATGAAAACAGAACAGGCCTGTTCTCAAAAAACCCCTCTGCCTAAACAAGACAAAAGCTCACCTTCACCACAGTACACCCTACTACAACCATCACGGCTCCTTCTCTCACCAAACTCACACTCCTTGTAGGCGATTAGATCACCTACACCAAAAGTGCTTAGGTCCACTGATCAAATCAACTCCCTTTTGTTCTTCTCAGACATACACTGTGAAATGTGAGAAGTCGCCCCCCTCCAAACCCCAAAAAACCCCAAACCCCAAACAATTTTGTGGCATTGTCTGTGAATGGAGAGTAAACCCCCAGCTCAAGAAGGAGCAGGAGGGGTTGACTGGAGTCCCCCCCCCCTGCTGACTGCGTGTACTGTGCAAGAAAACAAAAACCGTGGAGTTTTTCAGCGACTGCAACTCTTCTGAGAAATGAATGAGTTGAGTGAGTGAAATATTCTGCCTCTGGTGCAGGCTGAGACTATTAAAGTGAGTGTTGAGATACTGCAGGAACAAGATCTCACCGAACAGGATCAGTAATATAAACCCCTCTACCGACGCGGCATATATCAACAGCAACCTGTAAACGCTCCGGCAATTTTGCATTTATCAATAAAGTGCTGTTTCAGCTTTTTTGACACTGTAGGTCTGCCCATTGTTAGCTAATAACGTGTGCTTGCCATAATGCGCCTGCATGTGCGTGCGCGCATGTATTTATTTGTGATAGCCACATTAATTCGAAACGAACGATTCCTTTCAACAGGTATTTTTGCATAAATGTAAGAACATCTAATGTGGTTTAAAATGTTAAAAATGTTTAAGTTCGAATTAGGATTCAGAATTGATGCTGGCACGACGAAGCATACGTTCTAGAGAACAAAAAGACAAAATCAATACCGCCATGATTATGTAACCTTCTTACTCATAAAAGTCTCGGTCGACCCCCCTTATTGAGTTCTCGCGATGAACGAGATCTTCCATGTTGCCACGTTCCAGTACTGGAAAAAAAATGGAGAAACAAGGCGGTTCTAACCTGCGGGTATCCACACGATTGAATAAAACTACAGCCTCTAAACGGTGATTGGTGGACGGTTTCGTTTTACCCGCCCACGTAGTGTTCGTAAGGTTTGGACTGGTAGACTGCAGAGTCAGTCAAAAGTGGACGGGTTGCTATGGGCTTCGGTTTATGAGGGCATAGGGATTTGATTTTGCTGGGGTTTCTTTAGTGTAAGCTTTGAGGACGATTCCACCGAGTGAACTGTGAATTTTCACCGCTAACCTCCAAGTAGATAAGTTTGACTTGCAATGGCTGCAAAGAAAAATCCAAGACACGCCAAAAGAGGTAGGTATTTTACTCAAACATTTTTACTGATGCTTGCAACATTCAGTACTAGACTAGCTATGTTGAATTTGTGGCAAGCAAGCTAGCTAATTTCTGGCGTGGGCCTATGAAAGTTGCTTATCCAGCTAGCAAAGCGGGATGTGAGTTTATCTTCGATGCTGCAAAGCCTTAGTGAATATCAGGCTTCAATGTGTTTATTTTCATTTGTCTAGCCACCGTCCAGAAACCTCCACAGGGTAGGAACATTTTTAAATAATCCCTGAGTTGAAATCGCTGTAGATAAACCCTGTAGTTTGTAAACTGTCGGTAGAGACTATAGCTCGCTAGTTAGTTGTATTTGCATTGGCGAAGTAACCAGCTCCCTTACAGGAGGTGGGCTGAAACATTGTTGCTACAAATTCCTGTGTATCCAGCGCGCTAACTAGCCAGCTATATGTTTTACTGAACTTCTCGATTTGCAAAGGACTCTCTGCTCCTTTTACCTGGGAATCCTGAGTTAATTGCACCGGAAAATTGTAACCAAAAAATCACAACAGAACGCCAGATTCATACGATATATGATTGTAATTCTCTTCATAAGGCAATTGCATGTCCCCGAGTTTTTTTTTTCCTTTTCACAGGGTCGTAGTATTTATTACTTGGGTGACTAGCCAACTCAGAGTAATTGCATTGGCTAGTTGTTTGCTAATTAGATCAATGGCCATATTATCTCTGTGGGTAAGTTTACTTTTTCTTGCAGGGGTCCACCCTTCTGATCGTAGAGAGGTCCCCTTCGCTTTTTCGCCCAGTATTCGCACTGCTCACGTGTCAATAAGGGGAGACTGTGGGAGGGGTTACACGTGGCCCTGATGGGTTTGGGTTCAAACCCGAGACCCCATGCTTAGGAACTTTCAGAGAAGGTCCCGCCCTGCATTCCTGTGGCGTGTACAAGTGGATCGGGGTGTTCATGTGTAACTCTTGTAAAGTTTGTTACACAATATACACTTCATTCTGTATTCCTATATATTGTCTCTCTTTCAAACAAAGCACCGCTGCTGCCAGTGCACCGTTTCAGCCGGCGCGATTATGTAATAATATGTAACATACGCAACCGCTTTGGAACGCTCTGCAAAATATCCCAGAAAACAGTAACCTTGTATCTGCTAAAAGTTTCCGCGTCTGTAGTTCTCAGATAACACATCGGTTGTTGGGTTTCCTATCGATATTTCGCATTCTGATCGTTTAAATTAAAGTTTGAGTAGTCTATAGTGGAGCAAAGTCGATATCACTGTTAAATGCATACACGTGGACCAGTCGCCGCAGTCGTAATGTTATTGACGCATGGACTTATTTTTGAATAAATTTTTGAATAATTTTCGCACATTTTGCTTATTCTTTTAAAAACTTGAACCCAGCTCTGCAAAAACGAAGCCCAATCTGGAGCCCTTACAATTGCAGACACTTTCGTGTATTTTTTTTGTGTGTCCATTAATTTAAGGCAAATGTAGTCTCGGCTGTACCGTGGTAATAGATGGCGAGGCTCCAGTTACTAGTTTGCTCAAAAGCTCCTCTTGGGTTAGGGGGCGTGATGACTCTTATCTGCGTTTTCAAACTGGTAACTGGAGCATTCTGACACGCTCCCCAACGCTTATCAGATTTTTCCTGGCATGAGCACAGGCCTGGTCTCATGGATGTCCATATATAATCACCTAGATTCTGTTCCCTAGTGATGTATCTGTTAATGGTTGTTGTTTGCGGGTTTTCCCCGCTGGTAGTAAGGTATTGTAAAATATATATTTAATTGGATGCTTCACAAATAAGAACACCTTCTCTAGGAGACGTGTGGGTATTCCCAGTCAGATCAGCCATGTGTTCGTTTAACCCTGAGAGGGTCAGAAATGGACCTTGATGTCAGTGTGTTCCAGAGATAAGGTTCCGCTCATTGCGTCATTTAACAATAAATCAGACCCTCAACTCGGCCCCAGAGATAAAGTTAATGCTGATAATTCTTCATTTCCCAATATTTCAGAACAAAAAGCGTCCATAAAGTGGGGAAGGGGCAGGGAGGCTACATGAACTGAGCAATGGGTGGAACCATCTCGTGTGTAATGGTGACTCACTACATTCGACCCAATCCTTGTGCTTTGCTGCAAAGGACACAGTCGTCTGATAGGTTGAATCAAATCTGTGTTTGACATCACATGGTAGCCCCACCCTCTATGGCCTCGCTGTGTGCAGTGCCAGGAAGCATCCGTTTGTGTTAAAATGCTTTTGGTTAAGTTGGGACAGGAAATGGGGGGGCAGGACTAGGTGCAGACTATCATTCCCACCTGGGACCGGTCCTCACCCAAATGACAGTCATCAGTTTTAAGCAGTGCACTGCCTCAGCTAAAGGACAGATGAAAAAATAATTTTTGCCAAATTGAAGAAACTCAATTTGTCATTGTTTACAACCATTGTTTGATTTCAATGAGGAAGCTTCCTTTGGGGTTCTGTGTTTCAAGCTTTAGTATCTCACATCCTTAAGCCAGTTTCCTGATCTGCCAGACTGAGCTCTGACAGTTTTCAAAGTGTGCATTAGACAGCAGACAAATTCAGCATGTGAATGTATGTATGTGGGTTATAGGTGAAATATTTGAAATTGTCTAGGGCATTATGGGTAATTTGATTTAGAGGAAGTTGAGACATAGGGGTGCTCTCGGAAGTAGGAAGACAATTGTCGCTACAAGTAAAGAAAAGAAATGAGAGCTGTCAAAACATGCTTCGGGAATGAATTTCTAAATGTTGTTCTAAAGTAACCTCGGGGGTGAACTCTCCCAGTGAATGAAAATAAAGGTTTGACATGAGACATTTTAATTATGGTGCAACTTATTAAGTTTGTTTATGGAAACCATCTTAGATACCTGAGCTCACTGTGGTGCTTGGTCGACCTGCTGTGCAGACTTAACTGCTGAGGTGATTCCTTATTAGCTGAAAGGTAGTTTAGCCTAGCCTTAGTCTAGTCTAGTTTGTCTGAGGTTGTGCTTCAGGGTTTGCCCTCAGTAGCGCCGCGACTTGTGCCACCTGTACTGCTCCTGTAGACGTTGTTCTTTGCGGCTCACTGTTTCACGTGAATTTGTCCTTTTCAGCGCATGCCTCGTCAGAGCCACGGCTATCTGGCTGAAGACGCGACAGCTGGTAAAGCGGGGCCTCTTTGCTGTGATCTTGCAGTGCCGTTTTCTGTTTGCTTGGCGGTACTTTGCCCCCCGGGACTAAGGCGTGATCTCTGATACGATCCTGCATGTGTGGCATGCTGGGGTGAGGCACGTGCTGGGCCCCTAACTCCGTGGGACTGCGTTTGGTTTCAAAACACGCAGACACCTGGAACTGCACACATTCTCCTTTCAGGCGAGACGAGATCTCTGTTAGGATGAGTCCGTCTGATAGCACGGTGTGGTTTGAATGCCCTGTCCTAATGAGCAAAGTTTTCTGTGCAGCCTTTAAACCACTGGGTTAATCTGTTAGCTGTTTTTTTTAAAAATGTATTTCAACATTTTGTGCAGAGAAATGTTATATTTTCTTTTCATAGATCATGCCATAGCAGAAGTAAAAATTTTTGGAGCCTTGTTCATGTTCATTTTGTATGCAAGACTTGCGTTTGCCAACAGTTAATTTATTGTACTTGAAATTTCTCAAGATGGATTTGAATACCGTGTTCAGTGATTCAGCTGCTTGTGCTGTCTTGCTTTGAGCACGTAAGCAAGCAAGTCAGTCGGCTTTAATCTCTTGGCTTGTCATTTCTGGGAGTTTTAAAATAACCACAGGACAGTCATCTTAAGTGGTTGTGTGCCCAGGTACCGCTTTCGGCATTTGGTCACTCCCGTCTCTGATCTGAAGGTTGACAAACATGGCTTTAAAAAGCTGAAACTGCAGATCATTACCACAAGTTCCTCAAATTCTTTTTCTGATTGCAGAAGCTAACATTTTACCCAGCATGGTTTGGATGTGTGCAGAATATGTTAGCAGAGCACTTTCAAATGCAGATTTTTTTTTTTAGGAAAAGGTGTGCTGTATCTGTAATCTCTAAACTGATATGATTAGCATCTTCACCCTGTTTATTGGGCAGAGTGCAGTCCTTTTAATCCAAACCTCAAACTACTCTGGTCAGTTCCAGTCTGTGTCAGCAAAACCAAGCTTGGGGAAAATCTCCTCAAAACTAGAATTGTTGGTCTTTAGCAAACAGCATTTTTCAGAGGGAGGTGTTCACCTGAACTTTAAACGAAGGGTGTAGGCCTCTTGTGTGAATTCTTGGCTCACCCCCCACCCCCACCCCTGACAGTAGCAGCCCAGCCATTCCCCCCCCAGGAAACAGAACCAGCTGATTGGGTAGAAGTGTAAGTGGTAAAGAGAGTGGAGGGGGGCTACAGGTCAGAGGTACACTTATGGAATTTGTGAGAGTGGGCTGGGCCGTGTGTGTGTGTGTGTCCGTGTGTGTGTGTGTGTGTGTGTGTGTGTGTGGAGACAGACGTTCTTACAGACCATTATGTAAGTTCTGGCTTCCTGTACACTCTGTACCCACAAAAGACAAGCTGTAGCTGTTCAGACTCTGACCAACAAATGGAAATTGTGCTGCCCCACACACACACATGCACACGCACACGCAGAGTGGCACGTCACATGACAAAGCAGAACTGTAAAACACACACACAGGGTGGTGTGGTATGTCATAGGCCTGCTTTGTCTTCCCTCTTGTTCTCACATTTGGGTTTTCTTGATTTTGGGGGGGGAGGGGAGCAAAGGAACAAAGGTAGTCCTCTGTCTGCCAGAAGCCCCCGCAGCTGGCGGAACAAGAGAGGGGCGTGTGTGCGAGAGAGGGGCGTGCGTGTTCGAGGGGGGCGTGTCCCTCCGTCGTGTCGCTACAGAGCTGGTAAACCTCTGCAGAAAGGCCCAACAGCGTGTGGAAATTCGAGGGGCCCCTGAGGCGCTTTACTGTTGGTGTCGAGTGTCAGCCAGAATTTCAAGCTCAGATGTTTCAGGCGCACTGTCCTTGGTTGTCGTTTATCCCCATCCAAAAAGTGTTATGATCGGTAGCTTGTTTCTTTGAAAGTGTAAGCTGTTTTGGAGTTCTGTTTTTTTCATGGCAGCTTGAAGGCTGTTAAACGATTGTGAGCACACTGTAGTAGGGGGTGTGATAAGCTCCGCTTAGCCTGCTGGGATTGGATGTGACCTGTGCCATGCTCTGGTATGCGCATACCTTTAGGTTGTGCTCCCGTGTCTGTGTCTGCATTTGTGGACAAGCCTTTAGATTGCTCTAGGGTCTGCGTCTGCATTTGCAGAGAAGCTTTTAGATTGTGCCCCATTGCCTGTGTTTGCATTTGCAGACAAGCCCTTAGATTGCTGTAGCATCTGCGTTTGCATTTGCGTTTATTTGCAGACAAGCCTTTAGGTTGTGCTCTAGCGCCTGCGTCTGCATGCATGGACAGGCCTTTTTAGGCTGCGCAGAATTCGTTGCTGCCCAGATCCACCTGTGCATTAAAACGGGCCACAGTGCAGGTAGAGGGGATCTTTGCTAAACCCGCTGTGGAGGGAGCAGGCCAGTTCACAGAGCAGCCCGAGATGCTGTGTCCACAGAGCCTGAGTCTGGCTGGCGACCCACGCATGGATGCAGGAGCCAGCTGCTCCTATCTGTCCATGTACGGAGGGCGAATATTTTGGCGTCAGCAGCGAGGTCACTGACGGTTTGCCAGGATTTACTAAAATTACCGACAGGAGATGGTGATTTTGTTGGGGGGTTTCTGCTCAGCACAAAGTGTCACAACCAGCACATCACCCCTAAAACGCTTCCTGAAAGTTTCCAACCGGTCCCTGTTCCTGCTACCTACCCTATGTACTCTGTACCATAAGCCTGGGGCCTATAGCGGCCGCTCTGTCTGCCAGCTTAGACCTCCTCAGGCCCATCATGCACTGGGGCGTCAGTCTGACACAGCTCCCGGGGGGCTCTCCATATGAGAGCCCGAATGCCTTTAGCCAGAGCGGAGGGTGGTTCTAAAAATACCCTCCTGGGCAGGCGGGTCCAGTTTCGGGTTCTAGCTGAGCTGGCTGTGGAGAGGGGAGACGTTCTCTCAGCTGCACAGCGCTGGCGGTTTGGGTCGGGGAGAGAGGGGGGATCTCAGCACTTCTCCTGTGCCCTTGGGCTCCCTGACAGAGCGCCGGGATGGGGGAGCAGAATTCGGACACAGGTAGGGTGAACGGAGCGACGGAGCGGACGATCACCATGACGACACACTTTGTGAGACCGTCCTTTTCTGGCATGAAATCTGCAGATATTAAACTGGTATTTTGATCCTTGTGTCCTGTATGGTAGTGAAAGCACAGTATTTAGACCTGCTCGTGTTTTACGAGCAACCGCTGTTTCTCCAGGTGTAGCTTTAAGATTCTGCTGGAAGGTTTCACCGTCGCTGTGAATCGGGAATAGCTTTGTGTGCCTGCTGGGACGCTGCAGTCGGAATAGAACTGATGCTCTCCCATGACTGTTTGAACTAATCGGAGATTAGAAGCGATTTATTAATAGACGTAGTGATTTTGGCTAGGGTGTGCTGGCTTGTCCGGGGGGTATGAATGTATTTTTGAGGGCTGGGATTAAAGGGAGAGCAGGTGTGGTTCGAGCTTTTACAGTACGACCCCCAGTCAGAGTGTGGCACTGCCGTTGGACAGCGGGTGGAGGCGGGGCTGAACACCTGTTCGCCAGTCTCGCCTGCCTTCCCTTATTGTCATCTGATCGTATTTATATCGCCACTGAGCAAAGAGCAGAGACGCGTGCAGAGAGGAACGAGGCCTCTGCCTGTCTGTGAGTGAGCACAACTGTTTCAGTCACTGTTCATTTCCATCACGTTCAGAGTGCTTCTGTTGCAGAGCTGAGATGTTTCTCATAGACGGCTTGTGGAGTGGAAACTGCAGATCTGTGTGTGCGTGCACGTGCGTGTGTTCTTACCCGTGTGGGTGCATGCATGTTTGTGTGTTTAAAAAAAAGACACCTGGAGGAGTTCGGAGCCCAGGTGCTGAGAGGGGCCATTCTCAGGGACAGGAAGTCAAACACATCTGCAGTCACACCAACAGGAAGTCTCATCTCCTTTTTTTTTTTTTTTTTTTTTTGCGATCAGGTGAGGCAGGCCCAGAAACGGTCCTCTCCCTCGCCCGCTCATTGACTGCCACTCTGACAGGCTGTCTGATTGGCCTGCGCTGTCGTGTGTTGCCTCTTCGGCAGGTTATCGGTGCGGCGTGTGGCGTGAGGAGAGATCAGCTGATCTCCTGCAGCTTCACTCTGTGGCAGGAAGCCGTGAGAATGGGTTCCTGCGCCGGCACGCATCCTGAGCTGGCGATGTACAGAAATCGCCCAGCCTTTGTCACTCGCGTCTCATTCGCTGAGTGAACCGGACGGGCTGACCGTTCGTCGGACTCCCGTGTGACACACGTGTCTGCTTGTGACATCTGAGTCCTCTAAGGCTGTCGGTGCAGTATGCGAACAGTGTGGTCATTTAACACCTGTGATCTTTACAGCGGAGGTTCAAGACCACTTTCCCTCATTGAAAATGCCATGATTCATGCAAAATTGATCCTGTTTTTAATGGTGGCCGTACACTTCAGCCTCAGTCCTGCATACTTCATTCAAGATAAGCATAATTTAAATGGTTTTCTTCTTTACTCAGTCGTTTTACTGTAGAAAAACATAACTTGAACAGACTGTACAAACTGTGTTGTATGTTAGCACTTTGGGAATGTAAATAGCCACTTTCTCCTTCTCTCTCTCTCCCTCCCTCCCTCCTCTCTCTCTCCCCCCTCTCACACACTCACAATCTGCTCTGATTGGCTCAGAGCAGGGGATAGCCCAAGAGAGCGTTTCCACAGCAACCAGTGCTTAGTTATTGTGTGCCCATGATTGTGCCAGAGAGGTCAGGAGCTTTACCTGAGTCTGATGAAAGCGTTCCTTTAACTACCTTCCTCCAGCCCCTTTTCCTCAGAGATCATTGCAGAGCTACAGAGACTGTTCCATCTCCCTGTAATAGCTGAGTCACAGAAGCAGTCTTTCGGGGGGAGGAAAGTGTCGGATGTGTTTGGGTTACCCTGCAAACTCACCCTACTCCCGGCTGCTTGCTGTTAAGACGGGCGTTCAGCCCGATGCAGAGTGGTTAGCGGTAGGATCGTTCTTTAGCCGGGTTTGAAGGCAGGCCAATAAAACAGTCTGCTCTGTACTAATCGAGTGGGTTTAGTACACCCAGAACTCAGAGAAACCTCCCAGAGACACGAATTACAGCATCACAATGAGGTTTCGACTGCGCCTCAATTAAAGGAAGAGGCAGTGTCTGAAATAATTTGAAGCCCGTACACCCTGTCTCTGCCAGCACCCTTTATTCCAAGCACAGCGTGTTGGACTTTGGGGGCGGGGGGGGTAGGGGGGGGTTTGCGTGTGCACCCCAGCGCTGACCCAGACTACAGCGTCTCCGAAGCTGCTGACTCACTGATTCTAGGTCAGTTTCTACGCATCGCTGGTTTCAGAGCTGCGCTGTCCCGTCTGGCCTGCTCACGTCTGTGTGGGCGCCTGGTTTCCGTCGTTCGACTTCCTCTGCACAGCGAAAACACAGAAAACTACAAGTTTCTCAGCCTGAAAGAAACAAACACTTTTTTTGAAAATAATTAAAGGAATGCAAATTGAAAGCAGCATTTTCCACTGAAGGTTTAGTCAGTGGGGTACTAAGGAGGGAGTGTGAAACAGAAAGGTAACTTTAGTGTGTAAGATAGCAGGTCCTCTGTCCACTGTATACTGTGTATGTGTGTCTTTTTGCTCATTGTCTTAGTGCTAAGCTTTATCAGGCCTAATTCTTTAGATCTGACCAGACCCAAAGTAGGAGGCTTGTAGATGAGCTGATGAACCTTTAACTTCTGGAACAAAATCTGCACTATGTGATTTGTCAAAATGTCTGTCATTTATTTTCCTTCCCCCACAGAGCCGAAGCAGCAGCTGGCCAGTAAGAATGGGAAGAAGTCTGAGGGCGGGGCCGGTGGCTCCTTCTTCACCTGGTTCATCGTTCTGGCACTGCTGGGGGTCTGGACCTCGGTGGCCGTGGTTTGGTTCGACCTAGTTGACTATGAGAGTGTTGTCGGTAAGAGATCACTAACCAGCACTCACAATAGGGGGTGAAGCCATCCAAGCAAACCTTTTTTTTTTCTCAAACCTGATTTTTTATTTGAAAAGCATAGAAGTAGTGGAGTAGTGTAGATAACTGAAGCCACACACTTGCTTTGTATGCCATTTACTTACAGTGATTAACAGCTTTAATTTGTTTTTAATCTATAGCATTTGTAAGATGAATGTACGGATGGTTGTATTTAATATGCATGTTTTAATCTCTTCACCTCTGAAGTTTTAATCTCTTACACTTCCGCTGCTCAGCTCTCTGAAATGAATCTCTCTGAAGCTGAATCACTTTCCATGCTTTTGTGTCTCCTCTTAATCTTGCATGCAGCCAAGGCAAAGGACTTCCATTCTGACCTTTCAGAAGTGATACAAGGTATGGTGTCTGTCAAAATCACAGAACCCCCTTGTCAATCATGAAGTGATCACTTCATCAAACAATCCCTTCTGGCTAGAAGAGACTGTTTGCTGCTCAGCATGTCCTGATACACACAGTAATGCTCTTTTCCAGAAGGCAGGAAGTTGGTTTGGTTATCACTCCAGTTTTAGACACCAATGCCAAGACACAAAGTGGCACTCAATGACTGTAAAAACAGAAGTCATGATTGTGGTTTTAACATAGACATCACAATAGCTAGATGGCCTGTAAACCTTCCTATCAAGTGCACAGCCAACCTAGGAACAAGGTCGATATGCCAAGTGCCACAGCACTCCAGAGCTGGTGAAGAGCAGCTCTAAAAATAAGCACAAAGCCAGTGTCCTTGAGTCATTACCTCTGTACAGTAATGGTGTGATGGGGCAGCACTCCTCTACAATATGAGTGTGTCACAGGGTAAGACTGAAGAACAGTCAGTCAACCTGTCTCTGCTTTTCAATTCTGCGGTGACGTCCAATTTCACTTAATGGAGCATTTTAAAGAGGAATTGTCACAGAGGGCCTTACAGAAAAATGATGGAAAATTATAACCGATTAAACAAAAAATACAATGACAAGAGAGATCAAATCGAGACAGCCTGCTAAACCGTAACAGGGTCTGTAAGGTCCTCTGAGCTGCTACTTCACAAACCTGTTTCCCAGCTCCATCACTGAGAGCCAGAGTCACTCAGACAGAGTAACATTTTATATTAAATGCAGCTACATAAAGCATTCATAAAGCCTACATAAGCACTGCAGAACAGCTGCGTTAAGCATCCGTAATACATTATGCATGATACATGCTTTATCATATTCCATAACATGTAAAAATGTGTCACATCCACCCATCTAAACAGCACCACAATGTGTATCATAAGCAGCTTAATGCTTAATGCAGCTGCTATGTTGTGCTTATGTAGATTGTATGTATGCTTTATGTAGTTGCACTTACTTTACAGTGTGACTGGGGTTTGCTAACCCAGGCTAACCCAGTTATCCAGTGATCCACTAACCTTACCTCCCCCGCCAGGAAAACTGGGCTCCTACGACGCGGACGGCGATGGCGACTTTGACCTGGAGGACGCCAAAGTGCTGCTAGGCAAGTCCAGGAGTTTGTCCTTGCTGTATTTCATGCTCTAATGGAGGTGCAGTTTTGGGAGGAGGGGGCTGCATGACTGACTTCGGTTTACTTTTGTTCTGGCCCATGTCACGTGTGGATACCTGTGTGTGTTGGATGAAGCTCAACACGAGGATTTCTCTAAAGAGGGAATCTCTGCACGTGCATGGCTCAAAGGGTTCCATGTTGCAGTCATGACTAATTGAGTTATGTGTCGCCCTTAGAATTGGTCATTTAACATACGAGTGTGATAGCAGCGCCCCTTATTGAAAACCAGACCTGGCAGTTCTGTTTCAGTCAGTTTGAAGTTAATGCTTACTAATTCCAAAGAATAGATGGCTTGTAGAATGAGATGTGACATTACTGGAAATTGAAACCAAACCACATCATTTTGTGCTCTGGACGGTCTGTTCTTAACAGTGAAGTGGTTATATGTTTGTGTGTGTGTCTGCAGGCCACTGTCCTTATTGGCCGAACTTTCGCGCTACTGACAGCAATGTAGGGTGAGCTAATGGTCCAGCTTACGGTAACGTTAGGTTGTAGCTGCAGGATTCTGCTCTTCGTGCATGCTCTCTTCCAACGGAATCCCTGCTCTCCTGGCATTCTCCTCCTTCGTCCTGCTTCGAGAGATTGCTGAAAGGCCTCTTCGGTAGCCAACGCTAGCTCTCCCTCAGCGCTACCTCTCTAATAAAGCTTTCAATGAGGACTTCACTTCTTTTCTGCTTTACCCCTGTCCTCTCCCTCTCTCTTTCTCTCCCACCCTCCTTGTCTCTCTCCTGTCTGAGTAGGCCCTAACAAAGTTGCCGGTAATTGGAATATGCATTCCTTCGGGGATGTCCTTGGTTCTTGGTCAGAGCAGGCCACTGATGGCCTCCTTGGCTTCTTCACCTTTGTCTATGAAATACTGACTCCTTTTGAGATCGAGGAGGAGGAGTGCAAACCCTCGGTGGATGTTCCCGGTACGTTTAAAAACAGAACGGCTTCAGGGAGAAAACCCCCGATGTGGTTTTAGTGTCCTCTCCTGCTCTACCAGACAATCCAGACGGGAAAACAAAAGACCAGTTGATAGAGGTTTTTCTTTTTGCATAACCAGTCCTTCCAAGAATATCCTTGAAGGAAAATCCTAAGCAAAATATGTCCATTCTTTTAAGGAATTGCTGAAACAAGGCTCTTAGAAACCTTGTTGTGATGGAAGCTTACTGGGGCGATATTAAATGTGTTGCACATTGCTGTGTGTGAGGTCAGACACGTTTATGTAACACTTTCTGAATGCAGTTGTAGTGTCCCTGCTTCTTTAGCGCGTTCACACTTTGCTACAAGAAAGAGCTGGAGGCCGGTCTTACCACTGTGCCTTGCCTTGCCTACTAGGGGTAGTTTTCTAGTATTCACCAGCCAACACTGCAGCTCTGCTAATGATTTCCCCACAGTGATCTGTTCCCCTGTGATTCCGACTCACAGAAGCACTAAAGTGACCTGCTAGGGCATTTCCTGCAATTCAGACATGCTAACGCATTTCTTGCAGTTCGGAATGCTTGTCCTGCTTTGCGGAGAGAAGAAAGGTCTTTGGCCTCTAACTCTTATAACTCTTCAGAGAATACAATATCCTCAAGAGGTACAGCAATCAAAACAAGGGGTTGGAACTGAACCCCAGATTTATGTCTCGGCCATCAACAGTGACTCACACGCAGAAATGTAAGGGAGAGCGGGCTGTAAATGCTTGGCCTGCTCTTGTCTGCTGTCGCTCTTCCACACATCAGTGCATTACCTAAGAGACAGCGCTACATTTTAATTTAGTGCCTTCAGCAATGAGGGAACTTGGGCTTCATGGACTCCATAAGCGGGCGGAGTTACCACATCACAATGCCTGGGTAGAGCCAGGATTGGTTTGTAGAATCAGTGACTGACAACTAGCTCCTCCCATCACAATGTCCAGATCTTCACTTTCCCATCATGGAGGAAGCAGTATCAGTATCAGACTGTGGCATCAGTCTAGCATTTGGCTGTGGAGGAGGAACAGGAAGACAATGCCCTGTGTACATTGGAGGTCATTAAATAAACATGTAGTTGCAGCCTGCAGGGTTTGTAATGGATTATTATATGGCTAACATACATATGCGCAGGAGGGAAATACACAGGCAGACAGACCCCAGTCAGTTTGTGTTGTTCCGTTCGTTAGTGTTAACCGATGTCCAGATCCACTCTGTCACTGGTCCAGGCCCGTTTGACCGGGTCCGGATTTGGTGCAGTACCCCAGTTCTGGCCCGACTGAACAGAGAACACTGCTGCTGCTGCTGCTTTGTGCCAAGGGGTGTCTCTGCACCCCTATTTCAGCACAGTGCTCTGCTCGTAGTCCTGGGCCCAAAACTTCCCAGGGTGCTTTGCTGCATCACTGACACGCTGCTCTCTGCACCAGCAAACGGTGTAGCAACGCCTTACCGCACCAGGAGCAACTCTGCAATGCCAACTCTGTGTGTCAGATAACACCCCTGCAGATGTCCAGGGGAAAAGCCACCAGCCGGGGGGGCGGCGGGGGGAGGCCCGTTTTGTTTTTCCGTTGGTAGCGGATTGTGGCAGAGAGGAAAACGCAAAGTGTGCTACAGCTTCCTGTTCATCAGAGCCCCGTGTCACTGTCAGAGCTAGCCTTTCAGCCACAGAGAATGATGCAGCCGTTCGGTGAACTGTATCTCCCTCACAGTCCTTTTCTTCCCTTAATAGTGTGTTGTGCATACATTTTCTTTTCCTAAGTGTCGGATAAGCCGCCGGCGCGAGTCCCGAAAAAAGCGAAGCCCAAAGGTACTTCCATTTCCTGCTCTGCTGGGTAGCCGAGAGGGAGGCAGGGATTTGGGGAAGCCAGGCTGCGCCTCCGACCTCCCTCTTTGTGTTTTAGTTGGCCTGTCCCATTTGCAGTGGTTTAATGCATGACCCTGCTGCCAGGTAGAAGAGAGTGGAATTGATTACCAGTGAAGCTTGTATAAAAACAGACTGTAGTAAAAGTGTAACGGAGATGCGGTACAGAGAGCCGCCTTCTCTAACCTTCAGCCTGGGCAAATTTTTTTTTTACTGTGTTTAAAACATAACGAATAGAAGTTGCATTGAGTTAAAGCCAGTGGTGGCTGTGTAAAAGCATGGGCTAATGTTAGCGTTGCGAGTATGTGGTGGGGGCCTTGTTGTAAGATGGCTGAACTTTAAGCTCCTGTTAAAGGCAGCGCACTGATCTGGTTTGTTTCTGGGTGTTTCATTAACTGAGCTTTTTTTGTTTTGTCCCCCTCTGAAAAGCAGAAGAACATGCAGTAAGGAAAAAAGTTAGACGCACAGGTATTCTCTCTCTCTCATTCCCGCTCTGGACTTTTATTCCCCTTGGTTCTGGAATAAAAGGTCGCAGACTCTGTGCTGTCTGTGGGTTACTGCAGAGTCATGCTTTGCACGACATTGCGGTTCTGATAAAGGGGTGCTCTCTGCCTCAGAACTACACAAGCGGATGTCGCTGTGCTCTCTGTACTCTGTTCAAGCTTGCGTCCTTCTTGCTGTCCTTTTCTGTGCTGTCTGTAGCACTTTTGTACATTACTCTCGTTCGTTAAAGCACCTCTGAGCCTGTCTGTTGCCGCTGGGGTGAAGTGAGTTTATAGGGCCTGTTGGCTGTGTGGGTGACCTGGTGTGATTGGTGTTAAGTTGGCCCTGGGGGCGGGGCAGGGGCATGGAGGAGCTTTCAGGAGTCACCCCCCACCACACACACACCTCCTGTCTGTCTTTGATCTGTGCCTGAACTATGCTGAGGCTTGCCTTTGTTGCGCTTGGAATGACTTTGTACAGTACCTGAATCTGCTCTGCTGACCCAGCAGAGGAAGCCTTTTTGAGTGCAGCTCAGGTTGAGGAGAGAGCTTGGATCTCCTGTGGAGCTGAGCAGACTGCATTGTGCCGGGTTGCTGGTGCGGGGTGACAGGGTAGACGTGTGGGGGGGGTGTAACATAATAGCTGACCTCAGAACAACGCGGGTAAGTATAGCACATGAAATGCCAGAGGGGTTTCAGACAGCGGGGTCAGACCTCTGGCTGCGGGCCGCCTCCGACACGCCCCTTTCTGATACAAGAGGCGAGGGGAAAGGTCGCACCTTTGAGTTAGGTGCTTAACCCAAATTAAAGACCAAATTTACAGGTTTAAGTTGCTCCTTATAATGATGCATGGGTAGCATTCCCCTGATCCTGTAGTGAGCACATCATTCATTTCATCTCATTCTTGTGGGTGGGGTTTATGATGTAAGCATGTCCTGGATTGGTGTGTACAAGGTGTACAAAACCCTGGGGGCCAATCAGGGTGCTTCGTGGCTCAGAGACGGACATACTGCATGCTGTTGGCTAACTGATGCCTTAAGGTGATATTATAAACAACTCCCCTTTCTTCCCAAAACATCAGATGAGGAGCCAGGAGAAGTCTCTAGGAAAGAGCGAACCAGAGGTATCTTTGTGTACCTTTGTCCAGCATTTGGAAATGGTTTGCAGTTGTGGCTTGGATTGGCTGACTTTGGCGTGTTTTGAATTGTGTAGTGAACCCCAGTTGTGCATGAACTCAAGCTGACATTTAAACCAGCAGGGTTTTCAGAAAGACTAATAACTCCAGCTGTGAAGTACTCCCTTCCCATTCCCTTGTAACATAGTGTTGACATTTATCCTTGCTTGGGCCGTGTGTGCTTTTTGCTTTTCATTTGGAATAAGTATAAATTTAAATTTTTTTGCTTCATCAGTTGTTTGAAATTATAGCTTGGTTTTGAGTTTGATGTGATCTTGGTGTGGTCTGTATCTTCTGATAACATATCTAATAAATGAGGAAGGATTTAGCTTGGCTGTAAGGAGTGTTTTGCTTGTTTTGCGGAATTGGTTGTGTCAGACCTCATCTGTAATGATGAGCGATGGTCTTGTGTTGAAACTGTGTTTTGGGACTTGGAGCTTTGGAACTAACAGGGTAACGAGAATAGAAAATTTGCTTTTTAATTTGCATTGAGCCTGTTAGTTAAACGAGGGGTCTGGGTGCCTGTGCCAGAACGTTCTGCTAAAAAATTTGACCACAGACCCGATTAACCAGATTAACCTGATTGGCGGCGCTGTTGCCGGGCAGACCGCAGTTAGAGCCACACTCGTTTGCATCCGCGGCGACGGCGAGGTCAGAGGTCTGTGTTCCGCCCTCAGACAGCCCGATCAACAGAGACGCCGCCGGGAAGCTGAAGGAGGCCCTCAAGCGGCAGCTGGCCATGATCCACGAGCGGGTGGAGGCCAAGAAGATCGCCAGGCTGGCGCTGGCCGAGGTGCGCAGCGCCATCGTCAAGGAGGAGGAGGCGCGGCACGCCGACCGCGCGCTGGAGAGGAGGGCGGAGGCGGCCGCCGCCAAGGCCAGGGAGAGGAGCGAGGAGAGGCTGAGGAAGGCCGTGGAGAAGATGGAGCGGGAGGAGGACGAGCGGGCGGAGAGGGAGGCAGAGAAGGAGAGGGCCAGGAGGGAGAGGGAGAGAGCGGAGAGGGCGAGGGAGCGGAAGGAAGAGGAGGAGGAGGAGAGAAAGGCCAAAAAGGAGAGGGAGGAGAAGAGGGCAGAGAGAGAGAAGAGAAAATCGGGTAAAAAATCTGAGAGGGAGGAGGATGATGATGATGATGAGGAAGACGAGGAGCCCCGCAGGAGAGAGAGGAGACGCTCTAAAGAAGGCCGGGGCCGAGAGAAGAAAGGTGGCCACCGGGAGTCCTCGAAACGGGGCCAAAAATGACCTGCCGGCCGCTCGCGACGCTCAGGTTGATGACGACGATTCTTCCCAAAACAGACGTACCCGTAGGAGGGTGGGGGGTGGCTGAGAGGTCTGGCGGTGGGGGGCTGAGAGCAGGATGTCCCACTGCGGTCGCACCGCCCCGACGGGGGCAGGAGCGCACCGCGGCCTCCGCACGGGACGCCCGTCCCGCCAGCGCATGAGTAGTGTGGTCCTTTAGTCTCGCTCCCTGTCCCTAGCAGCGCAAACCCTGCGGCAGGAGCAGGCCTGCCCAAACCTTCCCTCAGCGTTTTTTTAACGACGGACCCCGTCCCTGCAGTTCCCACTATCGCATTGTTTTAGGAGAGGACTCTGAAGTCGTGACGTGGTATTGTTTTTTTTTTTTTCTGTCTTTAGTAGGAGTTCCTCGCGTCCTTGGTGTATACATTCTGACAGGAGCACTGTGTGGTGTTATGTCTGCTGCTGATAGAGATGGCACGTTTTGTTAAAGGCGATGCAAAATATTGCTGTAAGGAGTAGAAGGCAACTGTTACAAGTCATTATAAGACACTGACCTGTGATCTGGGCTCGAATAAACCTGCTGCATTTTCACCTGTTTCTGTCCTTGATTACCGTACATTCAAGCCTTTAGCGCGACTGTTAGGCAGAGACTGGGGCCGCTCCTTCAAATGCTTATCTTGGCACGCTCAAACCCAGAGGCAACGCGTCCCTCAGATAACTGGCAAACCCGGTCATGTGACCCGTTACCTGTGCCAGGTGCCCTCGGGCTGTGGAATGGATGGGGTGTGATAGGAGTGGAAAGTTGAGGGATTGCCATGTTCACACCTGGGCAGGTATTTGCAGCCAGGGCGCTCACATTCCACCATGAGCCTGCCACTTCCGTAATGTAGTTTCTTCAGTAAGTATCTCTGTGTGTGAGTAGCTAATATGCAAGCTCAGTAACGGGACCTCTGTAATGGCTTATTATATAACAGCTGGTCTGTGTTTGTTTAGCTGTCTTCAGAGGTTCAGAGCGGCCTCCTTTGGGAAATTCGCATTTTTCTCTCACTCACCCTTTGCCCGTGTTGCCTCGTTTCTAACTTGGTGGAAATAAACCCCCTGAGTCAAAAAGGCCAAGAACAAAAGTAAACTGAAATCACTCATGTTGTCAGTTTTTTTTCTTTCTGCCTCAGTTGTTTTGTCCCATGTAAAGTTGTTTTCACCACATGGAAGTAATGTGCAGTAATTCCACATGATCTCCACACTGTTCCACTGCAAATTACCTGTATTGTATATGGAAGGTATCTACTTTAATTTACTTAATGTCATTTCAATCCTTTTGACACAGCCAAGCTTTTGGTACTGGAGTCAGATGTGTGAAACATGATGTGTGACATGATGTAATGAACAAGACCACGGTTTGAAGTTGAACACAAGATGAGTCATACATTTACAACACATGCTTCATGGGTCAATATTGATATAAATACCTTGTGACTTTACAGCCAGCCAGTTGCTGTATGAGCGAACAATACAATCCTCATCAGTTATATCAGTGTGGGTTCTTCATTAGTTTATATCTGCATCAAATGCCTCATTACATTTCTGCACTAACGAGTACATCAGTATAGAATCTTATTTCAATAACACCAAATATTTCATGGTTTCGTTTTCCTTAACACAAAATCTTATGATTGTGTTAGCACCAAATGTGTCGTGGTGTACTTCACATTAGCACAGATTCACGGGTTATTTTACGTTAGCGCAGAAGCTTGTGGTTTCACATCGGCTCAACAGCCTCATGAGTTTCCGTCCGTGTTGAACACACGCAGGGCTGAAAGACAAGGCATCCGACGCGGTCGCCGAGGAGGCCCCCGCTCCGCCGGTGGAGGAAGGTAAGGGACCGTCCGAAACACGCGGTGAGGGACAGCAGTTGCACCACACCCCCCTTCCCCCAGCACCCTCCTGGGGCCGGGAGGAGCCCTCCTCTGTCCCGGCAGGCCGGGGGGGCAGTTATCTAACCCCAGGTTGAACATTAAGCCGTGGTGCGGGAGAGGGCCATTGATTCTCCTCGCGTGCTGCGGCCTCAGGAACGACACGGCACAGGGAGAAGCCTCCATTGGTCGGGGGATGTGGAAAGTTGAGCACTTTTTAACCCGGCTGCAGATAAACTGCTGTTGCCTCATACCGACAGGTCTTGTGCAACCCGGAGGAGCCAGGAGGCAGGGTCTCCTCTAGCCCCGCTGTACAGCACACACACACGCTGCATTGTCCTGGCAGTTCCATTAGTTTCATTATCCCCAGTGTGAAAACGCTAATCTGAAATCCAGATATCACTGGCAGTTAGTACTGCTGTGCAACAGTTACAGAAGAGTGCCATAAAGTTCTGTAATTCTCAATCACAATTTAAGTCATAAATGTGCAGTATAGTTGTTTTGCTGTCAGAACTGTGATCACTGCCCATGGAGGTGCAATAAGGGTAAATCTACAGCATATTGATAAAGGTGAGCTATAATTTGGTCACCTAAATCCCTGTGGGTGAGGGGGTTGGGCTGGTTAGTGTGCTGTGTTACCCTCTGGCTCTCTGGGTTATGCTGATTTATGTACGATAATTTAATGGCAAGGGGACCTAGAGAAGTTTCCAGAACACTGGGTTTAAATGGGGGGTGGTGAACTGTGACATTGTGGCAGGGTAGACGGGCTGCTCACCTTGTGCAGGTGCTCAGAGATTCTGACCCGTTTTTGTGACCCAATCAGCTGCTCCTGAGCCGGAGCCAGAACCTGAACCTGAACCTGAGCCAGAAGCTGAACCTGAACCAGAACCCGAGCCAGAACTGGAGCCGGAACCGGAGCCAGAGCCAGTGGTAGAGGAGCCCCCTGCAGGTGAGTGAGTGAGTGTGTGTGTGTGCGCGTGAGAGAACATTCTCAGCATCTGTCTGTTAGAGAGCCTCTTCATTAGGGCAGGAGGTGTGTGCGTATTCCCATTTTGTTTCCATAGTGCAGAGGGGAGGGACTGTTAATAATCCCATTATCCAGACTCAAATTATCCTTTTAATACAGGGAACTATGAATATGGTTGAAGTACAGATCCCTCGCTGCCAGATGGGATTCCTTTAGCTGTCCTTTTTTGTAAGAGCCCCCTCTTACTGGCATGTTCAGGCACTGGGATTGATTCTGTAACTCCTTCTCTACAGAGCCAGAGGTGGAGGAGGTGATCGAGGCCGTAGACCAAGAGGTTGTGGAGGAAGTTGTGGAGGAGGAGGTTGCCGCCGCTGTCGAAGAAGAAGTTGCTGCCCCTGTTGAGGAGGAAGTTGCTGCCCCTGTGGAGGAGGAAGTTGCCACCCCCCTTGAGGAAGAAGTTGCTGCTCCCGTTGAAGAGGAAGTAGCTGCTGTTGAAGAGGACGTGGCAGCTCCTGTTGAGGAGGAAGTTGCCGCCCCTGTGGAGGAGGAAGTTGCTGCCCCTGTGGAGGAGGAAGTAGCCGCTGTTGAAGAAGAAGTAGCCGCTGTCGAAGAGGAAGTAGCCGCTGTCGAAGAGGAAGTAGCCGCCCCAGTCGAAGAGGAAGTAGCCGCCCCAGTCGAAGAGGAAGTAGCCGCCCCAGTCGAAGAGGAAGTTGCCGCCCCAGTCGAAGAGGAAGTTGCCGCCCCAGTCGAAGAGGAAGTAGCCGCCCCAGTCGAAGAGGAAGTAGCAGCCCCAGTCGAAGAGGAAGTAGCCGCCCCTGTTGAAGAGGAAGTGGCCGCCCCAGTTGAAGAGGACGTAGCCGCCCCTGTTGAAGAGGACGTAGCCGCCCCAGTTGAAGAGGAAGTAGCCGCCCCAGTTGAAGAGGAAGTAGCCGCCCCTGTTGAAGAGGAAGTAGCAGCCCCAGTTGAAGAGGAAGTAGCTGCCCCAGTTGAAGAGGAAGTAGCTGCTGTTGAAGAGGAAGTAGCCGCCCCAGTTGAAGAGGAGGTGGTTGAGGAGGCTCCTGCAGAGGAGGTTGCAGAGGAAGCAGCCGCAGAAGAAACTGTTGAGGAAGCTGAAGCAGAGACAGAAGCAGAGCAGGAGGAAGCTGCACCAGCTGAAGAGGGTAAGGGCACCTTTATTCTGGGGGAATGGGGGGTGGTGCTAGTTTTGGTTCTTATCAGTCTTCATTACTTTATTGGGGCAGTTGGTTAATGAGTCTAACATGTACACACAGTGCTGTTGCACAAGTCACAGTGCAATACAATATTTATTATCGCTGAAGTATGGTTAATGATATTTTGGAAAGTATTATTAGTAGGGCTGGGCAATATAGCCGTCGCGATATATCGAATAGCTATTTTTAGCACAATAACAGCTATCCCCGGCATGTGGCATTAGGTTTCTTCTTGTATTTTTTTCTCTTTAGTCATGCCTGATGCGGGAGCACACCTCCAGTTTTCCAAGGTCATGTGAAATGCTTCCAGGGGAAAAAAAATGCCACTCATATCTATTCAATGTTGATATCACAGCAACAGCATTATGCTGCTTCCATGTGGTAGATAGAAACACATGGCTACAAAGACAAAGAGTGAAAACATATGCTATGTGTTTTTGAAAGCTAATGGGTAAGTTAACCAACATATAGACACAAGTGATATTTTTCTGCCCCGGAAGCATTTCACTGAGGTGTGCTCCCACATCAGGTATGGCTAAAGGGAAAAAAGTCCGGGAAGAAACCTAACGCCACATGCCGGGGATAGCTGTTGTTGCGCTAAAAATAGCTATTTGATATATCGCAACGGCTATATCGCCCAGCCCTGATTATTAGTAGTAAATTGTAAGTCTTCGAGCAGGAAAAAAGTTAATTCCGCAATCTCAGAAACCTGGGAGCTCAATGCAGGTTTTGCCATCTGTGGGAGTGGACCAGCATGGCGGTCAGCACCCTGAAAAGGGAACTTTTCAAGGTCCTGCAATTCGCTGACAGTCCTTTTCCCCGAGCATTTTTCTCAAAAACGTGCACCGCTGAACACCTGTGACAAAATTTCAAAAGGACACGTATGGCTAATCTTATCTTTTAGAGATAAATAAGTCCTACGTGTCAGTTTAGTAACGTCCATGTTGGTCTTTTACTCTCAGTCTAAAGTTAAGATAGGAGTAGCCTTTTACACGTCAGTCTCGGCCGAATGTCACTCGTTCTGTGTGTGCACCTGGGGTGAACAGGGGGGAGGAAGGAAGTGGAGGTGAAGTAAAACCATACTCTGCCTTTTTCCTTGAAGAGTTTTTGTAGAGAGAGATTAAGAGAAAGTTTAAATGGTGCCATAATGGACAGACTGTTAAACTCCCTGCAGTTAGTCTCTGGAACAGCTTTCCAGATGGACAGCCCCCATCCAGATGCAGGTTGAACTGGTCATTGTGATAAAGGATCCATTCGTTTCCAACATTAAACATGTTACTTGCAGAGATACCTGCTGGGTGACATGGGGTCTCTGAAGCACTTTAACATGTGTTGGTATTAGAAGTGGATGACTAGATTGCCAGTCCCCTAACATATATATTTAGCTGGTAATATCTTACCCTTTTAATTCTGTCTGGATCAGAGCCTCTACCAAAATAGTAGTACTGATATTAACAGTGATGATTCTTGCAAAGCAGATGGAGTTCCCTTCTCATCAGACTCTTATTGTGGAAAAGATCGTGAACACCGTGTGTGCGTGTGCGTGTGCGTGCGTGTCCCTGTGTATCAGGGTGACACTTCTTTCTTTTGCCTTTCAGAAGTACCTGCAGAGGAAGCAGTTCTTCAGGAAGAGGCAGCAGGTGAATGCATGAATGAAAGCTCTCCTGTCTGCTGAGCTGTATCCACGAGTCATGCTTTCTGTGCCAGAGTTCTGCTGGATTTTAGCAGACACTGATGCCACTGAGACTCACACATAAATATGTACACACACACACACACACACACACACACACACACACACACACACGTGCATGCACAGAGGCTGATACGCACACAGCTACAGTCTAGCAGTGTGGTGATGGTCTAGCAGTGTGGCCTTGTGGGTGGGGCACAGGACTTAACCTAAACCACCTCAGGAGTATAAAAGGGTCACATGCAAAACGTCAGCTTGTAAAGCTACAGTGGCCCAGGTTGTGTAGCATATGGGGTCATAAAGCCCTTGCTAACATGGCCTCAGTGTTTGCCCATACACAGCCCACACACACACACACACACACACACACACACACACACACACACACACACACACACACACACACACACACACACACACACACAGTGACTGCAGCCCCCAGGCCCTGTGTGTCTAACCCCTTGTTTTATCTCAGCAGAAGAATCGGCGCCAGCCGAAGAGCAGGCAGACACAGAGGCAGAGTCATCAGGTAAAGGAATGTTCCACTGTGAAAGTGTGCGGGGGGGGGGTCTTTCAGCAGCTCCGCTCCAGTTCTGCAAAAGGAGCACGCTGTAGAGTTTCTCCATGTCAGGGGTAGCCACTCCTGATCCTGGAGGGCTGGAATCCAGTCCAGGTTTTCCCTGTTCTGTAATTTACCATTAAGCTTACCTCAGAACTGGGAAGACTGGTTCAACTTATTTTATTTAACCTCTGTCTAACCAAGTAAAAGTCACATTGAGATTGAAACCCCTTTCCCCCCTGAAACAGAAATTAAAATTCCTTGCAAAGGCAGTGATCACTCTGTAGATGTGGCTCCATTTCAGTGTTTGATTGCTCGTGGTTTTCCTGCAGTAGACCCTCGCAGTGTTGTGAAATGATTTAGTGAAATGATGTGGCGTAATGGTTTGGTATGTTGGTTTTGTTTGAACAGAAGCACCTGCTGAGACAGAGCAGCAACTTCAGGAAGAGCCTACAGGTACGTGCGTGTGTGTGTGTGTGTGTGTGTAAGAGATCGGCCACAGGCTGCTGTACAGAATATAATGCAGCTAACTTGCCTGGAAGTCTGTATTTTTCTTGATTACAGGAGGTTTATGAAGGGCACTGCAGGGGAGTCCAGCTAAGCCTTCTGGCTTGCTGCTCTATAATAATAATTCCCTTTTTTACTGCAATACTCAAGGTGAAATATTTAGGGCCTGGCACTGCCCCAGTGAGAGCAAGTGACACGTAATGACAGGCCTAAAGGTGACCCCCGCGTGTGCGCGGAGTGAGTCTGCGCAGGTGTCAGAGCAGCGCAGGCGAGCTGCTCGTGGCTCAGGTTTGCTCGCGCTGCGTTTATCTCGCGCTGTGAAAAGGTGACGGTGAGCCTCGCACGTGTGCAGGTGTGGAGAGGGCAGCCGTGCTCTGTGTGTGAGGTGTGCGGCAGATAGCCCCTCCCCCCAGGCAGGAAGCACATGGCCGCGGCCCCGCCCCCACCCCCACCCCGAGCCACAGAAAGGCGGAGGGTAACGGCCACGTACCGCCGTGCATGCTGGGAAGTGTCCTCTTTTTGGCTTCTATTCAAATTCACTCACAGATGCAAACTTACTTCAGTGCTAAATTTTAAAGTCCTGCTGAGTGGGGGAGGGGATGTTAGAAGCTTTGGCTCCTTTGCAGCTTTAACACTGATCTTGTAACTTACTACATGCAGAAAGGGCGATTAGCGGGATCTTAAACTGTTCCGCTGTTAATGTGTTCAGTCCCTGTGATGTCAGGTTTCTTTGTTCTGGGTGGATCCCAGTGTTTTGTGTGGCAGTTGTTCCTGTTGTGTGAGCAAAAAGGGACCTTTTAGATCCTCGTGCTTTCACACTTTAAGTGCGGTTGTCACACCTCTTTGTCATTCGGTGTTAGCGTGGTGATACTGAACTTCTCACCAAAGGAAAAGAATTAGATCCGGTAGAGGCACAACTCTGCCCCCTTGTGGTTGTTGCTTGAAGCAGCATAGGGGGTATACACAGATACTAGTGAATTGAAAGAGACACTTCTGCTCTCTCCACTGTGGAACGTACGACCTTAAATTTCAACCTAGAAACTCAGTTAAGGAACTGAAGCACCTCCTCATGAGTCTGAGGTTTCCTTTGCTCGTACTGCAGCTGAGGCCGCAGTGTGCTGTTACTGCTCAGGAGCTGCAGAGGGTTGCAGGTTCCAGGTCTCCAGCTGTGCCCCTGAGCAAGGCTGAATTGCTTTGTGCAAAATTTGAACCGTGGAGCACTTTGTGACATATTGAGTAAAAGATTTGGCGGCAGTGTAGCATAGTGGTTAAGGAGCAGGACTCGTAACCAAAAGGCTGCCAGTTCAGTTCCCCACTGGGGCACTGCTGCTGTACCCTTGGGCAAGGTGCTTAACCCTCTGTAGATATCCAGATGTGTAAATGGTTAACATCTAAAAACTGTAACCTGTGTAAGTCGTTCTGGATAAGGGCGTCTGCTAAATGACAATAATGTAATGTAAAGTAAAAGATTCTCCCCCTTTTTTTCCAGATACGTAAAGCTTGTGCACCCAAAACGGGGAGATCACGAGGACCGCCCCTGTCCCGCCCCCATCCCTATTCCCGCCCCGTCCCGCCCCCATCCCTGCCCTCCTCCAACATCATTCCACTGAAAGGGAGCAGCTGGTTAATCCCACCGCAGAGCAACACAGAACCCAAACTCACGGAGCGCACCCTGACCGGCGACTCCGCGCCAAACCGAGGAGCCGAAACCGTCAAACCCCGTCTGCGTGACCTCCGCCTGCCCTCCGTCTCACTCTCAGCCTTTCCCCCCGAAACACTCGCCCGCCAGTTAACTCTTTCAGTTCCCCTGTCCTTCTGTGAAGTATGGTAAACTTCTCATTTCCTCTGATTTATTTTTTTTTTCTTTTGCCCTCCTGTTTCTTTTACCTCTGATTTTCTGTAATGGAAGAAAAAAAACGGAAATGATTTTAAAGGTCTTAGGGTAGAATCTTGTGTGAAGGTAGTGTGTAGTTGTAATCATGTAACGTTTTGAATCTCTCCTCTCGGATCCGTTTCTGTCAGACTGTTAGATGCAAGGGTAGTTCTGTTTTTAGTTCTTGCTGCAATGCAGGGAGAACAGAAGTACGCCTCACCCTGTTGGTCACATGATCTTCGCCTCGCCTCGCACTCAAGGGGTGGAGATTGTGATGTCATTGTTGTCATTTCACACTGTTGGATTTTTTTTTTTTTAACCATACAATGACGTCTCTGTGAAGGATCTGTGCAAGACTGAAATTGTCTTTCACAGACAGTCACACTACTGCTAGGTTTTGTGTTACCAGTATGTACTGAGTCTTCGCTTTACACTGCACAGCTATCGGTGTTTTAAGCTGGCGTGGTTACTCAACTGTCGGGTTACAATTGTCAGGTGATACGCGTGTGTGTGCGTGCGTGTGTGCACGCATGCCTGCATGTGTATGTGCGCACAAGTGTGTGTGTGTGTATGTCTGACTTTTCCCAGACATTCCTCATGAGCCGAGATGTCATTCTCATGACGAAACGTCATGAGAAACTGTGACCGTCTCCCCCTTACCTTTAACTCCTACTTTTGTTTCTTGACTTTGACTTACAACACATCGTACCTCTGTTTAGTAGCTGCAAGTACTGCAAGCGTTCCTGAAAAGGCAAACCACAGCATGTTTCATATTTCTTAATATTTAGTGGACCACATCTGTTTCTCAAGCATTGTGGGTAATGACTTTTTTTTTGCCTTGTAACTAGATTTGAATCTATATGTGAGCTAGCATCAGTGAATGTCTGTGCCACTGCTCTGTATGAATCTTTAGGAATATTTCTACCCATGAATGAGTGCGCTGGTTCACAGCTGCGAAACTTGAGGCTGTGTTTTTGCACTCTGAACGCAACCCGATTAGGGTTTTTTTTGTTTGTTTTTTTCTTAAGTTTTGGTCATGTTCTTTGACTCCTGATTGGACCTTGTTGGCATGGTCCTTTTGACCGCATGTAGTGGTCACAAGTCGCGTGGTCTGAATCACTGTGACACAGGGGCGCTCCACCTGCAGAGAGAGAGAGAGAGAGAGAGTGTGTGTGTGTGTGTGTGTGCGCGTGTGTGCGTGCTCCGTAAAATCTGTGGCGACAGACTGCAGTCTTAACAGGAGCTGTGCTCAGCATGGATTTGTTCAACTTGGATTCTGAACAGCAATGACTGTTTAAAAAAAAAAAAAAAAAAAAAAAAAAAAAAAAAAAGAGCAGCATCGACTGTTTAAAAAAAAAGAAAGGAAAAATAGCAGAAACTGAACTAAATGAAAAGGGAAGGCAGCCTAATTTGAGAGGTTTAAACTTGTACCTGATCGCTCGGATGTCCTGCCAGTCTTCCTGTGTTTGGGACTCAATTCGTTTTTTGTTTTTTTTTTTTTTTTGCTTTCTCTAGTGTTTACTGTGGCTCTTGGTGTTATCAGTTAGTTATTTTATCATGAAAGGACAGTAGTGAGTG
>CM032898.1:4105000-4440000 GCA_019176425.1 Megalops atlanticus
TCTCAGTCTAAGGCCAGCAGAGGCTGCACCGTCTCGTCGTCTCTGTCCTCGTGTTTCAGTGTCCCCGGCTCCACTGCTGACTGAGACCTGCAAAGGGAGAGGACAGTCAGGAACCCTTCTTTACAGAGGCTTTATTTTTGTTAGCAGTAGTAGCAAGAAGTAGTGAAAATATTTATCTGTTTCTGTTTTCTGTGAAAAAGCAGTCACTGTGAGGTGTGTCGGCCCTAGCTCAGTGGGGTGTGGGACAGAGCCGCACAGAGCCGGAATGGCCGCACAGAGCCTCACAGAGCCACACAGAGCCGGAATGGCCGCCGGTGGCCTGGTGAAGCAGACGCAGGTTCCAGAGAGAACAGCTCAGAAAGGGTGTGGCCGGCTCGAGTGCAGACTGTGTGTCAGGATGTGAATGAGTGAGTGATACATTTACCGCCAGACCGTGTCAGGATGTGAATGAGTGAGTGATACACTTACCGCCAGACCGTGTCAGGATGTGAATGAGTGAGTGATACATTTACCACCCTGCCTCTCAAAGCTGCATGATTCCAGAGCATGACAGCAGGGGTTTGAGCAGCACAATGCGGAGTTTTAAACGGTCTGCTGTGTGTTCTTGCAATGCTGTGTTCCAGGGCCGTTTGTGGAACAGCTACAGCGGTGGCTTCAGTACCTGAAAGGTGAGGCTCAAATCCCCCTTAGTCTTGTGCAACATGCATAACCTGAATTGTATCAGTAAATGTCTTGTTATGTATATCAGTAGTGTTAAATCTTCTCTTTATTTGCTTTGTGGACATCCAACCTGCAATAATGGATTATCTTACTCAGGATCACTGACAGGGGTACTGCTGAATTTGCCCTTTGTTAAATCCTCTGTCCTGCTGCTGTTTAAAGAGGGACTGGACCCATGTCCTTCCTGGGTTTCACCTCACTCTGGCATCTAGTGTAGCCACACAGGAAAGACAAAAATCTATTTGTTCCTCTTTTCTGATATAAGCCTGTAAAAAACACTGCATAATTGGATTTCTCCCTAGTTTTAAAGAAAGGCTTCATGCAGATAATAACTGGCATCTGATACTGCATATTCTCCTGGGTCCTTCTACCATAAGCAGATTTCACACACAAAGATGCTCCAAATCCAATTAAAGCAAAAACAAATGTGTGAGGCTTCCTCGGCAGGTGAGAGCTAGCAAAGTTTTTATTTAATAATTCTCACTAATCCAGCCTTTAACAACATCTCAGATGGTTGGATTTCACAGTTGGATTTACGAGAACACCTGTTACCGATGAAACAAAATGGTTCAATTTCTTCGTACCATGTGTAACAACATCTGCTCTAACAACATGGCTGTCTTTGAGTGACATTTTTATTAACTGTGTGTATTAAAGCACAACCGTGACCATTAAGCAGAAACATCATTTCTTTAGAAAAAGTATCTTGGTTGCAACGCAGAAAGGGTATGTAATCTACCTGCAGATGATGATCGTTTTTTAATCGTTTTTAACGAGGAAGTGCGGTTTGTCTGTGAACAGTTATTGTGTATCTGTGATGCATGACTCGTGCAATGACGTAAGAAGCTGTCATTGGGGATTTGGGTAGGTTAGAGTTATGGGTGTTATGGTCCAGCTTCTGGAGGAAGGCCAGGCCGAAGGTTGGGTAAGCACTGCTGTTGGGATTGTTCCATTTAATTTGACATTTACAGCACGTAAATGGCAGGTTTCCAAGTCTCGCATCAGCCGCTAATTGCTGAGCAGTGTGGTGTAGTGGCAAAGGAGCAGCACTCATAACCCAGAGAGCGCAGAATCGATGTCCAGGTGCTAAGCGAGGTACACAACCTGAATTAGTTCGTCTTATGTTCATCCAAATAAATGACGACCGTGTGTAGGTATCACATGTCCTACATAATGCTGTCGTTAATAAATAAAGATTATTATTGTTTTTAACGTATTAATAGAAATGAGTACACAACATACGTATATTTTATTAAGGGAGAGCGTGTTTATGCATCTTCGCTGATTTTACTACGAGGGACTCTCGTTGGCAAACGGTGCAGCAAGTTTTTCTGAGACGCAGCGTCTCCTGCCCCGACCCGGCTGTGAAGAATACAGTGTGTTACCCGGCAGAAGGGTAATTCAGAAAACGTTTAAATAACGCCGCGCAGGCGCCACATTCCGCGGCAGCCCTGGCGGCACTAATCTCCGCATTTTGTTGTTTTATCCGGCTTTAGCGCCAGCGAGGAGCTTACAGCCGTTCTTAAAATCGAGCTTCACTTTTCGCCTGTCGGGCTAAGCTCCGATTAACCCCCCTCCCGCGCCGGGAGAGACGGGAATCCCGCTTCGGTGAGCGTGCCGGGAGGAGAGAGACCGGCGGCAGCGGTAACCCACGATTGGGGACAGACGTCTCCCTCTCTACCCCAGAATATTCACGATCCATGTCACGATGCTACCAGAGGCAGGTAACATCATCCAGTAAAACACAGAGCCCGATTTCTCAGGCACGTTTCAGACACACTTAAACAGCCAGCTGTAGACAGCGTTGCAATATGTCACGAATAACTGCTTAGAGAGGAGCACTCGTGTGCGTGCATCTGCATCTGTTTACACAAGAACCAGAAACAGTCATTCACTTAGCCTTTCTTTTGCCTCTTTAATGTTTCAGCCTCCTGCTCTTTGTTTAGGGTCCTGACAAATGGGCTTGGCATTGGACAAGATTCCGAGAGTAGACTACACACCTTTAATTTGTCAGTTGCTTCTTTGGTGCCAATGGCAATTAAAATCATATTAACCACTGATTAAACACTACCCCACATAAAAATTGAGAGTGTTACTCTTTTCTCCTGTTTGGTTTAACCCATGACCTTTTTGAGCCCCTTTATTTATTTATTTATTTATTTATTTGCTGCTCTGGTCTGTCTTCTCAGCAGGGAAGGAATTTACCCACAACCACCAGGGAACCCTGGTCATCTGCCCAATCAGGCAGGGCACCATTGCATCCCCCACGATTTTTAAAGATGAGTGACAGAACGATCGGTATTAAAACTGTCACTCTAGGCATGTATCTGTTGTGGAGATAAACACTGTAATGCTTGTAAGATCTCCAGTGGAGAGTTTGCAGACAGTAGCACTTGCTCCCAGTGTGGATTCTAGGCTGTCTAATCAGGTTAGCACAAGTTAACTTGAGCAGTGTGGGTTTGAACAGTGTTATGCTCACACTCACAGATCTGAGAGTGTTGATAGCCTGGTCTGACACTGCTGCTCATTCAACTTGAATGGATACACTTATATTCTTTTGTGCTGGAAGTCGCTCTGGATAAGAGTGTCTGCTAAATTAACGTAATTTTATGTAATGTAACATAACGTAATGTAACATAATGTAACATAATGTAACATGACGTAACGCAATGTAACATTATGTAACGTAATGTAACGTACCATGATGTACTGTAATGTAATGAGATGTAATGTGATGTAATGTACTGTAATGTAATGTAATGTAATGTAATGATGTAATGTGATGAAATGAAAAGGGCTGGCGGTTGGGTGGAGCAAGCCCCGCCCCTCAGCCTCTCACCTCTTCATCAGGTTGTCGCCGCTGTCCTTCCCTTCTCGGCCCAGGGCCTCCTTCACATGCAGCGCGTCATACGTGTGCGTGTACTCCGTCTCGTCGTTGTAGTCCGGCCCCAGCAGCGTCCGCGCCCACATCCCCATGTCGTACGGCGGGAGGATCCCGCCGAACTCCGACGGCAGGCATTCTGGGTAAATCAGCTGGTGTAAACTGTTGAGGTTGTTGCCGTGGAGAAAAATCTGGAGGTACAAGGGGAATGAAATCATACAGTAACCAGAGTTATATAATGATTTCTGTAACTCTCACTAAAGAGCACTTTTTAAAGTTTTAGTTTAGTTTTTTAGTTTTAGGTTAAACTTGTGGAAAGTATGTAAGTAAGTAAGTACTATGAAAGCAATTAACACAGTGCATCACCAAATGTCATTTGAATTTCCTTTAATTCTATTGAATAATCTGATACTGATAGTTTCCTCATCTTTGCATTGTTGCATCTTTGCATCTGGTTCAATCAGAAGACCGCTACAGCAGCTATACAAGTAAATAGGCATCCATTGAACAGAACAGGTGGTACAGTCATCCAGTTTTAAAGCCCCCTAAAGAGTTCCAACTCTGTTCATCCTTTAAAACTCACGTCCCACATTTGTTTTTGCTTCCTGACTTTTAAGACAGTGCTGGGATTTGCATGTGGTTCACTGGACTTTTTTTAATCCAGTTTATGTGTGGAGCTGCTCTGATTTTTCTTAGATGTTCCAACTGCTGCTGTTACAATATTTATGTCACAACATGCATGTCATGCTAACAGATTTCTTTCCTGCATACATTTCATATATTCACTCAGCAGTGCTGTCTGACAGTTGCTTTCTCATGAGAGTGAGAGTAACTGAGTGAGAATGACAGAAAAAAGACAGTATTCGAATAAGAATGAATGACAGAGGAAAAGTGAGAGTATTTGATCAAGAATGGCAGACAGAAAGAGAGAATGTGAGAGGGAGACAATAAGCAAGAAAGAGAGAGTATATTGGTGAGAGGGAGAAAGTAAGAAAGATACAAAAAGAAAGACAGAGAGAAAGAGTATGTGATTGAGGGAGAGAGAGCGAGAGAAAAGTGACAGAGAGAGAGTGAGTGGGGGTAATTACCCTTTTCCTGGTCTTGTCTTTGAGGAAAGGCTTAATTATGGTGTACAGAGCATGGATGTACCAGGGCTGGTTAACAAAGTGGATTCCACCAAATCGGGCAGGGAAGCTGTCCTGTGAGGAAGAGAGAGGGGGAGACCAGTCACAGTGGATGATACAGGAGAAAGGGACCAATCACGTGAGAGTAACACATTTTATCCTGAACCAAAGCTAGAGAATGAAGTGGCTCTTTCAATGTAGATTTCATACTCAACACCCCAGGAGACTACTGCCTCATACATTAGATGGCGAGGTGACTGAGGGTTAGAATTTGACGGTTTAGCCTTAATGCTTCGGTCCAATAAAGCTGGACGCAAGTGCCAGCCTCTAGGATGTCAGTGCTGCTGGCATGTTCAGCTTTCTGTGGGCTCTCACCCTGGTCACACAGCTCTTAGAACTCGGAACTGTTGCTTTCAGTGATTCTGGAACCCAGGCTGTGGAATGATTCACTTTGCATTTTAGAAGCACAGCTCCTTAGAGAATAGCACCGGAATAGGATTTTAAAATTAAAATAAGATCCACTTGGAGTGGTTTTATTGGCTGTTTACTGTGTGTTATACTGTCTGTGCTTTTCTGTTAGGCAAACTAGTCAGTTCTGAGTCAGGACAGAGACAACGGGGAGTGATATTTATATCACATCAGTACCTGACAGGCTGACGGTTGATAGAAACCTCTGATGGTGAAAAAAGAGCTGAAGATGAACCTTGAATTTCAGTGAACAAGATTACTGAACTTCTTTGTTTTAATGGGATTATGGCCAGTTAGCCATTACCTCCTGATAACCGACCAGAACCACAAATGTCAAAATGTGTTACAAAAACGAATTGTAAAGTGCATGAATTAAAAAAAAAAAAATCAGATATGGGCATTGCGACTTTCAGCTTCTCAAACAAATCAGCTATGATCAAAGGCTGTGCCAGAACAATCAAGCACCCCAAATGTAACGGCATTCACAAGAAGAGCACTTGTAAACGTTTCCACTTTTTCTGGTTACCTAGCAACAGGACATTACGTTCCATACACAAATATGGATCAACAGCAACATCAAGAGTGTTGTTTGATACAGAAAGCCGAGGAGAGTTCCATTCCGATTGTCTTTGGAACAAAACTGGTAACACTGTTGAAATGCAGTGAAGTGGCCAGGAGAAACATGAACAAACACTTAAGTGAAACCAACACTGTTTCACCTCTGAAGCAGAAAAGGTCCTAATTTAAGATGATTCTGATTCAAAGACGAAGTTTCTTAGGTGGAAAAGCTGAGAATGACTTGTACTGACACCTGTTCAAAAGTAAATGCCACAAATTGAGTCAATCTCGTGCAATAAGTAAATGTCTTTCCACTTAAAGTGTCCATCTGAAATTCTGTTCTATTCTAAATGAACACGTTTTCCATTGGATACTATAAAGGTATTCAATTTTGTAATTTTGTAATTTAAACTGTGTAATTTAAACTTGTTCCTTCTGCAATGGGCCCTGGAACTATGAGTTGGGGAATTGGATCCAAGTTGGAACCAAGCTTTTCTGGCCTTGAAGAGGGAACTTTAACTCAACTGCCCCAGTCAAAATCCACCTGCATAGAAGTCACAGAATGTGTAGTAGGTTTTCACTGTGATGCTGGACTCTACATATGACTCCAACTGCTAGTGACACTCAAGTGCATTTTCAGTTACAAATAATATTTTCCAACTATGAAATGAAGGCTAGGATGCACTGCCCAGCCTTAGTTTTAGTTCCAATAACATACCATCTTTAAAATGGGCAAAGATCCCTGATACACACTAAAGCTTAATTTAGTCCAGCAGCTGAGTGAGAACCCCTCTGGCTGGCTATGTGCGTAGTCATGTATTGATTTTCCTGTGGTGTTAAAGGCTGACCAGGCAATGTACCTGAATAAGAACATTTTCCCCTCTAATTCCCGCTTTGATCTGTGACAAAGCACTGCAAGGAGGAGGCAACATCAGCGATTCCATCTCCGCAAGGTAAATCCCAGAAGATTCTACACTGCTGTAAAACCACAGACACCTGAGGGAGTCTGCTTCGTTCATTAAAAAAAATAAGTCCACCAAATTCCTTATGAGGATCGGATTGTGGATAACTGAGACCACAGCCAATGAATTTGGCATGTCTGCTGTATCTGCTCTTTAGATTCTGTAACCTAGTGACTGATGTATGGTAATATACTTGGGTTCCCTTGTCTAGTCAGGTTGCACAAGTTGTATTAGGGCTTGAATAGTGTTATGCTCACACTCGCTGGTCTGTGAGTATTGTTAGCCTGCTCATTCAACTTGAATGGATACACTTTTGTTCTTTTGTGATAGAAGTTGCTCTGGATAAGAGTCTCATCTGCTAAATGAATATAATGTAATGTAATGTAATTAATACCAAAAGTCAATGAATTTGGCCTATCAGCAGTACCTGCTCTGTGGATCACTGTTTCTGATTCCATGCATAAATAACCCCAGCCCCCTGACCTGCAGCCCCTCAATGGCCAGCTTGAGGATGGTGGGGGTGAGTTTGGACGCCTGTTTGAAGGAGAAGTCGCTCCAGTCAATGATCAGGATGAAGCCGTTGATCTGCAGCTCTGGGTCCTCGATCAGCACCTCCAGAGAGAGGAGGATCGCCCGCAGGATGTCTGAGAAAGAGTTCCTGCAGCGAGGAGAGAGGGAGAGGGAGACAGAGAGACACAGAGAGAGAGAGAGAGAGAGAGAGAGAGAGAGAGAGAGAGCGCATGCGGGAGAGAGTAAGAGAGTGCTGCTTCATCCTCATGAAGCTCCAGACTCATCACAAGAGCAGCGTAAACGCAGTGACACTTACACACCAGCGTCATACAGCCAAGGGCATCTTAAACACTGACATTTATACTCACGTATCATACAGCTAACAGCCGCTTAAACACTGTGACATTTATACACTAGCATCAGGAAGCTAACAGCAACTCGAACACAGTGAGTCATTCCCTTGTGCTCCTGTGTGACTGTTCAGCACGCATTTGGCCATCTTGGCACTCAGCATCTCACTCAAGGCATTCTGGGAAGTTTCCTCTGTTTATTATGAACTGTACGGGAGCAGCTATCACTGCTTCCTGAAACTTACAGAACTGGAGGGATCTCAAAGGATCTCTCATCACTCAAGTCAAAGGTAGAAGTGTAATTATATACATGTATGTACACATGTATGTATATGTATGCGCATATAGACAGTTAAACACATGGTGCAAAGGGCCTATTGCTGAAGAAAGCTCCTTTTTCCCATTAAGCTGCATTTCCTTTGAAGAAAAGGGGCTCTGATGAAAGCTAGCGCTCATTGCTAGCCTTATACAGTGGCAGTGTAGCATAGTGGTAAGGAGCAGGGCTTGTAACTGAAAGGTTGCTGGTTTGATTCCTTGCAAGGGAACTGCTGCTGTACCCTTGGGCGAGGTAGTCAACTGGGAATTGCCTTAGTAAATATCCAGCTGTAAAAATGGATAACGTGTGAAAATTGTCACCTATGTAAGTCAATCTAGATTTAGAGTGTCTGCTAAATGCAAATAATGTAATGTAGTGTACTGTACAACTGAACAGTGCACAGTGAGAGTGGGACAGAGGAGGAGAGACACAGTGATGAAAGCATTTACCTACTCTGGTCCCAGTTGGAAGCAAAGAGGATGAGGATCTTCCTCCCGTACTGATCCGGCATCTCCAGGACCCCGGGAAAGCCGTCCATTAGTGCCCGCTTCATCCGCAGGTCGTCGGCCTTGAAGTTCTGGAACATGTCCACATTCTGCTGCCGGTACTGGAAGTACTGGGCCAGCAGCTTGAAGGTCTCCACCTGGTTGAACTTGCGGGCCCTGAGGAACCTGAGGATGAAGGCGTCGTCGGTGCGCAGGAACCCGATGTCGGGCCGGGTGATCACCATGTCCCGCACCTGCTGGATGTCGCGGTGCAGCGTGTCCGGGTTCTCGTTCAGCTCCAGGCGGGCTTTCTCGATGGTTTCGGGGCTGAGGCCAGCCTGCAGGTGGGCCATCTCGACCCTCATGGAGGTCCGGTCCGCTGGGTGTCGGGAGAACTCGGCTTCTGGCTCGACGTCACTGTGCGCGCGTGAGCGAGGTTCCGCTCATTGTTGCATCTGCGCCCGGTCCTGCGCGAGAAGATGGTGCGAGCCTGGAACGTGCTGCACGCACGTGGAGCTACGAGTGAAAGAATAAAAAAATAGTAAAAATGGACGATCGTGAACAAAAAATCCCAGCTTGAAAACCCGTGAGGATTTAATTAGTGCGCTTGCAGAATCAATAACCGGCGGAAAAAGCAGGAACGGGACACGCGTGAATGTCGTAAGACAGGGGATGGTTTGGTACACCGGAAAACCCAATCCGTCCTATCGCGTCCTATTCAGAGTTACGTGTATTTTTTAAGAATCGAGTTTTATCACAGCATCATACAGTTTAACGACCTATTTTATTTGGCAGCAAGTACTTCGCATTCAGCAAGGACAACATTTTTGACTGTTACCACTTTTCCTTTAAAATCATTTATGCACTGGTGGGTTCCAACAGTCAAACGTCTCATTTCAATGGCTATCCGTGTAGGTTATTGTGCCATGTGCAACAATTCTTTCAACAGATCTCAGAGCGCCATTTCTACATGTTTCATAATCCATCGCAAGCATGTCCTCTCATTCTCGGGTCACTACTATTGTGCTAGATACGAACATCTTGTCTCTCAATCGTGCCTTCCATAACAGTACTGAACATTTGCATATGGTCATTCCAGAATAAGCTGTCTCGCAGAATTTGGGAAATTACATTGCGAGGATGTTATAACCCTACGCTATTCGCAGGGCAACTCTGAACACTGCGTTGACTTACTACGGACCCTTTTAGATTCGCCTCTGCTGAATGTCCAGTTCACAAAGCACTTTGGAGACACAGACAATCAATGTCGTGGACCAATCTGTTGATCAAACGCTTTGTAGAATCAACACGGGGGAAATACCTTTGAAACCGTTCCCTTCGTCCAGACAATGTAGGTCGGCCGATTCAGCTTATCTTGGTATTCCGTTGTGTGCGCCTTCAACTGTACGTCAAAATGAGTCCCATCGCGCCAAGTGATGCCTGTTGTAAAGACAGATGTACTTACAATACGACGATCTAAAGCAAACCACAGAAAAAAACAACACGTGAAGCCATTCAACTGGACGCGTTGCGGAATGAAGGTACGCGAACAGCGGCGTTGCAAACAGAACGTGGAAGGGAGCTGTTCACGCAGCGAGGTGCTGAAATAGCCCGCAACCACCAACAACCTCCAGGAACGGAACGCTACGAACCTGTTATGACCTCTCCGATATACTAAAAATCCTTACCTCTTTCTTCAGCGCTCCTTTTCCTTTTTCGAAAAATAATCTACCCAAACTTCCTTTCCATTTTTCAGAAGCGGAAAATTATTTTTTTCCTTGACGCTACGTTTTTTTCCCAAGGACACAGGCTACAATACTATGTGATTCTGATACAGGAGTAGGCGTGAGCTACGCTGATCCAGTCCTCCAATAAGGTTTCCGATTTCTTCAATGTCCTGGGGGTTCTGAAAAGGCAATATTCGTGCAGTTATTCTACGTGCTGCCGCACGCATCGAGGAAGATTTGGCGAATAATCGTAGTAATTCCAAATGAATTAATCGAATAGTAAAGACATCACAAAGACAAAGGTGAACCACAAAGGCATGGAATAGAAAGGAACGATAAAATCGCAGGTATTAGTAAAATATAAAATCATCATGCATTTTACCTCTATAGTGCTTTTCTCGGACTCAGTGCTTTGTAAAATAAAGACTAATGAACATACAAACGTAAAATAATGGAGCATTATAAAAGCAATTAAACGTCTAAAAAGACTTAACTGGACTATTGTATAAAATGCATAAACTGCAACTTTAGAAACAGCTTGTTACACGTTAAACCAGTTACACATTTAAACCAGTTACTCATACAATAAAAGTAGCTAGTTGCTGCTACCTTACTGGTTCTTCCAGGTCGGTGCACTTCACCTTTTAACGTCTGCAGGCGGTCATGCCTGTGAACAGCTTTTACTACACAGCGACAGGTTAAAAGACCTGTTTCATGTTGGTGTATATCTGTAACTGTTTGAAGTTTCCTGGGATTTCGAATGGACAAATCTCTTAACGGAACTGTGCACTTTCGAACAAATTAGCCTTTTCCAACTGGAAAGAGAGCACAACAAGAACATTAACAAGTTACTGGATTTTACTGGGATTCTGGGTCGCTACATTTTCGCCATTCGGTATTAGATTCCTGAACTTGCGTACTTGCCAATAGATTTACCCAGCGGTTCCTTGAAATTTTAAACTTGTAAGGGTCGCCCCCTTATGGTGTAATTGAGGTAATGACAGTTTATGGATTATACGATTTTGACTGCATGCAAAAATCAAACCTGGGCCTCACAAGATCACACGGTTGTAGTTCTAGAGCTGATGAATTGTAAGGGGAAATCCGTACAGAACGGGGGTCCCTGGGACAGAGTTTGGGTAGGACTGATTTAGCCAGTTAAACTGGAAGATGATTAGATGGCCAGACTGGCAGTTGGCCCAAGGCACCAAGGGACATGGACTGTTTGCACGAAGTGCTCTGCGATGTAGTAAATTAAATAGGATCAATAATGATCACAGCGAGTTTAGTGAGTTTTGGTTTAGTGTTTAAACTGACTATACTGTTCGTTTTTGCGATCAGGCAGAAGAAGGTTACGGGTATCAAAGCAGGCAGTGAACAGAGATTGGCTCATACTGTATGTCTGTAGGCATGTCCAAACAGAGGCAGACTCCATTCCAGCGCATACTGCCCATTAATAAAAATAAAACATTGAGAGAACACTCTAGAGAGGAGAAGACATTTACCATCGATATAAATGGGTATATATGTAAAATTACCGAACGCCTTCGGGCTTTATTGATCAGACTTACAAGCTAAATCAGTAACACTAATAGCATTTTGTATGTCTCTCTCGGGCACATGAATATAGCCTCGTGGCTTCGTAGTGTTCAGCGAACGTAATCTTCCTCTGTAAATAAACCCACAGCTCACAGTCGCAACCTTTCTGCCGCCGCTGCTGTCTCTGTTGATTCAGAGGCTTTGCATACAATTATTCACACCGGTAGCAGCGATGAAAGCGTTTATGTTAATATTCAGAACACGCATATTTGTCAAGAACGGCGGATGTCCTGTCTGTCCCCGGAGCGTAATTAGACAAGGCTTTCCTCGTTGTTTCATGTATTTTTTAGTACGGGAGGAAACTTCATCGATATGCATGGCAACACTAAATCCATTCAAATCGCACTGCAATCCGGGGATGTTTCTGGTGCAGTCGGGAAGTCCTCTGTTAGTTGATGGGGGATTTAACTTTCTGCGTCACGGAGTTACACTTTAATTAACACGGAGTCTAGCTCAAGTGTCCCGCACGGTCGCCAGAACAGGGCGGCGAAATGCAAGGACTTTTAAAAAGCTACGAAAGGAGTTTCAGAGTAAAGATGCACAGGGTATGAACCAGCGGGAGATGGGGAATTTAAAAAGATCATCTGGAGAGGGAAACACTTCCAGATTTCAGGTGGGGCGGAGCATCGCAAGCGTCTGTTAAAGAAAGTGAACATCGCGTAACATTTTATCTCCTTTCGTGTCTCTATTCGTTGTTTAAGAATCTTAAATGCGAAAACCCTCGCAGATTAGAGCAGTTTTAACTAACATTCGCATTAGGCTACCTCTAATGGTCGTAGTCGTTTATGGTATCGCACTATTTGTCCCATATAAATCCAAAATGATAAAGAAGTTGCATCACAATCAGACAGTGTTCTACCATGCTGCTCTTGTTAATATGTATACACGACTAGATAAAAGGGAAATTATAATTAGCTTCAATAAATATATACATAAAAACACACACACACACACACACATTGATGAAACACTCAAGATGTTTGGCGTGTAACGATTCGAACGGCAGCCAATCCGCCCTCGCTCTGGGGGGAGAAGCGACGTTCTACTGATGCGCGCTCACGTACCTACACATCGAAATGCCAAGGGCGTGGGCGGGGCGGATCCCAAGGTAACGGAAGCGGGAGACAAGCATCCCACATCCCCCTGCAACATCTCAGGAAGGACGGCTCCGCTGAAGATTACCGACAGGGTCCGTCTTCAGGAGGGCCGCTTACCAGCTCCGGTTCGCAGACAGTCAGCGCACGGATAGGGCTTTAGCAGTACGACACACGGTGTTAGTTATCAGCGCTAGAATGTCACACACCGCGCCAGTGCTTACTAACCAATGTGCGTATAACAACAAATCTGGAAATGTCTACAATAGTATTTCTGGATGTAATTTGTTCAAATATTCATATGCAGATGTGGATAGGCCTACAGCAAAGTACAATATATTCAAAACGATTATCAAATGCAGTTATCAATTTGGGAAAGATGTGGCCTGAAGATATGACACCACCTTTAATATGTTCCTTGGCATTGACATGCACTGGACCATCACATGGAGAATAGGCTACAAAAGGTTGGAATTACAAGTATGCGCTACCCCAGTTGTCCAGCAGAGGTCAGCATCACACAGCTGTTTTCTGTTGCACTGTCCGTCCAGCTCGGTCTCACCATCCGTGCACACCTTTAGAATGACAAAAACTGACAGGACAACTGACTAATGGAAAAACTCTGTCGACACCCCTTTTTTCCGAGAGTGCCCACCAGATGGCCTCGTGTGGCATTCCGATTTCGATTAGAAGACCAGCCAGAGGGTTCTTAAGGACAAAAGAGGTGAAAATCAACTTTAGTCATGTGACACTCGAGTCCCTATCAAGCCAAAGAACTCTCCCTTAATGTAATATCTGTAACGTGCTCAGGTAGAAACTGTGCAGGTGACAGGGGCTGTCTGAGATACTGTCAAAAATTGGGGCAGCAATGCAGCACAGTGGTAAGGAGCAGGACTCAACCAAAAGGATGCTGGTTCCATTCCCTGCTGGGACACTGCTGTTGTATCCTTGGGCAAGGTACTTAACCCAGAACCGTCTCAGTAAATATCCAGAGGTATAAATAGACAAAATTGTACCCTAAGTAAGTTCCTCTGGATAGGAGCGTCTGCTTAATGACATCCATATAAATGTTAGCCATTTATTAAGATGCATATTTACAGAGGCATTTATGTATCCTCAAGGGTACAGACAGCACTACATCACCTTGGAATCAAACCAGCAACCCCTGGGCTGTGAGCCCGGCCCCTTGCCTCTACACCACATTGCTGCTCCAGAGCTCTCTGGCACAGACCAGCAGTTCTGGCCCACCCACACTTGGTCCTGCCCATCCAGGCTGCGGAGCTGGCAGGAACCACACCAGAGCTCCCCCCAGAGCCATAATCAGAGCCACATGTACACAGAGGAGAAGGGAGAGGAAAAGCTACTGTTTGGGAACCTGTGAGCTCTGAGAAACACTGCCCTTAGTGCAGCACTGTGCTGTGATTCATATGCTGCACTGTGTTTGTAGCTAACAGTTTCTAAGCTGAATGGTGGTAATGGAGGCTAATGCTTGATAGCAGGTGGCAACCTCTGGTTAACAATGGCTAGCAGGAGGAACATGTGGCTAACAAGTTCTAACCAATGTGGACTGTAGCAAACAATGGCTAACTGCTAACTAACACTAGCTAGCCGTAGCAACCGGTGGTTTATAATTTCTAACTAATGTGTACTGTGGCGAACCACGGCTGTCTTAATGAGGCTAACACTGGCTAGCTTCAGCGACCTGTGGCTAACAGGTTCTAACTAGAGCGAACTGTGGCAAACCGTGGCTAACTGTGTTAATGACGCTAGCCCTGGCTCACTGTGGTTAGCTGTAGCGACCTGTGGCTAATGGCAACCCCACCACAGAATGAAGATGTCTCTCGGCTCTAACTTCCTACACCAAACCTCAGAGCAGTCATTCTCAACCCCACCCCCACACTGCACCGACTGCACATCATCAGGGCCCAGATGGCCTTTGTAATTTTCATAAATTAGCTGCTATAATCAAATAATAGGAGCTGAACAAGCTTGAAGGCAATGAGTCCACTCCAAATGCTCCAATCATCTAGAATCAGGTGACAGACCAAAGGGGCAAATATTCATAGTCATTTATGACTGAATTAAACTCCCTTCTGTGTGTATAAAAAAAAAAATCAAGTGATTTCCATTACACTCCATTATCAACTACAGCAAACTGATCCCACCACTGAACAAAATTCAGCTCCTGGGCATGATTACTGGCTACCTGATCTGGGTCTTCTGGTAAACAACACTTTAAATCACATCAGCTTTCTGTAGCAAGATCAGACATCCTCAAAAAGCTAGCAGGGCTCGGTCTTTTTTGTGAGGGCAGGGGTGGAAGGCAGAATCATTTTGGCATGCATGTCCTGGAGAGGACGATGAAAGGACTCCCTCCCAGCAAAGCCAGGCCTGATGAATTATTGAGTCCTCGGCCCGGCGGCCGGCCCGCAGTGTAAAGGGCCACACTTTTGTCCACCTTTCTTCCTCACCATGTGAGATCAGGACGCGGAAACCCAAAACGGCTGCGGTCGGGCTCCGCTGAAGAGCACATGGCACCACTGATGCCTCGGCCATGGAAGATAGTAAATCTGAGGCAGGGAGATTGAGAGAAGTTGGCGGAATATAACATCGGGGCTGGAAGGAATTTGCATCTCTTATTGATCGGTGCATCTAAATGACTGTTGTTTTTTCTCCTCACCAGGTGCATTCCATTCCGAGTCTGACACCTGCATTTGGACAGACATGCTGCTGCTGGGGTCAAAGGTCACAGCAGCAGCAGTCTTAATAAAGGTTGCTTTGCGGTAGGCTCAGGTCACATATCCCAGCATTCTTTGCTTCTTCACATTTGGTGGGACAGACAGTGCTTTTTCTCACAATGTAACTAGCAGGACCTGCTATTGGCTGAAAAAAAAAAAAATCAACTTCCTTGTGATCGTTAAAAAATGCTGATGACACAGCACTGAGAAAAGAATGTTTTTCGACTGCAGAGAATAAAGAAACTGTCTTTGGCTGGCTACTTCTCTCTAGGAGGTGAGCAATTAGCCCATCCAGCAACTACACAATGGACTGTGTGGAAGTCATCATTTTAGACAGAGATTAGCACCCACACACTTACATCCCTTTGTAATCCAGGCCCAATACCCTGGAAAACACATTCCAGCCCTTTGGATTCCATCAAACCAAGACTTACCAAGCAACCCTATGAAATATACAGCACAGTTCACGACATTTGCTTTAAATTCAATGAAATGTGAGACTGAACAGCGGTCGGCCATTCAGGAGGACCTAAAGGCCCTGCGGTGTCCCCTCAAACTGTCAGGGTGCATTATGGGTACAGATCCGGTGAAGCAGCAGTGTTTACAGCAGGCTGGTGGGAGACTATTGGTCATGTGTCTGCCCCTGACTGCACCACCGATGTTGTCTGAACAAACACACCTCCTAACACACAGATTCTCTTCCATATGCCATATTTAAGATTCACACTGACCCCTAACAGACCTCACACTTGCCTCCATCTCTTTCACTGCTTGGTGCACTGCTCCTGGTGCATTTATTTCACGCTATCAGAGAGAAGCCCACATAGAGTGTGTAGACTGTGCAAACACAGAAACACGCACCACCCAGTTAATATAACCTGTCATGCTCTGTCCTTCCCTTCAGACAAGCCATCAGATGTAGGAATCCATTCAAACTGCACCTTCCTTTAGCATAAACACAATGCCACATGCTGGTTCCAGGCTAATGTAGGGCTGTCACACTCCTGTTCAGGCAATGTCAGCTCCTATTAGTGATGTGTGTGTAACGGTTCAGACTCCCTGTAATGACCCTTGATTGAACTGTGCCAGTGACCTAGTTCAGAGAATACCGCAAACACATCTGCACAGTTGCACACCCACAACCAAGCACACACACGCACGCGCGCGCGGCCACACACATACACACACACACACACACGCGCGCGCTCACACATATACACACACACACACAAACAAGTGCATTCAGACAGATAGCATGTACACGTGCAAGTGCACATGCACACACACGCACGCACAGACACACGCACAGACAGAAATGCATGCACACGCACGCACAGACAGAAATGCATGCACGCGCACGCACAGGCACGCGCGTGCACAGACAGAAGTGCACGCACGCGCACACACACAGGCCTGAGGGATGAGTCAGTAACAACACTGGGTGATCCTTCTGGTAATGCAGTGTTAAAAACACTATGATACCGAATGAAACAAGAAAAATGGGGTGAGGGGTTTTGGTTAGAGCCAGGGCATTCAAATGTCATTCAAAGACACTGTCCATTAAAGTCATTCTTACAGAGGACAATGAAAGACTCCTGCTGACTGACAAGACTGACTGACAGGGCCATAAGAGCTCAGCTGCTAGCCTTTAAGGTAAGACACCTACAGAAATCACCACTTTCAGCCTGGTTTGGTTTCCTAGAGTATCGTGAGTCAGTTTTTATTAAAAGCATCCTTACTACAGTGCTTTACAGTTTATCATACACGATAGCTTCAGAAATGAAAACAGACACCAGGAAAAAGCAAATCTGAAAAAACTACCCCCCCAAAAAAAAATCAAACAACAAAAAGGCAACAGAAAACATTTCCATTTTAAGTCATGTCTGTAAACTTCAAGGCTAGTTCACAATTGAGGTAATGCTGTTCGTCTATGTGGTTAAAGTAACAAAAAGTCAGACAGAGAAAAATGTACCTGATTTCCACAACAGTAGTTCATACCAGTGCACAGACGTGAACATCTTGAGACAAATTCACTGTAGTATTCATTTCGTTTTCCTGGTCACCGTCCGGGGTGACGCTCGGAGGAACAGCAGAGAGGAGAACATTCAGCAGCTGCCTGTAGTTATTGCTGTTTCCACCGGCTGGAGGCTGCAGGCTGCACCTCCCGGCCTGCCAGCAGGGGGAACGAGACACAGAGCGGTGTGTGTGCGCATCTCTGTGTGTGTGTGTGTGTGTGGTGTGTGTGTGTGGTGTGTGTGTGTGTGCGTGTGCGTGCATGTCTGTGTGTGCGTGCATGTCTGTGTGTGTGTGTGTGTGTGTGTGTGTGTGTGTGTGTGTGTGTGTGTGTGTGTGTGGGAAACATACGCATTTCATCCTGATCTCAAAAAAAAAAAAACAAAAACAAAAACACGAAACACTAAACAGAATGCAACATGAAAGAAAGTTAAACACACATCTTCATCGCCGCTTCCGAGCAGCAGTCTCTAACAGAGCTCTGCTGTGCCGGGGGAGAATAAAAACCAAAAACAGAAGCAGACCTGTACTCGAATGATTGGTTCCTTAATAAAAGCACCATTTAAAAAACTCAGTCACCTCCTGACTGAAGATGACTTAATAAATAATGCACTGCACTGAACCCCTGCACCCAGGGACAGCCATTTCAACGTATGCATAATTGTGCACGTGACTTTGCGTCTGCTGTACTGTGGAGACTTTTCCGAGATCCGCTGGGTTCCTCGTTACATTGGGGAATGTAACCAAAACACCCAGTAAAGACTGAAGGAGTGAGGCGTGGGGAGGCCTGAAGGATCAGTCTGCGTGTAAACGGCGGGCCCGCTCAGCTGTAGGGAGCGTTGGGGAACGCCTGCGTTACTCTCCGTCTTCGCTGTCCTGCTCCGCCCCCTGCGGAGAGCCCAGCTCCTCGTGCTCTGCGTTCCCTCCGCCCTCCGTCTCGGCCTCGGCGCTGGGCTCTTCGCTGGGCTCCTCGGCTTCCCCTCCCTCCCCTGCGCCGGGCCCTGTGCCGGGCTGCGTGCCGGCGCCGGTTCCGCTCTCGGCGGTGTTCTCGGTGCCGGTCCCCGCGCTGGTCTCGGCGCCGGCGGCCGCCACGGCGCTCTGCAGGCCTGCCAGCGCGGCCTGGGGCAGGCCGGGCAGAGAGAGGCCGCCCAGCCCGGGGGACAGGAACATGGAGGGGTAGAAGAGCCCCTGCGCCATGCCGGACAGCAGGAAGGGGTTGAAGGCCAGGGGGTTGCTGGACATGGCGGCTGCAGCCGCGGCGGCGGAGGCGGGGTTAATGGCGGCCTCGGCCTCTGCTTCGGCGGAGGCTTCAGCGGGTTTCCCCTCTTCCTCTTTCCTTCCCCTCTTCTTCCTCCTCCGCCTCTTCCTCCTCATCCTTGCTGGTCTTCTTCTTGGGCGTGGTGCCCTCCTCTGCCTCCCCCTGCCCGACAGGGGCGGAGCCCGCGGCTGTCGCCAGGTTACCGAAAAGCCCACCCAGGCCGAAGACGTTGGGCAGGCCGGCCATGCCGGGCAGCATGAAGGGCAGTAGAGCGGCGGCCTGTTTGGGGTCCCCCGGGGGGAACCCCAGCAGCCCCGCCAGCTGTAGGCTCTGCAGATTCTGCAGGCTGGCCAGGTCCAGACCCCCCAGGAGCCCCCCCATCAGCAGGGGGTTGACCCCCGCCGGGGAGGCGGTGGCGGTGGCCGACGCCTTGGCCGCCTCGCTCCGGGGTCTCCGCCCCCGCCGACACACCCCCTCCTCCCTCACCACCGGCCCCGTCAGCAGCCCGCCAAACATAGACTCCGGGAGGAAGCCCTGTGGAAACGCCAGCACCGATCACCAATCACCCATCACCGATCAATAACACACGCTCCACATTCAGCCCAAAAGGGGCACTCAAAGGGGTTCTACAGTTCTAAAAGCAGCCCAGTGAAAGTGTTTGGGGTGGCACTGCAAGCATTTATAATTCTGCTATGCAAGGACGATCCACCTGCTGGTGTGCCCCTGGCATGTACAATCAAACACTATCCCTGGATTTTATTCTCATGTATTTATCATACTGGCCCAAATACAGTGTGGCTCAGATTCTCCCCCACACTGACACTCAGCAACACTAAGGATTGAATCTTACTGGACTGTAGACACAAGCTCTACTGAATTGCTGACAGTTTTTTTCCCTCCTCAGAGAGATGTGTGAAATAGCATGAAATAGCTGTTGTCTGTGGGGGAGTACATTGGAGGATTGCTACTGACACACTGTTCTCTTCAGAACCTCCCCAGGTGAGAGTGGGAGGGGGTTGTGGAGCTGTGAGCTCAAAGCTGAATTATACTGACCGACTGCTTGATGATGTCGGTCCAGTCCGGGGACACGGCGAACTCCGGGTTTTCCTGCAGCCACCTCGCCAAGTCCTTCAAGGGAGGAGCCATCGCCCCGCCCATCTGAAAAACAAAACAAACATGGCAGCCTCCCATATGTGGATCTCGCAATTCAAATTTCAAAAGCTTTATTGTTCCTAAGGCAGTACACAAAATGATTGACCTTACTGACTTTAGCTTATTGCTGTCAGCTGTTCTATAGCAGCTGAGTCCAAAGCAGATGCACACATAATTTATGTGTCACATTAATATGTCAGCCAGCAGAGCCTTTACTCCCCACACACACAAAAACACACACAAACAAACAAACACACACACACACACACACACACACACACACACACACACACACACACACACACACACACACACACACACACAGGTGCACACACACACAGGTGCACACACACACGTGCACACACACACACAGACAGACACACAAGCACGCACACACAGAAACACACAAGCACACACACACACACACACACACACACAGATGTGCACACAAACACGCACACACACGCACGCACGCACGCGCAGCGCTCACCTTCCGGCCGTTCCTGCGGTTGACCACCGGCACCCGCTCCTCGCCCGTCAGGGTGTTGATGTCGATCTTGTTGGGGTTGCGGCAGCGATGTCTCTTCTGCTTGGGCTTGTGGAAGGCAGAGAGGAGCAGGTCTTCATTCTTCTGGGAGAGAGAGACAGGAAGCCCATCATCAAACTCACCCCACCAGCCAGCAAGCATCTGGCAACAAGTGAGGGTTTCCTTTGGGCTGTGTGGCTTGTGTTTTGGCTGAAATTTGAGTACTTTTTTAAACTTACCACCCTGTCTTCCATAATGCGGGTAGGGTGTTGCACAGACACTTTCATTTCATTTTATATTTTCAGCATACGCTACACTGCTGCCTGTTCTGGGGTACATGGCACTTACTGGTACATAGCTTGCTGTGTCGGTGCTGTATGAGGGGTGCTGTCGTAGCCACTCGTTCAGGTTTTTATTGGTTGGGGCCGCCCCCTCCGGGTTTCCCGCGGAAAGGGGGGTACCGGGGTCCCGTCCTCCTGGGGATGGAATGTTTCGCTGTGTGCTCGGGGGCATCCGTACCCCATCCATGTAAGATTTGGTCACTTCCGAATCGTCCTGCAGGCACAAACACACCCCGTCCTCATGACTGGCGCCCCATTCTGGAGAATCTGCTCATCCGAACGAACAGATTCAAACCGTTTCCCTGACCTGACTGCTCACATTTAGTATTCTCCTCTAGCTTATCCATTTCCACAAACCCTGGCCTTAGCAGGAGCACAAAGATAAGGCCTTCCAAAATCAATCAATCACGCACAATGCACTGCGATTAAGCACTCTTGTTATACAACACGTGTGCTCCATTTTACAAGAGCTCACAAAAGAAAACACCACAGTATAACAGTTACATCACAGGCCAGTTTAATGCGCAGGCCTGCCCTGCCCTGTATGTGCCTGCAGAGGGTGGAGGCCACCTACAGCGTGCACCGCCTGCCTCTCGTTCCTCCTGAAAAGCAGCTCCAGCCCCTCCACGTTCTTCCGGCGGCCCCTCCTCCTCTTCACGGGCAGGTCCCCGTCCGGGAAGGTGCCGTTGGCGCGGCCCGCGCCGGGCAGCGGGAGGCCGGAGGGGGGGTCCTGTCCCGGGGCGGCGTGGGACTCCCGCAGCTGCGCCACCATCTCCATCAGGTGCCTGCGTTTGGCCGCCCGCTCCGCCTCCGCCTCTGCCCTGCGCCCGCGCCGCCGCTCCGGGCCCGCCTGAGCGCCCAGCGCCTCGTCCTGTCCCGAAAAACAGCGGGGGGTGGGGTTAAAACCCATTACATCACTGGCATTTAGCAGACGCTCTTATCCAGAGCGACTTACATTGATTACAGGTTTTTACAATGTTACCCATTTATACAGCTGGATATTTACTGAGGCAATTCTGGGTTAAGTGCCTTTCCCAAGGGCACAGCAGCAGTGCCCCCCGTGGGGAATCGAACCAGCAACCTTTCGGTTACCAGCCCTGCTCCTTAACCATTATGCTACACTGCTGACCAAACCTAGACCACACAAGCTCCACCGACCTCGTTCTCTCTTCCTGGACACTTTCACAGCAGACTGGGGGGGATATTAAATAGGACAGACCGCTATCCACAGAGAAAGGGTGAGTCGTAAATTAAGGTTTAACAGGGCTAACACTGGCAGGAAGACAAGCTGACCTTACGACCCCACAGCGGTCTAACTGTAGACCCTCTTCAGAGGGGTTTCCGTTATCTGCGTCTGGCCTGTTGAGGGTCACGGAGGGATTTTACTGCTGGTTTTAATTGTAGGTGACCCCCAGTGACCACGGGGTCAGCTATGACTCAGACAGACCACATGCCACAGGCCCCTGTCTACACACTCATGTTCTAGAACTTTCAGAGCCACCAGATGGTCAGACATTTCCAACATTGTGTTCGTAAGTATCCAAAACAAGAAATTTTCTTCTTAACCACTTGTTCTCCAGATCATACCTTTACCATAGTAAAAAAAAAAAAAAAAAAAAACACTGAGCAGTCCATTTTCCTTGGCATTTTGCAACTGACACATAAAGTGACTGGTCGACCATAGGTTTGTACTACTGCTGCCTAAAGGTGCCCAGGATTACTTGATAATTTCTGGTCATGTGACCAATAACAGTGTGAAAGGGATTGGGATTGGGACTGGGGGATGGGGTGGGAGTTGGTGCGGGATTGGGGGTTTTGGGATTGGGGGGTTGGGGGTTGGTGAGAGAGTGGGGGATTGGTGCGGGATTGGGGGTGGGGGCGGGGGGGGCTTGCCTTGGCGACCTGCGGGGACAGCGCGGCGTCCTCGCCCCCGCTCTGGCTGTAGCCGGCCTGCCCCACCATGGAGAGCTCGGCAAAGCCGCGCGTCATGGGCCCGCCCCCGGCCGCGTATCCCGGCAACAGCCCTGGGAGGTCAAAGAGCTGCCGCCTGTTCGCCGGCCACTTCCCCTTCATCACGACCTCGCAGATGTCATCCAGGCGATCGATGATCACCCTGTCCTAAGGACACAGGGGAAACAGGGTACAGGGATGAATACATAGCATTACATACAATTTCATCCATACACAATTTCATCTATTTATACAACTGGATATTTACTGAGGCAATTGTGGGCTAGGTATCTTACCCAAGGGTAAAACAACAATGCCCCAGCAAGGAATCAAACCAGCAAGCTTTCAGTTAGGAGCCTTGCTCCTTACCACTACTCCATACTGCTGCCCCATATTCCTAAACCTGTAATGTTCATTCACAATCTGAGATATAGTGACACTTGTTTTGTCTGGTTGTTTTAAATTCCTCAGCAGCAAAGACATTACTCATGACATATCTGCTTCAAGGAATGGTCTGAGAATTTTCTAAACACCCTGCACTGCGCCCATCCCATAATATGCGCTCACAGACAGGGGTGCCGGCTGGGCTGCAAGCCTGGCATCGCTGTGGTTACAGGATCAGATTCAGCCCAGACAGGGTGACTCAGCTGTGTGTGTGTGTGCGTGTGTGTGTGTGTGTGTGTGTGTGTGTGTGTGTGTGTGTGTGTGTGTGTGTGTGTGTGTGTAAAAGAGTGTGTGTGTGTGTGTGTGTGTGTGTGTGTGTGTGTGTAAGAGTGTGTGTGTGTGTGTGTGTGTGTGTGTGTGTGTGTGTGTGTGTGTGTGTGCGCAGTGTGTGTGTGCGTGTGACTGTCTCTCTGGTGCACCGCGAGCCGCCTGCCGGTACCCGCTCCCCCTGGAAGCCGCTCCGCTCGGTGATAAGAGCCGGCTGGCCTCCTCATGACCTGTCAGCTCCCATTAGGCTGAGCAGTGCTGGCCTTCTGAGAGGCTCCCGCTGGAGCTACACGCAGGCAGGCAGAGTGTCGTTAATGACTGCTCCGCGCGCAGGAAAACACCCTGTTTATGACACTGTGCTCACAGAGGTCTCACACTGTGCACTCCTTCAAAGGAAAAGCACCGCAGGAAAACAAAGCTTTTATATACACTGGGGAGAAACCATGATCATTTAGGCATTGGGTGGCAGTAAAATCCTTTTGGCCTTGAAGCAGCAGCCCAGACAGGCCTTTGTGTGCCTACAAGCAGTATGGACCAGGCACAGATGGTCAATGACATACAGGACAGAGAGGTAAATGTTGGTGAAGTGCTAGGCTAACCTTGGGCCAGAAGGAGTTAATGTATGTGGGGTGCTAGGCTAACCTTGGGCCAGAAGGAGTAAATGTTTGTGGGGTGCTAGGCTAACCTTGGGCCAGAAGGAGTAAATGTTTGTGGGGTGCTAGGCTAACCTTGGGCTAGGGGGTAAATGTCTGTGGGGTGCTAGGCTAACCTTGGGCCAGAGGGTGTAGGGGAAGGATCTGTCGTAGTATATCTGAGCGGCGGACGAGGTTCCGTCTGCCGCGCTCAGAGATGCGTTGCTCTCCTCATCGTATGCCTTCTCCTGAGAGGTGACGCTCGCTGTGAACGACAGATCAGTCACACCTCAGACAGGGTGAAAAGAAAACATACTTCTGTTCTGCAGTATCCATGGTGGTCTACTGCCTTTCCCACACTGCCACACATGATTAGTTATGAACTTAAAATTGTATAAAGTCAAAGTTTTAACCAGCTAGCTTGCAAGCAAGAAACCAGATAGTGAGAGAAATAATGAAAGTAAAGTAACAGAGGAAAGGTAGCATTCAGCACAATCAAATGCAATAAAAACTCACTAGTTTAAAATAAGAAGGAAATGTAAGGCTGGTTTTAAAATAAAATGTCTGACAAAACTGTTAGAGCTGCAAAAATGAATAAAACCAAAATAAAATGGGCTGAGAGCCAGATGCAATTACAAACGATGTTTAATGTGTGTAAGTATACTTCGCAGAATTCATTAAAAAATTAAGAGCTTTTCATCCCAGCTGTTATCGTCGATTCTTTAAGCAATCTGATCCTACAGTACCTTCTGCCTGGGAGGACTCAGATTTATCATCTTCCTCCATCTTGTCCTCTTCGTCCTCCTCGGAGCCTCTGTCCGGCAGCGGTTTGGGTTCGGATCCAGACGGCACCTCGCCGCACTCCTGTGGGTGCAGCTCCTCCTCCTGCTGGGCTTTCAGTGGAAGCCCCGCCTCCCCTTCGGCGTTAGGCTCCGCCTCCCGCTCTACTTTAGGCCCCTCCTCTTCCCCTGCTTTAGGCTCCGCGTCTTCGCCCGCCTTGGCCCCTTCGCTGCCGACCTCCTGCTTCACCTTTCCCTCCTCGTCCTGCGCCTCCCCTTTAGACTCCTCCTGGGAGTCGGCGTCCTCCGTCCTGGCCGGGGGCCGGGTGGGGACCCGCCCGCTCCGGCGCTGGACGAACCTGCGGTGGGCCTCGAGGAAGCCGAGCTGCGGGTCGTTGAGGATGTGGACGTCGGTGCGGCTGACGCCGTGCCGGGAGGCCCCCAGCAGCAGGTCGCGGTCGTGCCGGCCGCACTCCCACCACTCGGGCAGGTCGGCGGCGGGCCGGCACAGCCGCAGCCGCTCCTCCAGCGCCGGGTGCGGCAGCACCTGCTCCCGGATCCGCCGCAGCAGCTCGATGCGGTACAGCGTCCGCGACGCGCGCTCCTCCGTGATTGGCTCGATCCAGAGGGTGGGGTCAGGGGGCTCTGCGGGGAGGGGAGAGGAGAGGGAGGGGTTTCAGTCACGCATCGCTGTCACAGCATCAATATACAACCCCACCCATCATTCCTGTAACAGCACCATCCTCAACCTCACCTCTGTCACAGCATCAAAATACAACCCCACCCATCATTCCTGTAACAGCACCATCCTCAACCTCACCTCTGTCACAGCATCAAAATACAACCCCACCCATCATTCCTGTAACAGCACCATCCTCAACCTCACCTCTGTCACGGCATCAAAATACAACCCCACCCATCATTCCTGTAACAGCACCATCCTCAACCTCACCTCTGTCACGGCATCAAAATACAACCCCACCCATCATTCCTGTAACAGCACCATCCTCAACCTCACCTCTGTCACAGCATCAAAATAAAACCCCATTCATCAATCCTGAAACAGCTTTACATGACATTGTATTATTGCCATTTTGCAGACTCTAATCCAGATCAGACTTACATACATATGATTAATATATAATTTTATCCATTTATACAGCTAGATATGAGGTAAAGTACCTTGCCCAGGAGTACAACAGCAATGCCCCAACAGGGAATTGAATCATGAGCACGATTGCCCTGCTGTGGGGTAGTAGGTAGCAGTGTAGCATAGTGGTAAGGAGCAGGGCCACCAATTCGTTTCCCTGCTGGGGCACTGCTGCTGTATCCTTGGGCAAGGTACTTAACCCACAATTGCCTCAGTAGATTTCCAGCTGTATAAATGGATAGCCTGTAAGAACTGTCACCTGTGTAACTCGCTCTGGCTAAAAGCGTCTGCTAAATGACAAAATTATTAATGTTTAAGTCAGCGGTCAGGAGCAGGGCCACAGCACTGCTCGCAACCTCATCTCTGTCACAACATCAGTCTAAACTTCCAACAGAGACTTTTCTTCCTTTCACGATGTAACCCGATTTTCTCCTATAAAGCAGAATCAATCCTTCAACAGCATTACATTATATCATCGTCAATTAGCAGACACTCCTATCCAGAGCAGACTTAAATAAGTTACAACTCTACCCACTCATGCAGCTAGATATTTACTGAAGCAATTAAGCAAGCGCCTTGCCCAGTGGTACAGCAGCAGTGCCCCAACAGGGAACTGAACCAGCAACCTCTCAGTCACGAGCCCTGCTGGTACTTTCAGTTACAGTTCACGCGGTTAGTTTACTGTGGCGCGTTCCCGCTAAGGAGCAGGACCACAGCGCCACCCTGAGCCTAATCCCCGCCTCCGCGTCAGCCTAAGCTGCTGCCCGCCCTCAGGGCCCCTCCTCCCCCCTCTCCTCCTCCCGCGACTGGCTCTGAGAGAGCGGCGCGGCCGTGCGCATTGGCCCGGGGACTGCGTCACCTTCACCTTCCTCAGGCGTGTCGGGCATGCGACACACCCGTCTGCACATGGCCACGAAGGACAGGAAGTAGCGCTCCAGGCAGGCGTCGCTGCGGCGCTCCAGCCGGGCCGAGCGGCGGAACTGCGTCCAGTCGAAGCGGTGGCTGCGCGCGTCGTACATCACGCCCAGCGTCGACACCACCCGGTAGAAATCCGCCTCCTCCCGCCGTGTCCACCTGAGAGAGAGCGAGAGAGAGAGAGAGAGAGAGAGAGAGAGAGAGAGAGAGAGAGAGCATCTCAGCGCAGGTTCTGCACGTCTGCGCAGCTGCTTCAGCGCAGTCGCTCCTGTCTGCGCAGCTGTTTCGATGCAACAGCTTGTGTCTGTGCAGCAATTTCAGTACTGTCATTACTCTTTGTGCAGCTATTTCAGTGCCGTCCTTCCTGTCTGTGTTGCTATTTCAATATCACTCCTGTCTGCGCAGCTATTTCATTACTATCTCTCCTGACTGTCTGGCTTTCAGTACTGTCGTTCCTCTTTGCGCAGCTATTTCAGTGCCATCCTTCCTGTCTATGTGGCTATTTCAGTAATCTCTCTCTTGTCTGTGTAGCAATTTCAGCACTGTTGTTCCTGTCTGCTGCAATTTCAGTGCCATCTTTCCTGTCTGAGTAGCTATTTCATTACTATCTCTCCTCTCTGTGTAGTAATTTCAGGGCCATCACTTCAGTCTGTACGTGTCTGTGCAGTCATTTCAGAGCTGCTACTCCTGTCCATGTTCGGCTCATGTCCTGTATTTTACAGTAATTTAAGCACAAACGTGTTATTAGCCACAAACACAAAAACACCATTTAAATTCTAATATTCTAAAAGAGTCAGTTGGCAAAGTGGGTAAGTCGGGTGAAGGATCTAGTAAGGCGGAGTAGTTACAGACCCCCCTTCATTTTGAATTTGATTTAGCCTTATTATTAATGTTTAACGAGTATTATTTATGATTTATTTAAATGAACTGAAGCTTCGGCGCATGTTTGGGTGCCCCACCTCTGGCGTCTCCCGGTGACGAGGGCCTCTCTGTCGGGGGGCGTGACATGCACCTCCTCTAGGAAGGGCCGTCTCTGGCAGTCCACCCTCAGCAGGGCATCCTGCCTCAGCTGCTCCCTCTTGTGGCCGCGCTGGTAGGCTGCGATCAGCCGCCGCAGGTGGGAGGTCAGCGCCGAGGTCGTGGGCCAGTACAGATTCCCCACGCCGCCGTTTTCGCCTGACTTCACCGCTTCGTTTCAACGCAAAGGAAAACCCGTCAGACAGAAGTTCATAAAGCCCAGCTTCATCACATGAATAAATGCATATCCTCTCACACACAGCCCAAAAAGACCTAATATCAGGGATTTCCCCCAAATATGAATCATTTAACCATTTTTATTTAACAGATTCTCCCTAAGAGTGAGCTAGTCAAAGAGAAAGATACCCTGAGTCTCAGTATCCATGGCCTCTTCCTTATCATCCACGGGGGAGTTTGTAAAATCCTGCCAAAGATGAAAACACAAACAGGTATTAAACAGAGATCCAGCACCCTCAGGGCTGTATGGAGCAGAATTCACCCGGGTGCTACACTCACGTCCAGGTCCTCCTTAAAGGCCATTCTGGCTGGCTTATACTCCGGGTCTTCATCCGCTCTGTCAAAGTCTCCCCTGAGAGGGACACAGGCAACACAAATTAGAGAGAGTAAGCAAGAGAGAGAAGAAGAAAGGAGGGGGTGAGAGGAGAGGAGAGGGGAGGGGAGGGGAGGAGGAAGGGAGAGGAGGTGATAGGAGACGAGAAGAGGAGGAGAGGAGAACAGAGGAGAAGAGAAGAGAGGAGAGCTCAATCCCTCTTACCCCTCGGCTGCGTCCGTCGTCAGGTCTGTCCCCCTCTGCTCGGCCGCGTAGGCCTTAGGGTCCGGCATGCCCACCTTCTCCAGGAAGCAGAGGGCGGGGTCAGCCCGCATAGAGTTATACTTCTCATAGCCTGCCGGGGAAACAGCCAATCAGCTCCTTCCATGCACACGGCCATCCCTGCCCGCTCAGCATTAGACGCGGCACGCCGCCTGAACCGCCCTCTGGGATTTCACAGCTTTCAAGCAAAGCGAGGGCGATGCGTCCTTGCTGCTTTGATCGACGATCCGACCAGCACAGGCGTCTACGCCGCGCTGCGTAACACAGGACCTGGTGGAACTTCTGGGTGGCAATGCAGATATTTACTCTCAGGGAAACTCCACTTGTAGGCCACATACCAGATAGCTTCTGCTGCAAAGTGACCTGCATCATTAATGTCTTAGAGAAGATGGGCAACCTCTCAGCAAACAAACACTACAGACTACCAGGGGTTAGGACCGTAACCGAGTCTTTGCCTGGCTTCACCACGTCTCAGGTGGCGAGGAGAGGGCGGGGCCTACCGTGTTTGAAGACACCAATCAGCAGGGACTTGTCTGCCTCCCGGTCCCACCAATCAGAGGGCCCTTCGGTGAGGAAGAGCGGCGGGATCCAAACATCGATCTCGCTGAAACAGAGTTCAATTCAGAGTTCAGCGCGGAGTCAACTCTTCCGGGGACTGGGACTCCGATCCGATGGATTACTGCCAAGTATTAATGCAGCACGGGATTCCTCCCGGGAGCTGCGGTCAGCTGTGCTAAGCACCTCATTTAAAAAGGTGATAATATTTATTCATACTGAGTGGGTTGTGACCTCAGCTGCAGAACAGGGGTGATCCTTATGTGAAAACGTGCAATTAGCAGAGGAGTACTGTACACTGTACAAGGTGATGAAATGGATTACGAGAGAGAGACCTATGACGAGCTTCTCAGTGAAGCCTTAGCGTGCATTTTGACTGCAAACACAGATGTGCTCTGTGTACACAAATGCAGCTGTGTATCCGTGTGACAGAGAAGCAGGGGAAGGAGGAGAAGGGGAACACACACCCGGCATCCGCCCCCTCCAGGATCCTGTCCGCATGGCTGCCGATGACTTCCTGCCTGAGGTAGTACAGCATTCGAACCCTGAGCAGCACTCTGAGAGCCGGGGGAGAACAGAGAGAACAGCGGGAAGGAGGGAGAGAGAAAGAGGGGAGATGGTGAGAGAGTGAGAACAGAGGGAAGGAGGGAGAGCAGGTCAAGGAGAAGTGAAACAGAAGCGGGGGGGAGGGAGAGAGAAGTCTTTAACTTGGGGTGCGTTTGCTGGCCCCTGCAGCCCCTCATCCATCACTCTGCCAACTCTGATTATCCCCGCTGCGAGGAGGACAGACGCGGACACGCCACCACCTCCGCATGCAGTCTCTCTCCGGCCCGACACGCCTGCCTAGCAACCGCACCGGGCAACCATCGCTTTCAGCCGTTGCCGTGGCGTTGCCCGCACCCCGGCGTGTGCTGGGGTTCATGCGCGCCCCCCGGGCGTTTCACCGGCACCCGAGCAGGTCTGTAAACAGCCCAACAGATGGCCAGCAGTGGAGTGCTCCGCTCCATTATCTGCTCAAACGGCCACTGCTGCTGACCACATACACATGAGAGAGAGAGAGAGAGAGAGAGAGAGAGAGAGAGAGAGAGAGAGAGAGAGAGAGAGAGAGAGAGAGAGGGAGAGAGAGAGAGAGGGAGAGAGAGAGAGGGAGAGAGGGGGAGAGAGAGAGAGAGAGGGGGGGAGAGAGGGAGAGAGGGAGAGAGGGGGAGAGGGAGAGGGAGAGGGAGAGGGAGAGGGAGAGGGAGAGGGGAGAGGGAGAGGGGGAGGGAGAGGGGGAGAGAGAGGGGGAGAGAGGGGAGAGAGAGGGAGAGAGAGGGGGAGAGAGAGGCGGAGACAGAACCAGCAAGAGAGAGGGAGAGATGCAGACAGGCAAAGAGAGAGAAAGAGAGAGAGGGAGAGGGAGGCAGAGAGAGAGAGAGAGAGACAGACAGCAAGAGAGATGGAAAGACAGATAGAGCTCCCAGACTGATTACTACTGTGCCATGACACACGTATTACCTGCCCATACAAGCCTTGCGTCTGAGATATGAAAACAGAGCCAGACAAGGTATTCAAAACAAAGACGGCAAATTTAACATAACAACGTACAGCTAAGAGTGCACAACCATCAGACAAATATTACCGTGAGGTAATGCTTTGAGTCACTTCTGTTAAATACTTGCAGTGTGTTTAATATAAATTCAACCTGTAAAGTGTTTTGATTCAATTAAGTTGCAAGCTCTTATGATTCCACTCCAAAAAAATACAGAGTTTCAACAAACTACAGGTTAAATTAAAGTAAAATGTAAAACAAGGAAAAGCTTTTGACAGCTGTAACAGCCTGCAGCACCCAACCACCTTGTCAGACTCAAGGTCAGGGCGTGAGAGAACCCACAGGGACAAGTGGGTGCAACACTCCATACTAAAATAGGGAATCAGTCACTCAGCAAAGGGTAATGAAGCATCTCCACCTGCTGTTCCAGGCCTCACAGACAGGGGGCAGCACACCGGTGCACCTGTTAAGCCTGTATACAAGTGCACCAGCTGCAAATTCCTCTCTGATGTGAAGACGTTGCAACAGTGGTGTCACAGGAGTGGAAGTGCACCGTTAACCCTTCCCCATAAAGCTGTAGCACATTTGTACACTGTGTAACATGAATGCAGATAACCAGAGAGCTGGGCTTGCTATGGTGCTGCAGGTTCGAGTGAGGACGGGGTTTGGCTGTTGCAGCGGGGCTGTAGATGCTTCTTGTAGCCTGTAACTGCCTGTGTGCAGGTATGGCTTACTTGTTGCAGTGGTGTTTCAGGTGCGACTCGTCTGTGTGCAGGTATGGCTTACTTGTTGCAGTGGTGTTTCAGGTGCTTCTTGTAGCTGTCCTCCTGCAGCAGGATGTCGGGGTTGCAGTTGGCCAGCCAGTCCGCCTGCCGCAGGTAGGGCTGCGTCACCTGGGGCTTCAGCTTCTTCCCCTTACGGCCACGCGGAACAGGAGCAGACAGTCCTGCAGGGACACACACGGGGGTTAGGGGACAGAGGCGGGGCATGGGGAACAAGGGAAGGATGTTAGCAAAGAGGGGAAAGGTAAAGGGAACAGGAGAGGATGTTAGGGAAGATGGAAAGGAATTAGGGAACACAGAGTTTGGGGAACATAGAAAGTGCTTAAGGAACAAGGGGAGGGTGTTAGAGAACATGAGCAGGGGTTAGCGAACACATAAAGGGTTTAGGGAATAGGGCAGGATAACAGGAAACGCAGGCAGGGGTTAGAGAACACAGAAAGGGTGTAGGAAACTGGGGTGGATGTTAGGCAACATAGGGTTTAGGGAACTTAGAAAATTTAGGGAACAGGGAAGGACGTCGGGGAACACAAGGTGTTTGGTGGAATGACAGGGAACACAGCAGGGGAGGACGTGAGGTTGTAGCCAGCGCGTAGGGGTTGTGGTGAGGAGCAGGCGGGACGCACCGGAGTGGTTGAGCAGGTCCCGGGTCTGGCCGTCCTCGGTCGGGGTGATCAGCTCCCAGATGAAGCTCTTGATGCTCTCGTCACCCCTGTAGTGCTGCACGCAGTACACCAGCAGCGCCCTGCAGATGGTCTCCACGTCCCGCAGAGACAGAGGCCGCTTGAAGCGCCCGTGGGACAGGATATCGGCCCAGCGACCCCACCTGCAGCGACCCGGGGACGATGGGAGAGCGAGTTCACAACCGGGCACACCAAGAACTACAACTAACACATGTAAATTAACTCAAGTTAAAATGAATGGTCACACAACCGCAAGTTTTAGTCTTTTGGTATCAACTAGCCTTTTGAGATCAATTATAAAAATGATCTCAAAAGACTACGAGTCATTGTGTTGCTTTTTCACATGTACCCACTGATGAAACACTTAAAGGCAATCTGCTGTTTAAAAATACATTAAATCTGGTATGATACATGGTGCAATGCAAAATGCAGGAGTTACTCAGTCAGGACTGATGAGCTGTCTGCATTGGACTGCAGGAAAGAAAATGCTACCGCTGACAGCATCAGGTCTGAAACTACCTGACATTCACACCCCGGACAGCACTGCAGGCAAGGCGACAATTAAATACAGGCTGAGCCTGAAGATCCTGTACCTCGGAGGGGAGGCAAACTTGACTGTCCATCAGCTTACTTAGTTGTAGGCTACCTAACATCCCCTGAGTGATTCCTCCATTTATGGTGGATTTCCAGCCCAAAGTTAAAAACGGACATTTTTTTTGTCCATTCTCTCGGCCCCGCCCCCATCACCACGGCCCCGCTTCCATCCTCTCTGACCCGCCCCCATCCTCTCGACCCCGCCCCTGCACTCACCCGTACACAAGCAGGTTCTTCTCCACCCTGAAGCAGGCGCTGCGGGGGTACCCCACACCGCGGTCCTGGGGGCGGCGCGGTTTCGGGACGGGCGCGTCCTCCGAGTCGCTCTCCAGCTCGGACAGCTCCAGCAGATCGTCGTCCTTCGCCGAGCTGAAGTGCTGCGTCTGCTTCCGCACCCGCGGGGTGTTGATCACCAGCGTGTTCTGCCGGACACACGGGGGCGGGACCGAAATGAGCCACCCTGCACCCCCCTCACACGCAGGGAGGGGTGCCGGACACCCCTCTGACACATTCGCAGTGACTTTTTCCCACCGGAAAAGCCCCAGGAGCTGCATGTCAAATTTTTTTTTTTTGTTCCATCTCCTTAGCCAAAGTAACTTTCCTTTTAAGGGAGACCAACACACAGCTGTGTAACCCTTCCCCACCCCATGCATGGGAAACAATGCTAAGCTTACAGAGAATTAGCAAAGCTTAAACATCAGATGAACCCATTCCTCCTTCACTCAGTTACAGAGAGTTGCAGTGGTTTCTCCCTCACTCAGAGAACATATTCTGTCCGATGTTACCTTGGGGCAGGGAGACATACACTCTCTATTCAGACTCAAAACGTATGAAAGTGACACCAAGCTGTGTGTTACATGTACATGCCACCCTGGGGCTGAGGTTTTTCCTGTTTCTGTCCTCAAAGCTCTTTAATGCGAGATCCACCCACTGCAAATGTCAAACACATGAGGACCCATCCTGCTTTTAAAAGGAACAATGGACAAAAGCCTTAGATCATGACACCTGAGATTACCACATACTCCCCGCCGCCCCGGGGCAACGCCAACCCCACCCCCAACCCCTCCTCCACCAATCACGCCGCAGCGTCCCTCACCCGTCCTTTAATGGTGTCCACGTCCAGCTCCGCCTTCTTCGCCCACTTCTGCCAAAAATCGGGGTCTTCCAGGGAGATGTCGGACCTGTTCCCCGAGGCCACGAAGCTGGCCTGCAGAGGGAGAGAGGAGAGAGGCGGGACACCTCGCCGGTGAAACCCAAGCCTTTACCCTGCAGGTTAAACCCTGTGCCACCCTGCATCGCACCCCGTTACCTTGGCGAAAGTCGAACCCTTGCCCTCGGAGTCGATAGTGATGGTCTGCGTCCTGCGCTGCAGGATCTGGTCGATGTCCTCCTCGCAGAATTTGGAGCCCTCGTCCTCCGCCTCCATCAGCGCCCCGTACGCCCCCTTCCGGAGCAGGTCCTCGATCTCCTTCTTGGAAAGCTGCTGGACCTGGGGAAGAAAAAAAAAAAAAAACACCCATGCAATTCACAGCTAAAACAAACATTTACAACAGGAATACACGGACATCTTTGCGTGAAGAAACAACACAAAGTTCAGCCTTGTTTATACAAGGGGGAATCCCCTACTGAGAAACCAAGCCCACCCAGAAAAGCGAGTATTCCAATACAAAGCATTACTGTTGGATAGTAACCTGCGGGGCTTTCAGAGACAGACTGAGAGCTTTATATCACAGTATTACTGTTCATCCTTTGTTCTGCGGGCTGCTGCCGACTGTGTTTACGTTAGCGTGGGGAAATAAGCCCACCCCGTTCGCTGCGTTCTCCCGGCCGCTCATGGACTGCAGCACGGCCTTGTCCAGGCCCAGTTTCAGGCTGGCCTTGTCGAACATCTCCCTCTCGTACGAGTTCCTGGTGATCAGGCGGTAGATCTTGACGGCTTTACTCTGGCCGATCCTGTGGCATCTGGCTTGGGCCTGCGGGGCACGCACACACACACACACACACACACACAGCCACACACACACACACACACACACACACACAGCCACACACACACCACAGGGGGGTAAACGTGTGACAGTTACAGTCCCGCTGTGAAGCTTCATTCAGACAGCCTGGACAGCAGCCTACTTAAAAATCATGTCCAACAGGGAATTCACTGCCCTGCATGCATGCAAGTGTGCTACAGGAAACAGTTTATACTCCACATACCTCAATACGGGTAGTCCTAAGCAGGTTGCTGCTATATTATACCACCATATTCTTCACTGTAATATAGCAGTCAAGGATACTGGCAAAACATTTTGAACTGGAGACGTGTGATAAGAGCCACGATGGTAACCAAAACTGGACACTAGGGTACCTTTATGGGATATTAGGTGCACCCTGCCCAAAAACCTCCATAATGCAAAATATGAAGTGGTGTGCAGTGGTTCAAAATGCCGGGTAATAATATTTTGTGTGAAAACATGGCACCTGATACAAGCAGCACCACTGTTTTGAACCTAGTGAGATTTTTAGTAGGTACTACATTTGGTTGCTAAAACCACTTTGTACTCAACAGTGAGCATGAAGGAAACTGGTGCCCGATAACTCAGAGTAATTCAACGGCTGCTTTCAGCACCGTGTCCGAACAGCAGCTCCCTGTCCCTCTCTGCCCGCTGGCACAGGTGTGGCCCGCACCCCTCACCTGCAGGTCGTTCTGGGGGTTCCAGTCCGAGTCGAAGATGACGCAGGTGTCGGCGGCGGTCAGGTTGATGCCCAGCCCCCCTGCCCTGGTGCAGAGCAGGAAGACGAAGCGGTCCGAGTCCGGGCGTGAGAAGCGGTCGATAGCAGCCTGACGAAGGTTCCCCCGCACTCTTCCGTCAATGCGCTCGTACGGGTACCTGCCAGGACAAACAGAGCCACGAGATCACCTGAGCTCCTACACCGAGAACACCTGAGATCCTATACCGAGATCACCTGAGATCCTACTGATAAAACTACAGGACACAGACTAATTTCCTTTTCACAACCATCCAACATCTGTAAAAAAAAAAAAAAAAAAAAAAAAAAAAAAAAATCTTAATTTAAACCAAAAGTATTTATAATTTACAATTTATAATTTCCTTCAGCATTTTTAATTAGCTAGATTTTAATTATGAAATGAATAAATGTAAATGTAGCTGGAGCTGTTTTGGGTGTCAGAGTGGGTGTCCTGGGGAGCAGGGCCGTACCGTTTCTGGATGAGGTAGTCCTCCAGGATGTCCAAGCAGCGCACCATCTGGGAGAAGATGAGCACCCTGTGGCCTCCGGCCTTCAGCTTGGGCAGCAGCTTATCGATCAGCACCAGCTTCCCCGCCGCCTGGATCATGGCCTGCAGGTGGAAATCCCCGCCCTCGGAGGGGTGCGACTCCCGAAACTCCTCCACAATCTTCTCCTCCGCTCCTGCAGAGAGAGGGGCAGATAGAGAGGGGGGAGGGAGAGAGAGGGGCAGGCAGAGAGAGGTGGGGACAGGCAGGAAGAGAGGAGGGAGGGAGGGAAGCAAGGATTCCATTACTGCTCTCACACACTCAGCTTGTCTCTGAGGTGAAAATAGGTTTCTCTGCCTTCCTGGGGGGGGGCTCCCTGTTCAGTGGCACCCCCCACCACTTCACACAACAGCAGACAGGCACACTGAGTTTACTGCAAGCTAAAAATCAATATCAAATGGACACTTCTAGCAACCTTCCGCAAAAAGGACATCACCAGTCCCCACTAAGTGGATGGGTAAATGGGCCAGTTAAACCTCTTTCCCCACTGAACAGGTCATTGGATGAAGTAGGAATGGTTTTGCATGCACCATTAATGAATTGGGAGTGGTTTCATACGCATCATTAATGAGGTAGGGGAGGTTTGGTACACACCGTTGATGATGGTTATTAATGAAATGGGAGTGTTTTCACATGCATCAATAAGGTGGGTGTGATTTCATATGCATCGTTACTGAGGTGGGAGTGGTTTGTATGCATCGCTAATGAGGTGGGAGTGGTTTTGTATGCATCGTTAATGAGATGGGAGTGGTTTGGTACGCACCGTTGATGAGGTGGGAGTGCTTAATGAGGTAGGGGTGGTTTCACATGAATGGTTAATGAGATGGGAGTGGTTTGGTACGCACCGTTGATGAGGTAGGGGTGGTTACAGCACTTCCTCAGCTCCATCATGGTGTTGAGCAGGTTGGGGACGTTGGCGTTGCCCCCGCCGCCCCCGGTCTTGGCCAGGAAGGCGAAGTTCTTCTCCAGGATGGCGCGGTAGTACTTCTTCTGGATGTTGGTGAGCTCCACCTCGATGATGGTCTCCTGCTTGGGCGCCAGGTTCTTCTCCACATCCTCCTTCAGACGCCGGAGCATCATGGGCTTCAGGATGGCCTGGAGCTGCTGCACCTGTGGACGACCCGTGCACCTCAGAGGCCTCACCTGCGCAGGGTCACATGACCCAGGGGGTGTGTCTTTCAGAGCCCCCCACCCCCTTACCATGACAGGGATAAACCAAACCGTCCCAATCACAGGGGACATAAATGACCTCACAGTGCTGAAGTAAAGTGACAATGTTAACCAGGGTGCCCTGCCAGGCAAAATTCTAAAGCTGACTCTCTTAGCCTCACTTTCAAATCACCCCTCCCTCCAGGTTAACTGCCTGCAGTTTGACTGGCTGAGTGACTCCCTCCCTCGGCTGATGTGTGGTGAGCGTTCTGGTGTGAAACGGTTGCTGCGAATCAGCCAGGTGGGCAGTAAGCACTGGTTGCGGTTACAGTGAGCTTCCCTCACCTGTCCCCTGTTCTGTAATGCTACCTGGAGGTATTTCATCACTGCATTATGTACCTGCCTAGCAGAAACCACTACCCACGAGAGATAGCATTGCTTGCATTCTTACATGTAAGCAGCAGTAGAGTTACTGTGGCACTTCAGGTTAAATACCTGTCTCAAGGGCATACCTGCAGAGTCCTACCCTGTCTACGAACGTGCAACCTCCTGGGTACAGACTCCCTAACTGTGACTCCACACGGCTTTTCCATATCATGGCGTGCATCACCATTGCCTCACTACCCTGCCTACATCTTCCTTTGCCACCTTCACTGGAGGCCTCCTGACGCTACTGACAGAGACAGACAGCCAGTCAGCTCCAGGTGAACTGAAACAGTCTTCATGATGCATTCCTCCCAGTAAGGTTTGGAAGGGAAACAGGAATGAGACGGTTAAACATTTTGAATAAGGTCTGGAAAACGTGTAGAGGGGAGAGGCAGGTACCTGCTCCTCGGTTTTCAGGTCTCCGAACTCCTGCATGAAGGTGGACTCAGAGGGGAAGCGCTGGGGTTCGAGGAAGTGCAGCAGGCTGAAGAGCTCCTCCACCGTGTTCTGCAGAGGCGTGCCCGTCAGCAGAACCTTGTGCTCCTGAGGACGGGGCGCGTCAAAGCTCATCAACAAACAGCAGCTGCACAACTGGTACTTTTTAGTCTCCTGTGTGTGTGTGTGTGTGTGTGTGTGTGTGTGTGTGTGTGTGTGTGAGAGAGAGAGTGTGTGAATGAGTGTGCGTGAGAGTGTCACCACAAAAAAAAAAACAATCCCTTATGAAAATTTATCACCAATAATTAGTTCATTTTAAGTCTAAACTACAAAAAAGCAATTGAAGGTGGGGTTGTAACAACACAATCTCATGCACGTTGGTCTCAATAATGATGTATTATTCTTGCATGAGGAAAGAGTTCTCCCCATCCCGGGTGCTGAGAGAGCTCGATACAGTACTGCCTGCATGTGTGTGTGGCTGTGAATGTGTGCGTACGTGTGTCTCGTGTGGCTGTGTCTGCACACGTGTCTTGTGTGGCTGTGTGCATGTGTGTGGCTGTGTGTGTGTGTGTGTGTCTGTGTGTGTGTGTGTGTGTGTGTGTGTGTGTGTGTGTGCGCGTGTGCCTGTGTGTGTGTGTGTGTGTGTGTGTGTGTGTGTGTGTGTGTGTGTGTGTGTGCGTGTGCTGTGTGTGTGTGTGTGTGTGCGCTGTGTGTGTGTGTGTGTGTGTGTGTGTGTGTGTGTGTGTGTGTGTGGCTGTGTGTGTGTGTGTGTGTTCACTCGGCACCCTCACCATGTCCAGCATCTTGAGCCCCTCCAGCAGCTTGCAGTTCCTGTTCTTGAGCCGGTGCGCCTCGTCAATGACCACGCAACGCCAGCCCACACCCCGCAGCTCCGGGCAGTCCGTCAGGACCATCTCAAACGTGGTGATGACCGCGTGGAACTTATACGCTCCTTTAATCACCGCTCCCTGAGAGGGGGAGAGAGAGAGAGAGCGGGAGGGGGAGAGAGAGAGAGGGAGAGAGGGAAGGAGGGGGAGAGAGAGAGAGGGAGGGAGAGGGAGGGGGAGAGAGAGAGAGAGGGAGAGGGGGGGGGGGGGAGAGAGAGAGAGAGAGAGAGAGAGAGGGGGAGGGGGAGGGGGAGAGAGAGAGAGGGAGAGGGGGAGAGAGGGAGAGCGGGAGAGGGAGAGAGAGAGTTGGTACTCAGAGATCCCAGGAGAATGCCTCAGATGTGCAGCACAGCACCACCACCCCACGGCCCCGAGGGCGCCCCCTACCTGGGCGTCTCTGAAGTTCATCTCGTACGCCTGGATGGTGCGCCGGCTGGCCTGGCTGCCGTGGTACACCACCACGTTCAGCTGGGTCCAGGTGCGGAACTCCCTCTCCCAGTTGGGGATGGTGGAGAGGGGGGCGATCACCAGGAAGGGCCCGCGGATCCCCTTCAGGAAGATCTCGTACAGGAAGGTGATCGACTGGATCGTCTTCCCCAGACCCATCTCATCTGCCAGAATGCAGTTTCGTCTGCATTAAGACACAAAAACCAGCAAAGAGAAGAGGTCAAACACAGGCTTTGGCAAGTTTACAGTTCAACTTCAACTGGGAAAAGAGTTTGCATTTGCATTTCCCAATTCACTTGGTTTAAGTTGGTTTAACTGAGCTATAATATTTTATAGGCATAAAACTGAGTTTGTGTAGGATCAAGAACATTAGGTGAAAATGGACAAAACAAGACACAGCATGTCTTGAGAGAGACGACATGTGCCTGTTATGTAGAAGCACTGAAGTGACGCTGTAGTTAACTATATGCACACAATGTGCCCAGGTTAAAAATGTAACAGTGATAAAACACAGGAATACAAACAAGCACGATGAGATCAATTCTGTTTGAATACATACGTGTTGTACCAGTTGAAAAGCAGCCAGTTAACTCCCTCCAGCTGGTACTCCCTGAGTTCGTTGCCGTTTTTATATTGCCTGGAACACTCCAGCTTCTGCCAGTCATCTGCAGGAGGTCGCTTCTGTTCCAAATAAAACAGTTCCCATTAGTGGTTTCCTGGTGACTCCTGCAACACAACCCTTTCCCTCTCTGACCTACAGCAGGTTGCTGATCGCAGCCCTTTTCCTCTCTGACCTACAGCAGGGGGTTGATCGCAACCCTTTCCCTCTCTGACCTACAGCAGGGGGCTGATCGCAACCCTTTCCCTCTCTGACCTACAGCAGGGGGCTGATCGCAACCCTTCCCCTCTCTGACCTACAGCAGGGGGTTGATCACAACCCCTTCCCTCTCTGACCTACAGCAGGGGGTTGATCACAACCCTTTCCCTCTCTGACCTACAGCAGGTTGCTGATCGCAACCCTTTCCCTACAGTAGGGTGCTGAACATGACCCTGAACAGGAAGGCGCAGAAAGTGACCTTTTCCTCTATATTGCAGCAGAGTGCTGAATGCAACCCTTCCCTCCTCCACTACAGCAGGGCATTGAACATAATCTTTCCCTCTCCATTACAGAAGGGTGCAGAACGCGTCCCGTTTAACGGCAGGGTGCTGAGCATGACCCCCCCAACCCCCCCTCTGAACTGCTCAGGGTCTCACCACTCGCTCCAAATCTGGCTCTCGCGCCATGAGCCGCTCGAACTCCTGGATCTTCCCCTGGTCGATGTCGGCCTTCAGCTCCCAGGTGCTGTCCTCGTAGGGCAGGGAGCACCACTTCACCAGGTAATGGGTGACGGGCTGCAGAAACACAAGCAGGGCCGTTACTCAGGACAGACGTGGGGGGGGAACGCTTTCCCATAATCCTTCAGCCCTTGATTAAAAAATGGCTTCAGGTTTCATGCCTGCCATCAATAATAAATTCGCTCTGTGCCGGGAAAAGAGCGTTTGCCTGACAGCTGCGAAGAGATACCTCTCCGTTTTCGTCGGTGCTCTCGGAGACATCCAGGATGCGATCAACCTCCACGTAGTCTGGGTTGAAAGGCTCGTCATCCATCTGGAGAAGCAGGGACAGAGCAGATTTTTTTTGCTTTTGCAGGGGACTGCAGGAGGAACTTGTGACAGTTCTACTCGAACGGCATTAATTAAATTGCTGTAAATCAGCATGGCTATTTCCCGCGAGGAACGCCAGCTCCTCGGGGCCCCAGTCCTGGCCCTCTTCATTACTGTGCTACAAAGAGGCGAGCAGAGCTTCTGGGATATTCCAAACGAGGTGTGAAATGTCTGAGGCCCGAACTTTGGCACTGTAAAAGGAGTCATTAGCAGATGCTGAAGGCCATGAAACGGAGCGGAATTCCCCGTGGGGGTGGGGCTGAAGTGCAGAGGAGGCGGAGTTGAAGTGCAATAAAGGCGGGGCTTCATCGCAGAGGAGGCGGGGCTGAACCACAGAGGGGGCGGGGAGGAAACAGCAGCAGCTGATGCTCACCTCTCCCAGGAAGTCATTGACAGACTGCTTGGCCTTGAACCTCTTCACCTTCTGCTGGATCCTCTTGTCCTTCTCGAGCTCCGCCATGTCCGCCCAGCGGCAGTGCAGGTAGGAGCTGTACAGAGGGCAGGACTCATTACTTTATTCCAGCGCTCAGGATACAGTCAGCCCCCTAACAACTCACCTGTGACAGCACAGGCAACAATTATTCCACCCAAACTGTGGCAAAAATGAGTGGGTTTATAATCAGAGTAGGTACAGATAGATTTTGCCAGCATCTGTAATCCCCCGAGGCCTCACAGGCTGGTCACTCTGACCCCCAACTGCACGCAGGAATTTAAAGGGTTCTAACACAAAAGGAGGCTCAGAAGGGTCAATTGTATCAAAACAATGTCTGAAAAATATAAGAATCTCTATGTAAACAGGTCTTGAGGCTTCATCTGTGGCGGTAATCAATTTTTATGCATTATGAGAGGATGCAGGGGGGATGGGGGGGACCACAGCGCAGTAAAAAAGTCAGCTCCAGCTCAGAAAATGCAATTTACGTCTTATTAGATATTACAGCCATTACTCCTCTCGTTTGGTAAACAAAATTAATGTTGGGAGATAATTTATCACATGATAAAGCCGCACAGGGGGGCGGTCTGATCGTGTAGCGGTCACATGTTGCCCGGTCTAATAAACCCTGCAGTCAGTTGAGTGTAAATACTGTATTACTAATGAGAATAACAGGGAGAGGGACCCTGTGCAAACTTCAGATTTGCTTGCGCACCCCAAAACCGAAGACAGACGCCCTCTGGGAGCAAGGGACGGCCAGGCGACGGAGCAACTGACACATGATCCTCAAAGCACCGCATCATTCTATCGTACACACTCTTACTGCCACACAATACTGCAATGTTGTTAAAAAAGAAAGGGAAACTAAAATCCACATTGAAAGGCCTAACAGGATTAAGTTTAATCGGACTTGCCTATCCACAGAAGCGGACATTCCTCAGGAAGGCTTTTATCAGGATTTCACCCAACACACCCAACACACACACTTTAATCATTTTCATCTGTAACAAGCAAATTGTGTAACACCAGAAATTAGAAATCAGAGAGCTGGAACTCACAGGTTTTTGAATTTGACGTAGAACTCCTCGACCCCCTGTTCTTCCCCAGCCTCTGTCTGCAATGACAAGCAAATATAGAGAATATAGAGGTCTGTGTATCAGTGCGAGTGCCCCTCCATGGATGAGGCAGAGGGAACAGTACCTGTCAGGGAGACCTGTGTACAACTGTGAGAGAGAAGTGTACCTGTGAGAGGGGCCTATATATAACTGTGAGAGGGACTGCATCTGTGAGAGAAACCTTTGTATAACTGGTCAGAGTCAGAGGCATCCAAGATAAACCTCTATCTGTGTGTCTGAGAGCGCTACGTCAGTCTCTGCACCATGTGTGTATCCATAAAACTGCATCTGTCTCACTGCATGTGAAAAAGAACCTCTGTACGTCTGTGAGAGACCTCTCTCTCTCCGTATCTGTAGCCTCTTTGTGTGTCCGTGAAAGACAGGTATAGGTCTCTGTTGCTAAGAGCCCCCTCTCTCTTTCACTCAAGCCCAGCAGCTGTTACACAGAGGGGCAGGACTGCGGTAGATTTGCTCCGATAATGCTGTCAAACTCAGAGAACACACGCCGTCTGACCTCTGGCAGACGGAACTCACTCCACTGTGATACCTTGCCAAGAAGAGGGAAAAAAAAGTAAAAGAAAAGAAAAAGGGTACGATGGGTCACAGCCGTGTCTCTCTCCCTCCCCCCCCTCCCTCCCTCCCCTTCTCTCTCCCTCCCTTCCTCCGTCTCTCTTTCTCCCTCTCTCTCCCCCTCTTTCTTTCTCTTTCTCCCCCTCTCTCTTTGTTTCTCTTTCTCTCTCTCCTTCTCTCTCTCTCCCTTTCTCTCTCTCTCTCTCTCCCCCCCCGGCTTGTGTAGACTGAGTCATGGATCATTTCCACTCCTGCTCCACCACACGCAGCTCCATTCACAATCCCGTCCGCGCCGCTGTGCTCCGCTGTGGGCCGAGCCGGCTGGCCCCCTGCCAAAGCCACAGGGCTCAGCCAGCGCCAGCAGCAGCAGCTGCGCTCCCCGCTGCCGCGCCGCTCTCTCACTCCTACCCGCCGCCTGCAGGACCTGCCCTTAAAGCTGCGTCTCAGAGAGGGCAGAGACCAGGCAGGCTCAGGCGGGGCAGGGCGGGGCGGGGCGAGGCAGGGGTACAGTTGGCTCAGGGGGCCTGTCAATCATCCTGAGAGGAACACCTCCACTCCTCTGTGGCGGATGGGGTCACTTCGGTCTTATCCTCAGCTTTGCAGGCAGAATGAGAGAGGTGAAGCCCACGGCTGCAGTCAGGCCGGGTTTGTAGAGAAGGGCAGCGCTACTCTGTCTCACCTCTTTCTTCACCACACGCATGGACATGATCTTCTCCACGATGGGGCCATCTGGGTCTGCAGGCTCCTGAGAGCAACACAGACAGACAAACAGAGTTAGTGTCCTCCTGGGCTGCAGCATCAGTTTTGATGTGCGAGCGGTGCAAATGGACAGACAGACAGACACATGCAGGCAGACAGACACACAGGCAAGCAGACAGACACACACACACACACACACACACACACAGACATGCAGGCAGACAGGCAGGACAGACCCGCTGCTCAGGAGACGCGTTTGACTCCCGCGCGGGTCCTTCGGCCTCATCGTCGGAGATCCTGAACTCCAGGTCCTCTGTGTAGCGCTTCCTCTTCACCTGCCGACTCGAGCGCCGTTTCTGCAACAACAAGAAACGTGTTATACAGAGTGCTGAACACTGCAGAGTACAGGGTTATACAGGAAACTGAACACTTAACTGGGAAAGGTATTCAAAACTTTAATGTGATGTTCACTGTTCATACAACAGGGCTGCAGCCTCTGAAGTGCTTGTCTGTATGTGTGCATGCACGTGCACATGCGGTGTGTGTGCACCTGTTTGGCAGCACAACGTGTTTGCATTTTTTAGTCTTCAGGTATGTTTTCAGCACAATCACAGCAGTCTGCAAACCTGAATTTAGAATATGTGTAGTATGTAGGGGTTTAGGCACATGCTTCAAAACTCACTTGGCAAGGCCTGACTTGATTTGGAATGTACTTGCAAAAGGGTTAAAAAAAATGCAACTTAAGATGTACCTTTCATTATATTGTGTAACCATTTAGTATATTTTAGACTGTACTGTGCATGTTCATACATCTGCACAGAGTACAATGTGGTATGGTTTTTGCATGCATTCATATGCAAACTAATGAATAACAATACTCCAGACAACAAAACTGAAAATCATAAAATGCAGGTTTACAATGTGACAGCTTCAGTAACATGGTAAGCAATTCTTATTTATATTTTAGGATATATTTACTCAAAACACTGCAGAGTGAGAGAGTGTGCACACGTGTGTGTGTGTGTGTAGAGAGGAGTATGTTTAAGTTCAAGGCCTAAATTCTGTTGACCCAGCCCAGCTCTCTGAAAGAGCCTGGGTGTTTCTGCAGTCTGACCTGGCTTCCCCTGCACACACAGAGCCTGATCTAACCCCCTGGAGGAGCCGGGAGAGGACGAGTGTCTGTACCTGAACGCCTGCCTCCTCCTCCTCCTCCTCTTCATCCTCTGGAGACGCGGTGGGCATCTTCTCGCCATCCGAAACGTCGGAGGATTCCCGCTTGCGTTTGGCCTCCTTTTTTGCAGGGCCCGTCTCTGCGTCGTCCTTCTTAACACTGAAGAAGAGAGCAACAAGAGGCGCGTGAGGGTCCTCATCCAGCTACCACAGCAAATACCAAACAGCAACACCAGAGCCTCGTTTTTACCAGCCAATCAGCTCCCTCATATGAACAGGGAGGGAGGTTTGGCTGGGTATTTCAGGTGAGTTACAATCTGTAGTGGTCTGGAGTAGCGGTAAGGAGCAGGGCTGGTAACTGAAAGGGTCCTGGTTTGATTCCCCAATGGGGGCATTGCTGTTGCACCCTTGCGCAAGATACTTAACCCAATTGCCTCAGTAAATATCCTGCTCTATATAGGAATAAAACTGTGAGTAAGAGTGGAACTTCTGCTTCATCCTTCTTAACACTGAGGAAAACAGTGGCAGGAGGGTGAAGGCCCTGTTGATGTAAGAGACACCCTTCAGGGAAAATGTGTGTATCTGCACTGTGTATAATAAATACTGTAGGACCCCACATAACACTGGAAGATCACACACAGGCATAGATGCACAAAAAGCCTCAAAACAAAACAGACAGCGGCCAGAAACATCGCAAGAGGCCTGCAGGTTCTACAAAAGCAACCTCTGAGTTCTTACCCTCCCCTGCCAGGATTTACCTGCTGTCAGGCTTCATAAAGGCATGAAAAGTAAAGGGCAACTGACAGAGACAAAGGGAGAGGGAGGAGAGAAAAGGGAAAGACAGAGCGACCAGGAGAGAGAGCTGAACAGAGAGAGGGAGGGAAAGAGAGGGGGAGACAGAGACAAGGTGAGTTGACTTGAAAGAAATAACAAAAGAAAGAAAGAAAAAGGCAGGCAGTCAGTGACTCGGCCTGCGCTCCCTCCCTGTCTGTGTGGAGTCCACACCTCACACGACGACCCCTCCCGCTCCCAGCTCTCCTTTCCGCTCCCCCCCTCACGGATCACCCAGCACCAGAGCCCAGCGCCTTTCATCTGCTCACCGACCGCAAACACATCACCCCGGCAACCGGCGGTCACATGACCAGCACCTGCTCCTCTGGCCGGCTGCCACTGACTCAAGCCATCTGCCTCCATCACCTCTCAAGCACTGCTCTACACCTGCGCTACTGTCCCGCCCCGGGCTCTGCGCCAGCCAATCACCGTCACCCAGGCTCTGTGCCAGCCAATCACAATCCGCCAGGTCCTATCACAGCCAATCACCCTCCACCAGGCTCTGTGCCAGCCAATTACCATCCACCAGGCTAGGTGGCAGGCAATCAACACCAGCCCAGCCAATCAGGGCCTAACAGCCCTCAACCCCTCCTGAGGAAAGCAAAGGGCCATAAAAGCTGGCGGGGTTATGGAGGAAGTGAGGGTGCAACTGCTCCAGAGGGATGACAGGATATCTTCAGATGGCTGGCCTCCACCACACAAGCTGCTGCTGATGCTCCCAAATTCACAAACGGGGCCTGAAGAGGGGGCTGGGATCAGACTCTAACTCTGTGGGGCGAGGGGTAGAGCCACCCTCCTCATGGGGAAAGGGAGAGGTTTTAACAGAAAGCCGCCCTCCTCTGGCTGTGTGTACTGCGGCCCTGTGCTGCAGGTATGAGGGAGCGGGGCTATTAATAGCGTGACTTTCCACCCAAAGCAGCGCAAACACAAACATTACGCCTCTTCCCCTCTCCGGAGCGAGAGCAAACAGGGTCTCAGGGACACTGTGCAGCGTTAAAACCAGCATCTGGCCTCTCAGCCGCTCCTGATGCCACAGGGACCACAGCTGGAGACAGGAGGGCAGCACGTTAGCCACCACCACACAGAGCAGTTACTAGGCGATGAAGATCCTCAGTAATCCACCAACAGCCTCACAGTCCAACCCATGGCCCCGCCCCCAAAGCTGTATGACAGGATCCTGACACAGGCACACCATGTGACCACCGTGCCATCAGGAATGCACTGCGGTTGGGGGATTCCTGTTTCATAGGCACTCAAGTCCCCTGTGCTAAGGACACGGCCCTCAGGGCAGAGGGGTAATCTCCACAGGAAGCCGTGCTGTAGGGATGAGCTGTGGACCCACTCATTCACCTCTACATTTACATTTGGTCATTTAGCAGATGCTCCTATCCAGAGCGACTTCCAGAATGCTAGCACAAAGCGCACTGAACAAAACAGCATGAAATGTCTGTATAAAAAAGGACGGGACTGGCTGTATTCGAGCACGTGCCAGGGCCACACACCGCCCCCCCAGCAGATGACTACTGTTAACTTATCCAATGAAATTAGCAGAATCAACTGCGCAAAGTCAACTGAACAACTGCCAGCACAGCCTGATAAATCACTTTAATTCATTTACTACTAGCAGTAATGCAATAAACCGAGATGAAAAATAAGAGGATTTAAGAGCGCAGTTCAGACCAGATTACAAAAAAAAACAATTCAAAAGCATTTTACTGTACAAGTTACCAAGCTTAACATTATGTTATGCTGTAGCAATCAGAGGTATACAGCAGACAGACGCTGCCCTTGCAGGACAGGATATTTCTGCTTCACTAAGCGGCCAAGGCTTTCACTGGTATTACGGCAGCACTGTGGAGTCAGAGACCAGAGCTGCGAAGTGTACCTGGTCTTCTTGGAGCTCTGAGCCTTGGGAGTGGCCGGCTTCGCTTTTTTCTCCTTGGGTGTTTTGGGCGTTTTTGGCGTTTTGGGTGCTTTGGGCGTTTTGGGCTCTTTCGGCTCCTTGGCTTTGGTCTTTTTCTTCTCTCTCCCCGGGGAGTCTCCCTCGGATATCTTCAGAGAGGCCGGCGCTCCCGCCTCTCCCTCCCCCTCCCCCTCGGCGTTGGCCTTCTCTTTTTTCTTCTTCTGCTTCTTCTTCTTGGGCTTCTGGTCCCCCTCCGCCGGGTCGGAGCAGAGCGGGGGGGCGCTGGTGCTGGGGGGCCTTAGGCCGGGAGCAGCCGCGTCTGGAGATGGGTCTGACGGAGAAGGCTGGGGAGGAACAAACAAACAGGTAAGAATATGGGGAAAAAAAATTCAGCTCACGGGAAAAGGCCATTACATCATAGTCTGTTTACTACATCACAGCCCGTTTAACTTCCTCTTACAGCCCCATGGGCTTCCTGTCAAACACCGGTTCTAAGAGAGTGAGGCTTCATGAAAGTGACTTTCTACGAGCCAGTCACAACCACTTGCTCTTCATGACAAAATGGTACGATTTCTTTGAACGAATGAGTGCCTGATAACACAGAACGTGATAACTCCATCCATTTTGGTGGTCCTGCAGACTCAGGCTACCTGCAGTTCAGTCTGTGACCACTGCTTTACTGTCGCAACTGTACACATCTCTGTCCACACTAAGATACAGTTATTGATAATAGATGAGTGAAGTATCATTCAGACCCTGCAAAAAACGGTGTGTTCATCAAGCTTCCTCAGAGAAGCAGAAACACAGCTTCAGAGAGGAAAAACACCACATTCACACTTAATCTACAGAGAGCCGAAGCTCTGCTCTGTGGTTTAATAGGTGTTTTGGCTCATGGGTGGAGTCTGCAGTGAAGGCAAGAGGGTTCAGGGTGAGGGATGCAGTTGCTGCGTCCACAGAGGAAAGAGGTGCAGAATTTGCTTTCTCACCTGTGACTGGACCCATGCAAACACACTCCCGTGCACAGACCTGCTGTCGCACGGGTGCTTCTGAAGGGGATCCTGCTTCTCACAAGAAGTGCCTGCGGGCGTGCAGCCCCTGAAGGGTAAAGCTTATGCCAGAGCTCACACTGACCCCAGATCAGTGCAGACAAGGTGAGGAACGCAGGTCACCAGTGACGTGGCAACCGAGTCACGCCACTGTCTCAGTCACTGAAAGCAACAGCAGCTGGACGTGTTCATTTTGGGAGGATAACACAGAATCCACAATCTACGCAAAACTGAGTAAACACGATACAGAGCCTGTCCTAATATAAGGCCTTTAGTTGAAACGCATCGTTTTTTTAATTATGAAAACATTCTCTGGCTCTTCCATTTTTATTATCCCCAACAGGTGCTGCACCCTTTAACCTTTATCTGTTTTATCTGTTTTATGCATGTGGAACTGTGAGGTACCTGAGTCACAGGTAAACGCAGGCCACACAGGCATATACAGGTATACCTGTCAAAGAGCACATCTCTGCAAGATAAAAGCATACATGGACTGGACATGACAAGGAGGGAACCAGTCAGCGTGACGCTAACGAGAAAAATATCTGCTAATACCCGCGCGCTTCGCGCTTCATTACGGAAAACCAGAGGGTCAGTTTTTAAAAGTCCTTCCAGCAGCTGGAACAGAAAAGGCCTTTGTAAGTAAAAGCGTACAGAGAGCCCACTGTTCATGCTGTCAGAGGCAGTTCCCCTTTATTTCACACTCAGAGTACGGAGGCAGACATGTTTAAACTCCACATCTCCGCCAGCAGTCAGAGATGGGGCCTTGTGAGTATAATAAATCATATCTACACTTTCCAGTAAAACAGAATTCACATCTGCCCATCACTCAATCTACTGCAGGGCCTCAGGGCTGCATCAGCAAACACGCTGAGGAGCCCCTTCCCCGGTTGTTATATCTAGATCTGTCAATAACAGAGGAGGAAGTAAGCTGAGAAAACAGTTCTGATCTCTTCAGACGCTGTTCTTTTATCTTATGAGCTACTGCTCCTGTAGAACAAACGTTTATGTAAACCACAACAGTGCTGTATATTTCCTGTAAACGGCCCTTTATGCAATAGGGTTCACACAATGAAACAAAAGCAATGAACAGAGCCGGTTGGTTCAGCACACATCACATTAAAAATTCTGTCTCTGCCACTATCGAATCTACAAGTGTTCTGATTCACTGGCTCCTTACAAATATTCAAAGAGCGTGGCCTAAAACAGAACTTCTACAGTCAGCACAGGGTTGCAGGCAGCACCAGAACCTCCTGCTACAAACCGGAACCTCCTAGAAAGAGAACGGAAGGAGTGCCGGAGGTGAATTCCTGGCCACACTAGGATATCTGTGCTGAAAGTATGTCTCTGAAAACGTCCAGCTTTCTCTATTAAAATATCAGCACCATCATTGTATCATCAGAATCTCCAGCTGGCTCTGACAAGCGGCCGGCACGGAATCCCTGCAGTAACTCATGTCAGTGACAGCGGGCCCCAAAGTCCCCCGCAGCATTTCTGATGCAGACAGCGGAGCTCTGCCACTGGGCATCAGGGATGCAGCCTCCCTTTTCCGGAGGCCAGAGTGATGCCTGACTTACACTCACTTCCAAAAGCGGCTCTGTGGAATCCTCTCTATTGACGAGCCAGGTGAGCTCTGGAGAGGGGACAGGTGAGCAGCTGACAGAGGGCAGCTCAGGTTTGGGGTGCCCGGCTCTGCACCCCTTCGTCAGCCCCTCCACACCCCCCACCCGCCACCCTCCAGCCTCCCAGTCTGAAGCGGCTGCCCTCTCCGTGAGCCTTACGTGAAGATTGCGGGTGGACATTGAGGCCGCAGCGTAACCCCGGCGTCTCTGTGCAGCGCGGGGCAGGGAGAGCCGAAACGCGGGGGCGGGGCGGGGCGAGGGGGGGTTACTCCAGGCCAGGCCGGCTGCGAGCACAAAGCGAGCGCTCGGCTGAGCGGAACGTTCAGGCTTCGCTGCACAGCCCCCGTGCCCAGCAGCAGCACACGCAAGGCGGAGACGGCTCCTTTGTTACATCACTGCCTCCAGCCCCACCCCTCTCTCTCATCTGAGCCCTGCCGCCACACCAGCTCTCTCCTCCATTCCTCCCAAAGACATGCTTTAAAGTAGCACGACCCAGAGCTGCTTCACTGCTGCACACAGAACTGGTAATTTCATGAAGACACCTCTCTCTAAAATATATATATATACATATACATATATATATATATATATATATATATATATATATATATATATATATATATATATATATATATATATAACTAAGCATAAAAAGCCACATTTCATCTTAAACCACAGAACTGGAGGCGGGGCATGTAGCTGAGCTTCAGATTGCAGAGGGCCCTCTCTGCCAACTTCAGAGGTCTATATTCACATTCATATTCACGCGCTCACATTCAAGGGCACCCCACTGATCAAGTGCACCTCTCCACAGGGCACCCCACTGATCAAGTGCACCTCTCCACAGGGCACCCCACTGACCTCGTCTCTACTCGGGGAAACCCATTAATGCTGCCTTTACTAAGAGCCCCCGCCCGCTCATTGCCTACATGTTTAGTAAGGGCACCAGATCGACACTACCCTTGCTAAGGGCAGCCCATCGATTTTGCCTTTTTCATTGGGGCGTTCGTACACACCCGTCCTGAAGCCCACCGGCCCAATCGAGCAGGTGCCCTGGTAAAGGCAGAGAAGAGGCCGTTCAGTTTCTGCCTGTGCGAGATCAGGGGTGCGGGTGAGACTCTGACCAGATTCTACCCCGTTAAACACTCCTTTCAAACAGTGACCTCAAGGATTTTCACCACATAAACAGTTCTGCAGATGTTCGCGATTCAGGGAGTTTTAATAATCCTAAGAAGGGAAAACAGCTGTTAATCTAAAAAAGGTGTTCAATTCAGCTCCATTTGCTCTGAGATGTGAATATGTCGCACTCAGAGAGACGCGCTTAGGGTGGGGTGGGGGGTGGAGGAATCAGCGGAGACTCTCTTCCAACGAAACCGTCACTTAAAACCCAAACACACAAATCAGCAGCAGGCGACTCTTCCTGCGCAATTACCCCCCCCCCCCGTCTCAGCCGGACGTCTGAGCCAGATTGTTTCTTTCTTTTTTTTTTTTTTTTTTTTTTTTTAATCAGCAGGTTCGCCTCCGCGTCTTCGGGCGCGTCTCGTCTCCGTCGGGGAAGACGCACGGCGACCGCCTGGAGCAGAGCGCAGTGGAGAGCCGTGGCCACAGAGCCGTCACTGCGGCCCGCGCTGACGGAGCGCACAGGCCTGGACGGCTCCCGCCAGCACCGCCCCGCGGCCCAGACGCAGGCCGGCCCGCCTGACATCACAGCGCTACAGGTGCTCATTATCCTGCTCAACAGGAGAGACGCAACACGCACGCTTCCTGAACGATACAGACCACAGGGCGTGAGCATAAAGGTGTGTGTGTGTGTGTGTGTGAGCGCGCGAGTATGTGTGTAAACACCTCACTAAACGCACTATAGACACGTGCACAGTGATCAGCGAACACGAGCAGCCTGACAGACCCCGCACGGACGTGGCCATTGGGGTGAGCTGTCAGAGACAGGAAATGAGGACGTGCTGGAGGTGCACTGTGGGACGGACACACAGAGCAGTAATGCCGACAGCTCGCGACCTGAGAACACCGCCAGCAGAAACCTGGCCTTTTCTCACAACCTGCTCCTGCTTGTTTTGCTGGATTATCAATCTACAGTTAAAATAATAAGGGGAGCAATACAAACGAGCTCGCAGCTTAACATGGTGTTTTTTCACACCATGAAATCATGCAGAACTGGCACATATCGACACTATGAACACGCGCTTACTCCCAGTTCTCTGTGTTCACAGTAAGGCCAGGCTGACGACTCGATGCGCTTGCAAATGCACCAATTTGCGATGCTTCGCCCTCTGATCCGCAACTACAGGGTGATTTACCACTTTAGCTTAGAAGTGTTTCATTTCTAACAACTAAACTGAACCAATGTAAATTCTCTAATGTGCCGTGATAAACAAACCTCCAACATACGAGGCGCAAATAAGAAAACCTGACAACAGGTATGGATTATCCAGATAACTGGCAAGCTAGTTAATCAAGACAAACAGAAGGAAAAGGGGCCGGGAGCAGCACTCGGCGTTAAGGTCAAATTTCCGCCTGCTCTCTTTCAAACTCACATGGAGCTGCTGACGGAGAGGCTCAAATGGCTTCGGAGTCACGTGACCAGCGAGCCAAGGAGAGCAGCCGCCCCCACCCCCAACCGAGCAACATCCTGCCACACGTCATTAACTCTCACACAGGTCCTCTGGGACCCACTGGCCAAACAGAGAAAGAGAGGGGGCGGACTGGAAGAGGAAACGGAGGGAGGGAGGGAGGGAGGGAGAGGGATGGGAGGAGGGAGGAGGGGGCGGCGGGGGTTTTAGGAGATTAGCAATGCGGCGCTAACAGGGAGGGTCAGGCGACAGAGTGAAGAGGAAAGCAGAGGCTGTAAAAACCCCCATTTCCGCTCAGCCACAGCGGTGAGACAGGGGACGGGAAGCGCTCATCTCCAAAACCCAGCACTCGATTCCCTCCCCCCAACACACACACACACACACACACACACACACACACACACACACACCCCGAGGGCTTTCCGCGGGCAGACGCACCGCCTCGTCCTCCCCGTGTATGACTCACCTGTGTGGCAGGCACTTGGTGGGTGGCTGGGGTTTCCGGGTGCGGGGGCCCCCACGGCGGGTGGTGGTGGGGCGGGGCCGGTGGGTGTGCGTGCGGCTGCGGCGACTGCTGCTGGAAGGGCCGCCCGGGGAGCGCCGTCTGCGCCTGCTGCAGGGGATTCTGGGAAGGCTCGGCGTGGCCCCCGCCGTGTCCCGCTGCTGCCGGAGACGGCCACAGGGGGGTGCTCTGAGGCACGCCCCTGTAGGGCTGAGGGGGCAGGCCCACGCTCCTCTGAGAGCCGCCCGGGGCGCCCGGCGGCTGCAGGGGCATGCTGGGATACCCGCTCACCTCCACGCCTACGCCAGCCTGCTGAGGAGGGGGGGTGCCGGCAGGGTTAGCGACGGCGTTCAGCGGGGACATGGGCGGGGCGGAGGGGTACGACACCTGGGGGGGCGCAGCCTTGTGCTGCTGTTTTTGGCCGGGGTGCAGCAGCGGCTGGGGGCCCATCTGAGCGACGGGCAGCGGCTGCTGGTGCGCGAGTCTCTGGGGGCTCCCCGCCGGCAGGTAGCCGGCGTTGGCGTAACGTTGCGCGTGCGTTACGGGAGCGCTGCTGCTGGCGAGGCTGACCGTGGAGCCCATCGCTGCACTGCTGGCCGACCCCTGACTGAGGCCGGAGTACGGGGGGCAGGGGGGGTACGGGGAGAACTGCCCCGAGCCGTTTACAGCGTTGGGGGGCAGAGGCTGGCCGTGGGTCCCGAAGCCCATACCCTGCTGGTGCTGAGGGTGGGAGGGGCCGGGGGAGAAGCCGGGTCTGTGCTCCACTGTCTGAGGGTGGGAGGGGCCAGGGGCGGGGTGATGTGGCTGGTGGTGGGTGGGGCCAGGGGCGAGGTGATGCGCCTGGTGGTGGGCGGGGCCTGGATGATGGGCAGGGCCAGGGTGATGTGGCTGGTGGTGGGCGGGGTGATGTGGTTGGTGGTGGGCGGGGCCAGGGGAAGGTTGGTGCGTCTGGTTGTGGGTGGGGGCGGGGCCAGAGGCGGGGTGGTGGTGGAAGTGAGGGGGCTGCTGTTGCGCCGGGTGGCGCATGGGGCTGGCTGCCATGCCGGGACCCTGCTGGGAGCCCATGTGCCCCATGTAATGATTTGCGGGCAGGCCTCCGCCACCCTCCTGCGACTGGCCCTGCGGGAACTGTCCCGTCCTGGGATGGGTCGGCAGGGAATACTCCCCACCCCCTACGTACGCCCCCCTCTGCTGTGGGGGCCCCTGGGGCCCGGGGGGCCCCTGTTCAGGCATGCCTCTGGGCCCCCACATGGAGCCGTTGCTAAGGAAAGCCTGGCCCCGCCTCTCGGCCTGCTGGCCCGGGTACGCCGGGTACGGCCTGGTCTCCTGCTGCTCGTACTGACCGAAGCGGTCAAAGTGGCCCATCTCGGGCTGTCCGAGCCCCGGCGGGTTCTGGTTCTGGTTCTGGTGAAGGCCCGACGGCACAGACCCGTAGCCCTGGTCTGGGGGCATCGGTTGGGCGTCGGGGTAGCCGCACTCCCCCATCCCTTCTGCCCCGTCGGGGAACAGCGTCCCCTCCTCCCCGAACAGGCTGAGCATGGCGGGGTCGCTCATGGCTCCGCCCCCCTCTCGTCCGCGCCGCTGCAGCTCCGCAGCCGGCCCCTCCCCCTCGGGGCCTCCGGCAAGCCTCTAATCCGCCCGCTAATCTCCCGCACGTCACTCCATATTCCCTCACTGCGGCCGGGGAATGCTGCGCCAGGGTCCGGCACCTAGGTAGAGAGAGGGGGGAGAGAGGGGAGAGAGAGAGAGGGGAGAGAGAGAGGGGAGAGAGAGAGGAGGGGGGGATTAGGATGGCTGAAGGTGAGGCAAAAGTCACCACGCTTCACTCCCGAGGCCAGCGGCTCGAGTCAGACCACAGCTGCACGCGTAGGCAAACACAAACACGCCAGCAAACGCAGAGCACGGGAACGACCAGCGCCTCTGATCAGAGGTATGCGAGCGGCTGACACACAGTTGACTGACTTGCAGTTAAAAGTCGCAGCGGCAACAGATTTTTGTCTTTCTCCTCTCGTCGACCCCGACCCCCCCCCCCCCCCCCCCCCACCCCCACACCCACACCCACACCCTTTCTTTGCGTTCGCACAATGGGCCACTGAGCGGCTCACACAGGCACCAGCCCTAAATGAATTCAGCCTTTACAAACAGGGCAATTCATCCTGCGCTGGGGTGGAAACAAAGGCCCCGGAGTGTGGCGCCCCCCCCAGTCCCCCTCCCCATCCCCCACGCCTGCAGACGCAGGCCACCCATCTGCTGAAGTTAACCCCTGAAAATGCCCCGGTACCCTACCCCCTACCCCCACCCCCGGCGTGCACAGGGGAGCAGCAGATCTGTCCGGGGGAAGACAAACTGAACCTGTGGAAGGGGTTCTGTGCGCCCCCTCTGTGGGACAGGGAAACAAGCCCCCTCCCACACGCTCACATTTCAGCTTCTCCCACAACAAAGTGTCACGGGGAACCCCTGGCCAGCCCAACTCCACCCCACCCCCACTTCCACCTCAAACCCAACTCCCACTCACTTTTTTAAAACCTCCAATGACAGCGCAAATTGCATCTGCATCTGTCCCCATCTCTCCGGCTCACAAGCAGAGAACAGAAGCCATTACACTGCAAGATTTCCAGGCTAAAATAATCCAGCTGTTCTTTTAAAGGTTGTATAGTAATATTATACAGGCAACACGCAGCACAGTTATAAACAATTCTCAACGGAAATGCAGCCTTTGCCCCTGAGGTCAGAATTTGGGGTGCACTGTAAAAAAAAGAATGATCCGGAAGCCGCCAGTGACACTTTCACTCCCAAAGGGAGCGCCCCCTGGGTGATGGAGTCTGATCACAGGCCCTTAACCAGCAGGAAGCGCCAGCACTTTGCACTCCGCACTAAATCGCATCCCACTCGCTCTCTGTGGCTGTAAATCTGCGGGGGGGAGGGGGGGCCTCTGCGCTGTCACGGCAACACCGCAGAGGAAACCCGCCGCCGGGGGTCACCTCCTTCCTGTGATCCGCTCTGGTGTCTCTGACCCCGCCTGCAACGCCCCGCCCCAAACCCAACCCCCGGGACAGCGCCCACGGGTCGCCGCGGCGACGGTGCTGGAGCCAGGCTCCAAGCTCACTGTCCACGCAAACCGCAGCAGCCGATAATGCTCCAGCCAGCGCTGCCCCTGGAATTAGTCTGGGATTGAGCCTGGCATGCCATCCGAGACTGGGCCCCACCCCGAACTCAATCCTACACCAACTCTCAGTAACGCTTTCCACCAAACACATTTCCATTTGCCACAATTAAAGGGCTCAAACCAAAGTACACTGCACTGAGTGCCTATGTGCATCTGGATTTCAGCAAGAGCTGATATCCTGCTTGAGGACAGGCAACTTTACACAGAAGAGGAAAAAAGAAAGAGGGGTGAAAAGATCAACACAGAACAAAGAAACAGAAAAAAAAAAAAATCACCCGGACTGCTCATTTTGCCATACAGGAAACTACCCCAAAAAGGTAAACAGGAAGAGCACTTCCTGCAGGCACCCAGTATGATGGGGAATAGATTAAATGAAAAACAAATATTTTCTTTCAAAAAATTCAAACCAGATAAAAACAAAACAGCCCACCTTTGACGCCAGGGAGCTAACTGCCTGATTTTTAAAATTCTCTGGCATGTGGAGTTCCTCTTAAGGTCTCCCTGTTTCCAACATGCAGCCACAGAATACTCACTTCAATACCAGTTTACAAAACCAAAACACAAAGTTTAACATCCAGGCAGAGTGCTGCTCTCTCTGCGGGTCTGATCAGGGTGGCCACGCCACAGCAAACAAATCGGTGAAGACCGACGTGTGGGCAAATCAAGCACCGGGACACTGGTGACAGTCATAACGGCTCAGATTCTGAAATATATGCAGCATCTACAGCAATACAACATCAATGTGGAGGAGCTGGGTCTCGGTCTGGGAGATCCTCTCCACCTCCCCCAGAGTCCATTCACAGACAGAGCATCCCCCGCACGCAGGACAACACAACAATGCACACACTGTGCGACAGCCAGTAGCAGGGGGATAGCAGCACAGGCCTGGTTTCCCCCAATCCACAGTAACTGTATGCACGCCATTCTACTGAGCCCAAATACTGCAGTCTGTATTTACACGTGCATGCACATACACGCACGCAGACACACACAGTGAAACTAGCTGTCAGGCTGCGACTGCTACAGACTAAGCACTCTGCCCAGTTCCGGAGGTTTAAAGCACAATAGGAGAGGACAGGTAACAGGTATCCCAGTGTCCCCATTTTTCGGCGCTGCACCCCCTCAGGGGCGTCTCTTTATCCTGTCTCAGTTTATGCACACCAGCGGTATTCCTGTATTCCTCCCGCTCTGTCTGCAGCTGAACGTGATTTACGTCTGTGTGTTGTGGGGGGGGGGGGCCAAAAGCCAGGCCGGGAGGGACAGGATCAGCCAGGGGTCAGAGGTCACTGCAGCGAGGCTCAGGGTCTTATGTGCATGGCTAAGTTGTTGATAGAGGGTTTCTCTACAGCAGAGGGGGAAAAAACACACACCAGGAAGCGGAGCTGTTTATGCAACATGTTTCCAGTGACTGATATTTCCCCTGTATTAAAATTCCTGAGGATGTCAAGTACATGGGGGAGAGAGAGGAGAAACGAGTGAAGTGAGCAAGTGTGTGAAGACTCTATACGATCACAACAGATGAGTGCAGTGAGCAAATGAGTGAGAATAAGAGAAAATGTATGGAAGTTTGTGAGACAGTGGCAGCTACGTGGGACTGAGTGAGAGGGGGACAGGAGGGTGACACAGCAGCACTTTGACTGTGACACCCGGTCATAGTGCCACAGTATCTGGTTTGCATACGGCAGTTAGGAAGAAGGTGGGACCAACCTCTCAGATCCCCCCCAAACGGCACGGGGTGGGGTCAAACCCTTAGTCCCTCAAACATGACACAGGAAGATGTGAAATACTGAGGACCTCACACATGGCAGGGGGAAGGTCCAAAACACTCAGTCCCTCCCACATGCTGTCAGGCATGGCCTTCTTTCAAGACCGCAGTAGGGCGGGGGACCGCATACGGCCATGACTTCAGAAATGTTTTTACCAGCTGAGCTCTCACGCTGAAGGAGATCAGCCTCAGTGCTAAACGCAGGTAAAAGAAAACAGAGGTCAGGTTTCCCTGAGCTCCGTGGGGCCCAGTGCTTTAAAATATCTGCTCACACGCTTGCTTGGTTAGTGTGCCACGAAAGCATAAATGCACTGCACAATAAAGTGCTTTACTGCTGAATTACAGCTGAAAAGCGGAGGTCTGTCTTCCAGAGAGGTGGGCACTGGGCCTGCTTGTCCAGGGGTTTTTCTTGGCATGGCACCAGGTCTGGGATACGGCAGTGTAAGGGAAATCCTGGATTACACCTTCCCCTCCAGACCCGCTATTTCAGGAGTTTCCCCAGGAATTCCCGCTGGAGCTGCGGCCACTCACCCACACAGCTCAGCCTTTCCCACAATGCCTCACTGCTCAGCCGCCGTGCCTCAACACGAGCTCTGTGACTTACGGTCCAACTTCAGCTGACTGTGCTGTTACAGAAAGAATTTCACCTTGAGACCGGGTAACCGACACCCAGGTGGGTTTGTGTGCCTTTCTGTATGATGAAGATTCATTCAGCAGACACTCTTATCCAGAGCGACTTACATCAGTTACAGTTTTTTACAATGTTATCCATTTATACAGCTGGATATTTACTGAGGCAATTGTAGGTTAAGTACCTTGCCCAAGAGTACAGCAGCAGTGTCCCAGCGGGGAATCGAACCGGCAACCTTTTGGTTATGAGCCGGTTCCTTAACCACTCTGCTACACTCTGCCATGAAGAAGGGTGTCTCTGTATGTGCTGTGATACACGTGGAACCGGGACGTTTCATATCGTCTCCCTGCAGGGAGGAGTTCGCAGGCGCACATTCCCGATGACTCCCAGTGCAGTCATCACCCGGCGCCAGTAACGACCGCGCTGGCAGGTAAACAGGCCGAGGGTCACTCCTCTCCTCCGGCTCCACCGCTGTTACTATAGTTACGGGACCAAATGTTTGCGCAGCGGCCCGGCGTAGTCGAGCAGGAAAACAAAATGGCGGGGGCGGGAATCCCTGACTGGAGGGGGGAGCGCGGAACGGACCCGGGAGCCGCGCCCTGTGACATCACCACCTCGCCGAGCGATTCATCACCCGCCAGCAGGTAAACATTAACACAGCCGAGCGCGTGCAGAGACAGGAAGCTCGCCTGGGTGCTTCTGCGCACAGACCGCCACCGCCGCCGCCCCCCCACATCCAAATAATGGGAATGCAGAGCACACAACTACATCGCAAAAGAAATGAATTCCTGAAACAGGCAGGATGTGGCCACTGCCAATTACAGAAGCATGCAGTCAATTAATCTAGACGAAGGCATTTTTCCTTGCCACTCATCTTTTGATCCCCCCCCCCCTCATTTTCTACACTGAAGTCTCCATCCAGCACCTGTTCATTCATCCCCAGGACAGTTTCTATGCAGCACGCAAACGCTGTCTCCAGCTTTAAACACGCAACATTAAACACACAAAGACGAACAAAAATAGCTCCATCAGGCAGAACATGTCTGCTCTGTCTCCACTGTTTTCCCATTACAGCCTCACTGTATGGGGCTTGTTTTTGTGCTCAACAGGGCTCGGTGGGGAGGCGGCTGGGGGGTGGTGGGGGGGGTGGGTGCGGTATCACCATGCTTGGCTTCAAATGAAAGCACATCTCCAGACAGCAAAATAAAATGGACTCTTCACAGATGAACAGCGGAGTGCTGTCACGTTACGTTTTGTCAGGAATGTTGGGGGAGTGAGACAGTCCCGTACAGCTGTGGGGTGGGGGGATAAAATGGGGTTTATTAAAAGCACCCCTAGGGTAACAAGTAGGAAGTGAGCACACAATGCGAGCAGATTCAACTGTATCAACAGCAGTCGCTTTGGACAGGCCCTGGATTTTCTTCATATGTAGCAGCAGAGATTTCAGCTCTTTTGATCTTAAACATCCAGGTTTTTTTTTTTTTTGGACGAGTCAAATTAAAAAGATGCTGTTTTGTTTAAAATGGCCATCTCTGCACTGAATACAGAGACAGTTTGGCCCGAGCCGTGTTTGAGTTCTTTAACCTTTTCCTGAACAGCTGGTTTTCAGTGTCAGACTGTGCAGAGGGGTTATTTTGATTACACAAATTCCAAACGGGTGAAGTAACATGCTCTTTCCATGAACTGCAGCATGAAATAGGTAAATCCTACAAAAGATCCAACAAGGAGAGGAGAAAAGTGGACAATTCCAGCCATGCTACGAGGGGTTCTTCAGTTACAGTAAATGCATTCCATAAGGCCACTTTATCAGAAAATTTGTTACCAGAGATATAAATAACATGCCATGTAGTAGGGGCCTGATACGTCAGGGGGGATGCTATCCAGGCAGTGTAACTTTTTTCCAACACTCGCTGTCATTTTTGTCTTTACGCTTTTATATGGGCTGATGTCCACATTGGTCCAATCAGTTGGGGGTATCTGACTGGTAAGTCTAATGAACGAATCTTTTAAAATTGTGAACCACTGCACTGAAAGAATTGTTTTTAAAAAATGATTTGTTAGTTCATGAACTGCACAGGAACATCTGCAACATAGAATAAGAGCCAATGACACAGCATTGTGTCATGCACTGTAACACATGAATCAATTTCCTCCATTTCAGCCAACATAATCAAAACTTCTGGGAAGACCCATGTAACAAAATGAACGTCACAACTTTCGGGCAGTGAGCAAAAAAAAAAAAAAAAGAAAGAAAAACCCTGCGCAAGTGAACATTTCACTGACAACTGTGTGCCTAGTCAAAGACTTTACTTCCACCACTGAAAGTAAAAACACAGCAAGGTGTGTGTACTTTCTGGAAGGAATGCGACAGAATTGCAGGTTTGAACACTTCTGAAAAACTGATTCTTTCACATAACGAGCGACAAGAACCACAACTACTTCCTAAACTGTGCTTCACTACCAGTGTAAAACATCATAAAATGAAAAACCCAAAATAACTTTATTAAAGCCCGAACCATACAAAAAAATAAACCAACATCAACCCCAACATCAACAACATCAAATACTTCAAGAGCATACCAGAAAAAGAAATGCTGGTATGCTCTTGAAGTATTTGATGTTTGATATTGATTGATATTTGATGCGCAGTGTTGCACAAAGCTGCATCTATATGATGAAAAAAAAATAACGGATTAAGTTAATTTCTTTCATTAACAAAAGGAGATGGAAATCAACACCACTGTGCTGTACTGACAAAAGCCTTTATACATAAGGTTGACCGCAACGGCTTCTCATACTTTCTCACACACCGTTCAGAGTGGGACTGTACTACAGGGAGCGCAGACAGGTGCTGGAAACACCGAGGTGTGTTAACGCACCGCTCTTTCCATGAGGGCTCTGAGCGTGCGGTGATGCTGCCCCCCCCTTCCCCCCGCCCACACCGCCGCCTCCCGACTCCTGTCACTCACTCGCCCGACAGGCAGCAAAGGGCCGCATTCACCAGGTAGCGTAAACGTTATGGGCACGTTCCCGGCCCGAGGAGGAATCCGACACCACGGTCTATCCAACCGCAGGCAGTGCGGACCGACCGAGCGCAGCCGGCCAATCACAGCCCTGCGGTTCAGAGAGAGAGAGAGAGAGAGAGAGAGAGAGAGAGAGAAACGGAGGAGCTGACAGCCACATCCCACCCATCAGGAAAGCCGTGGCTTCGGGAGATAAAACAGGCCAGACGGAATGCTTTACGAGCTGCTCGGTTCAGCTACTAACCTAAGAGTACACAGGCCGTATTTTTCCGGCTTTTCATCTTAACAGACATTTACGATGCAGTCCATTTCTGCACCGTACTGCTGCACAGAGAAAAACTGCATGACTGGAGACTTTCCACTGTGACTTCTGTTGGTTTCCCACACTGCTACAGGTTCTCTTGGATTCACGGAAAGGTTGCATGGTTCTACGTCTGCCCTAACCCTGTGCATCTGTAGAATAACCCAATTCTGTGCAACTACTTTTTAGTTTAAAAAAAAAAAAGCCACGATCCTCACAATCCTCATTTGGTTATAAATCAAAGCTGAATGAAAGCTCAATGAAAGCTGACAGAAACAAGCTAATTGATTTATCAACATCTTTTAGAAAATGTCAGTGTTGTTCATGCACACACAATTTGTTACATCTGAGCAGGGAGTAGAGTAGTTGATTTTTTTTTTGTCAGCCTAGTTAAAATGATTACAAAAAACTGAGGGCCCTGCAAACGAAGTTGCCTCATGAGAGCAGTTTAATCTGAGTGCCAGTTATCACTGCAGACTGCTTAAACTACATCTGCTCACAGTGAAGAGCTGGTCAGAGTGAAGATCCTTAAAGACTGTCATGCTGAGATGAACACTGACCTCAGCAGTCATTCTGAAGCAGGTCATCTCTGTGAGCCTTGTCTGTAAAATTGAATTTAAGCACTGAAATTAAGTAGTTATACTTTCACTGGACTCCTTAAATTCCCCTTTGGGTGTAAAATGAAGGTCTATTGTCCACCATAAATAAAAAGCCCACAAGCCAACACCCTCAGCCAAACACAGAATAATCCTAGCCCCACGCCTGTGACTGGCACAAGACTTCCCCATAGCAACATGCCTGAACCAAGGCTGGCCACATAACCCTACCACCACTGTCACCACCACCACCACCACTACCCTGAGATCCAACATGTCAGGGCCTGAAGTCACCACACGCACATCAAGTATGCGAATCGTACAGGCCGGAGATTTATACCAAAAAGTACACAGCAAACATAACCACAACACAACAATTCAGCAAGCTTAAATACTGTTCATAAGCACGCTTGTACCATGCAACTTGTGAACTTTTGGAGGGTAACTCACACCGGTGTAATTCGCACCCGGTTTCGACGACTTGGCTGGATCGGTGTAGCTTAACAGTTTCCATTTCGGGGAAAATGGGAAAAGGCAAGAACAGTGTCCACCATCCGGCCTGCCTCGCCGAGCGGCTCTTATCTTTGTGCGCTGCACGGGCCGAGTCAAATTAAAGCTGCCATCTTGGGTGAAAGACTTCAGAGCCGTCCCATTGTGTGAGGAAAAAACACACACACATACACACACTGACCGCATCAATCACTGGGATGCTAAACCCGTTTCACTGGAAACTTAACCCCACTTTAAGTAATCCAAACTGGTGAAATTTGTATATCACAATTTATTGCAAGTGTGGAATCCATCTTAGCAGGTGACAGCTAACTGAAATCGGGTAGTTTCCTCCTTGCTAGCTAACTCGCTAGCTAGCATTCATTCGCTCTTGATCACCAAAAGTCAATGTGGAATCAGAAATAGCTGGCTAATTATCCAACGCAAGCCCATTAACTACACAAATCACTGGCTATTGAGTTAATCACCATTTCTTCCAACGTCCACTGGCTAAATTGGCTATAAATTTCAATGCACTGTATAACGTTGCCACTTGCTACTTGCGAGCTATTTAGCGGCGATCGGGTCAGTTTGGCAGCGAACCACGTTGTCCAGGTAAAGGCGAAAAGTGAGAAAGCTTCGGTTTCCCTTCGCTAGAGGCATGCAAATAAGCCGTGTATCGACATGCCCGGCTAGTTCTCACCCAGTTTTAACACTTAAAAGCAGCTAACCTTTAACTAGCCCACCAGGCTACCACGAACATCTGCTAGCTGGACTTTTTCGCTATCGACTAACTAACGTCTACCTGGCTTCTGATAGCTAATGCTCGCTAGGTACTTTGATGAAAAGCGGTGTTTTTGAGTTTTGATGTCGATTCTGTTGTTTCCCCCACTCCCATCCAGTCACAAGAATATAAACGAAGTAACTAACGTTTAGCTAGCCAGATAATTCAATGATGGCAGCCCCCGTGTGGTCAGTGCACCCGAGACCACTGATCACCCTGTGTGTCCCTCCACAACCAGCATGCTAAAGCTAACTCCCCAGCCGTACCTACCGGAGCCAGCGATTTTCTACGTCTTGCAGGTTATTTTCCGATGGGAAAACCGCTTTATTCGTATACTCCAGTGCAGTTCCAGTAGGGAATCCAGTAAATAGCTGTTAAATTCGAACTAAATTTATTTTTTCCACGATTCAACACCGGTCCCATGAAACGTCTCCATAATCTACAACTAACTCTTCCGTCCCGAGTTACTGAATCCCGAGTGGCCGCACACAGCTTCTGATCATCAACTATTTTACCTGGGAAGCTAGCCCTGTTAAACAGCTGTGTTTTTTTATTGCTAACGGTGCAAAATATTATTATTCCGTTGTTAATGTAAGGTAGGTGGTCAGTTTTTTTCATATGTATCAACTGACCTGAAAAGGTTGAATCTCCCCTCCGTGACTCAAACCTCCCTCGTTGTGTAGTAACATTACACTCATTCACTCACGCTAACGTTACATTGTACTTATTTTTCCCCTCGCATTTTTCCCCTCGCAAACCAACAACTTTCCCCAAAATTCCCCTTTGCTGCACACGCTCGTTCGCTCACAGAGGTGATTTTGCCGAAAGAGTAAATTAACCAAATTAGTTAACATTAGCTAGCTAAGGCTCTTTTGCCTGCATTTTCGAGGGCATCCCCCTTGTTTACTGCAGCACAAGATAACTAGCCAACAAAGCTGGCTAGTTAGCCATTAATGAAACAAGATAGCCAGCTAGCAGCATCGAAAATGTTAAAAACGGGAGGTTTATCCGTTTATACTGATAGTTTGCTAGTTTAGCTAACTAGCCAACCATCAACAAACATTGCAAAGTATCCTTTGTAATTTTTGCCATCTGCCAGATAACTGGCTAACTTAGCTAAATTACCTAGTCTATCCTTTTTCAAACCTAATTTAGCAACTTGCCAACAGCCCTAGCTAAATTAGCCCCTCTGAAACAGTTTTACCTGCCCCCCCCTTAAAACACGGGCAAGCTGCTTTATCCCCACCTCTTTCATTCAGATGGTCATCTATCTCTCGATGAATACAGCTAACGTTAGCTAGGAAAGTAGCCGTTTACAATAGTTAGCTATCTTACAGAGAATGAGAGAAAAAAGAGATAGCTGGCTATCTTAAACGGTATCACTCAAAACGCACTACCACGAAGCCGGGCCAACTGGCTAACAAGCTAACGAGAATAAAAACAAGGGAAAAAACTCACCCTATCCGACAGCTAGGTCAGTTTAGGGGTTGCCTCAACTTAACCAGTGTATTTCCAGCGGTCTCTTCCCTTTGGTGCGTTGATATAAATCCGAATTTGAAGTTACAAGTTTACTTTCGACGCCTCCCGTGTGCCATCCCCGCGGAGTATCTCGCCTTTGTGTTAATTTTCTCACTCGATTCAAGTTTAATCCGATCGGACCCCGACGGTCGCGCTCGCGAGCCCTCTCCTCGAGACACCAGCTCACCTTCCACGAGCAAAGGGGGCGCGTTCACCGCATGCTCACGTGCGTGCGCGTGAATGACCCCCTCGGGCGCTTACGCACATGCGTTTATTGTTTATTATCGCCACGGATTGTGGAGCAAGAAAAAAAAAACCCAGCATCCCGGATCTATAAGATCCGAAGTTTTTTGTTGCTGGTTATTGTAAATTAACAGCGCAGTCAGCCGGATAAGGACGCTATACGGGTGAATGGGTGATTTAAGTTGTCCATAGTCTCATTGGTGCGCTCTCCTCTCGAGAAAAGTGCAAGGGAAATGTCCCCGCAAGCCCACGCTGACCCGCCTTTTCCACAACAGTTTCCCTCCCCTGCAAAACGTGCTCGCACACCCAGAGGGGCACGTTTGTCATGGAAACCTGGCTAGTGACATCACCCGACTTTCAGAAGATCACACGGGGCAGAACACTGACATTGGTCAGTATTCTGTTCCTTAGAATTAACATACACTGTATCGCTTCGATATATCATCACTTTCTGGGGGAGCGAATTACCACCTACGCAGAAAAGTGATTTCAGTTCAAAGATACAGGATATCAAGACACCGGCAAAAAAGTATTCCTTCGTTCGATCCCTGGGATTTAATTTGCAGAAGTCAGAACCGTGCGGTTCAAGTGAACTGTAGCTTGTTCATTGTAAATAAGGCAAGTGCGTTTAATAACCAAAAAGGCATATCCATGAAACACCTGGAGCAGGGAATGATTTAGGCTAAAGTTCAGTTAACTTTTGTTCGTCAAGTCTTACCGTTTGTTCAACCAACAAAAACGATACAATAGCCCACATCGCAACATGGCGTTGTTCTGGGGGCGGGGGGAAAATGTCAAAGGCCTGCAATCTTTGGAAATTTGAACTTTGAACCCCACATTCAACCCATTTCAGTGGGTTATTTTCAAGAGGTGAAAGCTTACGAAGGTTTTCAAAAACAGTAAGCTCTGTTAAGTGATAAAACTCATATTAAGGCTCAGTTTGAATGTAAAACAGCTGAGAGGGTGTAAAATATTTCATGAAGCATACGACCGCCCTTGCGCTTCAACACTACAGTCCCACGCTATGAAATTCCTCAGAGATGCTGCGGGCTGCCGCGCTTTGGCTACGTTACACATACACACATGCTTTTGTGCAGTTACGCGTCTTCGTGAGAAAATGTTTCGTTTCCTTTATCACCTCAGATGGAATTCCTGAAAGATGGTCGGATGTTTACACGAAGACGATTGAGTGGAATTTTGTCGACACGTTCCTAGCACAGGGGCTCGAATAATCCCGCGTCAGCACGCGCAAACGCTCCTGTAGACTCAATGGCCTTTCAACGATCGCTAATGAAAACCTGGCACTCATAAATATTCAGATAGTTACTAGACACCCCAAATTGTACGTGTAATTGCCAAATCAATTAATCAAATTCAAACGCATCTAAAAATTGATTCGCACAATGCTCATTAAAAATCATTCATAGCTTCTGGTCTGCTCTGTCAGTTATATAGGCTCTATATTAACGCTGTAATCTTTTAATAAATGTTTGAGGCTTCAGATGAATAGTACTTTTTTAAAAAAGGAAAAACTGATTGAGAGACGAGGTTTGAATTAATTTCATACTGATTAATATTCCAGCGCTCAGTATCGCAATAAAGTCCAACATAGTTCCTTCGGGGATATAAGTACATGAAGATACTTAGCCACGCTGCACTACTGAGTCTAAATACAACGAGTAGTGACTTGCTCTGTTCTGACTAGACTGAGTCAGCAGTGATCAGCGCTCATTTTCCTTCTTCCTTTACCTTCATCCTTTGCACGATGACGTAGATCTGTAGGTGTCATCTGGACCTGCAAAGAACACCCTCACCCTCCGCGCGCACAGGTTCTGGAGAGCCCCGCTAATGGGGACGTGTACTGTAATCGTTTCACAGACGTAATCGCAAAGGGGAAATGCCCCCAACACAAAACAAGTTATTAAGGTGTGTATTTATTCAGCAATGTTATAAGGACGTGTTATATATGAAATGTAGTAGAGCACGGGGCGGCATGACGCCCTGTGTCCCCGGAGTATGAAGCAGGGAGTTCCGCTTGGCGCTAGTATTGGGGATCTCGCAAGGGTTTGCAGTCAAATTCTTTTTGGTAACTAAAGAGAGGTAGCACTTTAAACACACAATGTGATGCTGGTGAATAAACTATGTTAATATTAAATTTCACAGAATTACATTGTGCATACTCAACATCACAATAAATGAGGTACACGATTTAATTCTTAATAGGTTCTGGATTAGTTCCAAGGTACTTTTCCAGAGAAAATCTAAACAAAATGCTGCATCATAATACAACCACACAGTTCACACGTTTTTAAAAAGTCAGTATAGTGTGCTTGTGGTAGAAAATACTGTCCCGCAACCAGAAATAATAATTTTCCTCACCACAAGTCCAATTATTCAGCTGTTTTAAATCATTAAGGGACTAACTGCATGCAGACTGCAATCTTCATGACTGCATCACTACTGTGAAACAGAGGGCTACACAAATCTGTAAAATTCCATAAGGTCGTGAGCATTCATAGCCCCACAGCACCCTAAAAACCAAAATGCTTTTCCACCTTTGCGAAGCGCTACTGTATTTTGAAACTGTGGTGAACTAGCCGTTGTGAAAACGTTGCTTTGTAGAACAAAGACTGGCACACTACGTGGCCATTGTAAGTGGAATCCTCAAAACAGATTCTGGAATTTACAGAAGGTGGCACTGCACCCGGCTGAAGATGCAGGAAGTTTGTGTGTCAAAGCAAGATGTCAGGTATCGGAGAAGAGGCTTAAATTCCCAGAACACTACGCATGATCCAAAGAAACATACTGACATCTGATTGGTTGGCATTGCACAGGACACAGAAGAGCAAAGTGGCTAAGAACACAAATGTAAACACAAAACCAAAAACCAAAACGCACAAGAGATTTACTGATATATAGACCCCATAAAAGAAATAGATTTGACTTTAGAATCTTTTAACCACAGGATTTTTTTTTATTGTTTTAACATTTCATCTTAAGAAGAACCAACACAGCAAATAAAGTTTGGGGGTCACAAAGATGGTCCAGATTTGGCTCTCATCACACTACCTTTCACTGTAGACAAGGTGGTTACCACGTATCTCTGAACAGACCGTGAGCGGTCAAAATAACCCCGTCTCCACACAACCGAACGCACATCTACAGTCAATGCTGAACACAACAGCATCCGTCATGCATGAACCTGAAAAACCAAACGCTGACACGAAACATAACGCTGAGATATTCTGTTACTGGTATGAATCCCTTGTGACACAATTTGTTTTGATTTTACTGTAACCACTAAAAATATCTGCATCTTTTTAAGGCAATCATATGATCCTTGTACGCGGGGTGGTGGTCCACTTCTGTAGGCGTGATTATACAACACAGATAAACACAAAATTTGGCATTAAAATAGATAGAGAATATTGAGCCATTGTTGCGACACACAGAGCAGTTTGTGGGGTGGGGGGGGGGGGGATGACAAGCAGAAGGCAGATGTCAGAACAAACTAAAAGAACATGTAAAACAGGATTAAAAAGTTTGTGTCAAAGCAGGTTTTGGACTATAGCAATACTGTTGCAGTTTCAAGCCTCTAATCATACAGTATAGAATTTCAGCAAAATTCAGTAAAGAACTCTAGCTTGGTTGATATACACCAAAGCAAGAAATTATGACTATATATACAGAAGGTGACTGATAAATACAGAATTAAAATAGTCCTGCTTATTTTCTCTTCATTTTGAAAACGGCTACAGCTCTCATCACAGTCCTATGTGCATTCTTTTTTTTTTTTTTTTTTTTTTAACCAGAGTAGCCAGAGAGACTTCACTCACATAAACCCCATTAAAATACTCAAGATGACCTTGTAGTGTTTAATACAATTCAGTTTTGGAAGTCAGAAGGGCACAAACGACAAAACCTGGGGAAAAAAAAAAAATAGGAAACATGATGAATCACGACTTGACTGAGAAATCAAAAGCAGATATGACTCCTCAGGCTCTTGTCTGGTAGGTGAATGGTAGCCACGTTTGCTGTGGGCCCAGAACAGACTTCCAGTTTTACAAGGACTGCAGAGGACCTGGGCTTGCTGACAGCCATCTGGTAAGTGAGTGGTCTCCGGAGACTGGGCGGTCATGGGGGGTCGCGGGGAGGTTGGGGAACGTTAGGAGAAGGGTGCGAGGAGGCTGGGAGAGGGTTAGTTGGAGGTTAGGAGGTGAAGGTTGGGAGAAAGGTATGGAGACATTTAGAGAGAAGCTTAGTGGGAGGGAGGGAGGGAGGGAGGGGGAAGTTTGGGGGGGGGGGGTTTAGGGGGAAGGTTGGGGAACGTTAGGGAGAGGTTGGGAGGAGGTTAGCAGAAGGTTGGGGGGGATGTTGGAACGAGGTTAGGGGAGGTTAGGAGAAGGCTAGGGGGCGGTTAGAGAGAGGTTGGCAGCAGGTTACGGGCAGGTTACAGAGGAGTGAGCCCAGCCTGGGGAGCAGAGACAGGAGGTCTCAGCAGCAGCCCCCCCCAGCCTGCTGCCCCCCCTGGCTGCCTGACAGCGTGGCGCTGGTGGCAGCGTGCTGAGGACCAATCTTAATGCCGTTCGCCTGGAGGGGGCAGAGGGAGAGAGAGAGGGAGAGGGGGGAGAGAGGGAGAGAGAGAGAGAGAGAGAGAAGGAGGGAGAGAGAGGGAGAGAGAGAGAACAAGAGGGACAGAGAGAGAAGCAATGTGAGAGAGAATGAAATAGGGAGGGAGAGACAGAGAGGGGAAAAACATTTTTAATAAAAAAAATACAAAATTCATTAATATAACTCAAACCAGGCAATTGTTTTTTTTTCTCCCCAAAATCTATAATCACAGTTACTCAATTTTTTTTTTAGAAAGAAATGATAAAAAGGGGGCCAGAAAGAGAGAAACAGACAGGCAGCACTCTCTAACACGCATTCTCACGGACTCTCTCTCTCACACACACACACACACACACACACACACACACACACACACACAACAACACCCTTGAGGCCGGCTGAAACATAATGCCTGCAGTGGAGTAGCACAGTAGCGGGTGGAATCAGGCTCTTGAGGAAACAGGTTTATGGCAGCTGGCAGGGGTTCAGAGCACTGGCCCTGGGGTTCCTGCCAGCCCCTCTCTGCACTGTAGCTCACGTGCTTTCGCCTTTTCTCCCTCCTCTCGCCCTAATAAAACCGCCCCCCCGACAGCTGAACAGGTCCCCACCCCGCCAGCTGGGGGTTTAACCTCGCGACACGCCAAGAAGTCGCGGCCTGGCTTCCCGCCAGAGCGGCGCGGGCCGACGGCTGAAAGCTTCCTCTAAGACCGGGCGCCTGCGTGGGGCGGCTGTGTGGCGCGGTGATTATCCGAATGGACTCCCAGGCAGAAGGTTACGGGAGCGAATCCCAAATGGGGCACAGCTGCTGCAAACTTGAGTGTAGTGCTTAATCTTAACCGGCTCAGTAAACAGATCGCAGTGGGTAATATGTAATAGCGAATATGTAATGGAATGTAAGATGGATTAGTCATCCTAGACAAGGGCATCAGTGAGGAGAAAAATCACACACACACAATATATGTAATAAAAGTAGCGACAGAAAAAGCAGTAATGACATGGGCTTTACACTATGCAATACAATATTACAATATTTTGCGTAGCTGAAGAGTAATACTAATTGCATCACATTGATGTATCACGTTATTTAGGGGAGAGCATACCTCATTGTTAATATCGAAGACCCCTTCCTGGATCTTCTCGTAGATCTCCTTAGCTGTGTTGATGAATGCCTAAATACAAAGAGAGGAGATGTTTACAGCTGTCTACAGACATAACTCGTGAGAAGCTGTTTAGTCTTCACACACAGCTAATGAAGAGCTTTTGCTGCTGATATAAATGACTGCGGTTAAAGAAATAAAGAACATAACACGCAAAATGCAGTGCTAACTTACTCTAAAGACACCTTAACCCCCAACTGAGAGGGAACAAGGGAACACACCCCACTCATACTCACTAAACAGGAACTGAGGGATACCAAATGCACAATACAAGCATGTTCAAGTCAAAGCACACATAACCATGACAATCAAATCAATTCAAATCACTGAGAACTGGAGTCAGATTTATACAGCGGTATCGAAGGGCAGAAGACTGTTGAATTTTGTTGCCGTCTGTTGCCCTCTAGTGGTCGATAATGATGCTCACATCTCCTTGCATCTTCAGCTTTCAGCCATGAGTAAGACGCCCAAACAGTCCGTTTCAGTGTAACTGAAAAATCTGTCTGTGCATGTGTAGTGACATTTAAACCAATTATGTCACAACTCCAACCCACACAGAATTTCTGCTCATGCAGTCATCACTGATATTATTCATGAAGACAGCAGAAACCCACTAATTTTAAATCCTCTACAAACATGATAAGACAAGGTAAGATAAGGGATAATTGGGGTTATATTTACTGTTACACCTAGCTGTGACACATACCTGATTCAGACTGTCTCTAGAGATAGGAACAACACAAGACTTCAAAGACAAAAAAACTTCCAGGATTCAGTTTGGAAAAAACAAATAATCACATGTATATTTAACTGGTCATTTGATTTACAAAATTAATTTGACCTGCTTGAGTCCAGCTCCACTTGACTACCAAACAAAGCCTAATAACATAATTAGATATAAATTTCTGATTGTCATTAACTTTCACTAAGATTCTCCCTGCTGAACTCACAAATTGAGCATGTTTTGTTTTTGTGGGGTTTACAGTCAACAGTTGTTGAAAATCTATTACTTTTTTCTACGAAGGTGGTGTGCCGCCCCAAGGACTTTCCTGTCACCATTTTACACAAAATTCATTCTGAAATCACACACTTTGACAGAACATCAATGGGAATGCCCTTTGGGAATGTACTCATGTCACAAACTTAGACTGTGAACATCAGAGAATAGCAGGCTGTGTTCCCTTCCTCAGAATTCAGGGAAAAAAGGAAATTCACAGTTCAATCAATTCTCTTAAATGTGAGGTCATATCATTCAAGCTTCAATAAATCTCCATATTGGAATACAGTAAAACCAGACAACATAACTTTCTCTTCTGTGAAATGTTGTTGGATTCTGTGACCACCATAGATCCTGGTCACAGGTTAATCCGTAAGTCTGGATTTGCCTGGTCTATAACACCCTCTACAACACTGAGGCAAGATAAGTGTAATCCTGCAACACACTCACACACGGCCAAGAGTTATTTTTCAAACTACAAGTCCCACGGTGCACCACAGTAGACCGAACGCCGATTGGAGGATTGGTGTGTTTACACTTACATCATCCACACAACTTGTCAAAACACGTCAAAAGTCACTGGTGCCAGACTGGTGAGACGAGTAGAAGCTGGCCAACGACAACCACACAACCCCCGACAGAATGAAGCCAGTTATGTTCCACCGCTACGAAGTTCCGGTCAGCAGACAAACCCAGCTCAGACTGGAACCTGGGTCCGACGCCCTCACCTCTTCTACGTTTGACGCCGTCTTGGCGGAGGTTTCCATGAAGATAAGACCGTGTTCTCTGGCAAAGGCCTCTCCCTCCTCCTTCTTCACCTCTCTCCGAGACTCCAAATCACTGCAAGAGCCCGCAGCATTCAGACCGACATGCACAGTGGCGTGGAGCCGTTCCAAGCACAAACCCCACTTAAAGATACAGTTACTGTGAAATCTGAACAACTGAGAAGGAGTAAATACAGTTTAAGACAGCAGAATATGTGGGTTTTACCCTACAGCGAATGGATTTGCTGCCATTTTATCTAAGGAAGAAATCACAGACCTTTTATTCCCTATGAGCATGATGACCATGTTGGAATTGGAATGTTGTCGAGCGTCTTCTAACCAAGTGGTCAAGTGGTTGAAGGTGTCCCTTCTGTAAAGAAGAATCAGACGAATTGAGACGAACTCAAACCATCTGGATCATCAACTCAATCATTTTACAACCCCTGAAAAAAGGCTTCACTACTGAAGGTAAAATGACCTCAATAAGAACACTCCTGTAGAAGAAGAAAAAAAAAAAAACAAAACACAAAAGATGACAACCTTCCTTAATATTGTAGGAATGTCTCTCTTATTTTTACTCAATACAACATTAAGTGAATCCATCCTTGCCAAAATAAAGAGATACAATTACTGACAAAAATTACTAGAATAAAAAAATACAAATGTCTCCTGTGTATAGTGTGTTTAATAGGACACGGTGCTCTAACAGGAGTTTTCTGTACCGGCTGTGTGGAAGCGACATGGTGGTCTAGCTGAGCTTAGTGGGCGTCGCCTCACCTTGTGATGTCATAAACCAGCAGCGCCCCAGCAGCCCCTCTGTAGTAGGATCTGGTGATGGACCGGAACGACTCCTGACCCGCCTGAAACAAAGGTCATCGAAGCGGCTCAGCCAATCACAACACAGAATGGTGTTCTTTCAAATAAGAGTGACACAACAGGCCGAATCCCACCCCCTATATCCACTACATGCTGCCTTTGAGGCGAGATTGATGGTCAGCTACGGCTCGTTTCCAGGAGAACCACAGCAAAAAGCATCCAGATAGCCATGCAATAATACTGGTAGAACACAAGTGCTAAACTGAGAGCACGCTCTGGACAGAAGCACAACATGAGGACTTTATTCAGCTTTGGCAAGAACATGAGTGTTTATATGTCCCATCTGCAAACAATTTCCACTACACTCACCAGAGGACTGACAATTGGGAGGAAATAGCCAGGCAGCTTTACAGAAACAGTGACCTTGCGTGTCCTGGAGTTACGGTGCATGCCGTATGACCTGTGCATCTGTAACCAGCTGGCAGAGACGTGTGGCACAGAAACCCCTGTGTCCTGAGGTGGTGACACACAGCGCAATTCCCCCACTCCACTACTTGTGCTGTATCCCCACAGGTTCTGCAGTAGCCCCCTGAGATTTCCCTTGCCATTATGTTTACATTTACATTTAGTCATTTAGCAGACACTCGCATCCAGGGTGACAAATAAGAAGGTTAGGCTATGAGCAGAGACAACACCGCATGATCAGAGCTGCAGGTGACAGCAGGCGTCATTACATAACCTATAGCATTCTGCTGAGTGCTACCATAGGCGCAAGAGAGAGAGTTTGAGGATATAGTGCTCTTCATTAACAGCTGTATCTGAGGATATAGTATGAATGATCAGATGCGAGATTGCTGGAATGAAGCCACATCCATACGGAGGTCATTGGAAAAGGAAACACAGGAGGTAAACTCCACACCACAGGACTTCACAGGTCACAGGCAGAGAAACGTATACTTACTGTATCCCAGATCTGAAGTTTAATCTGTTTCCCATCGATAGTGATCATTCGCGCACCAAATTCTACACCTGTCGGACAGAATTACAACTATCAGTGATCAGTACAAACCAAATCATTAAAACAACTACAACGTAAAAAAAAAAACTCCCAGAAGCTGAGGAGCAGAGTGAAAGGAAGCAATCTGGCTCTGGGGAAATGAGAGAATGAAACTGGGAGAGAGAGATGGATGATGAATGTTACAAATATGAGAAGCTCCATTAACCGAGACAAGCTGTTTCAGACAGAACTCATTCAGGGCCACTTTAAGCCCTACTCTCCAGAGCATGCAGGCTATACCTTAGACAGGCCTGCATCACTCTGATCTGTGGGATTCCATTAGGAAAGCTGAGGCACTGTTATTGGGCCTTTAAACACTAAGAATGGCATCTGTACTAGGGAAGCTAAAGCAACCCCATACTGCAGCCCCAAGAGAACCCCAGTCACTGTGCATGTTTAAACACACAGGGACGTGGATCAATCACACACAAACCAAGAAGCCTCTGCATTTATGCATGGCAGACTACATATAAATGATGCCACATTAATTACGGAGAATGATTATGACATACAATGCGCTAAACTAGCATGTTATCAAGATATTGCTAGATATTGTGTGTGTGTGTATGTGTGTGTGTGTGTGTGTGTGGCATATATCTAAAGAAATAAGCACAGTGTAACGTAATACAAATGAAGACATGGGGAAAAATTTCTTACCAATAGTGAGATCGTGCACTGGCTGAAACCTCTTATCTGTAAACTGTAGTAGTAAACATGATTTCCCCACTCCTGAAATGGAGAGACAGAAGACCGTCAGCAGCATGTCAGCGCACAAAGACATCCAATGAGAGCCATCTTCTGACATCACTCCTTTGGCAAGGGCTCATTGGCTGGTTGCTGAGCAGCTAACTGAACACACAGTTCAAGTTTTCATTTCACATTCCCACTAGAATGCATTTCTTCACACAGAGAGTTCTTAAGGCATGGAATAACTTTGGGATTGTTATCTGCAGGTTTTTGTAGTAAGACCCTAGTGGACACAGTAACAGTCACTTTATATTACACACAAATATGAGGCCAAAACAGCCCATTCTCCTCATAATATTTCCCCACATATAAAGGCCTTATAACCTAGTTATGACCAGTATGAATGATCATTAAAAAAACAACTGATCAATTCAACTAGTTGAACTAGTTGAACTAACCTATTGGCCCAGTGCTCAACATTCACTCAAATCTGCAAGGACAAAGTTGCTGGTCCCTAATGCACAACACCTTTATACATAGTGAGGTATATTTGTGTTTGCCTGGAGCTAAAGAAAACAGTCTTAGTTCACAAAAGGATCACATATTCAGAGGCATTGAAAAAGGAACTGAACTGCATTAGAGGTGGAAGCAGCTCTCTTTTACTGTCTGTGGGCTGCAATTCAATCCTGTCCCAGCTGGGAAAAGGCTACAACAGCCAAAAAAATCCAGGAAAGTAGACGCAGCCTGACACGGACACTGCAGTAACGCAACACTGACTGTTTTGAGTGCAATCTACGCTCCAGTGCGAATCCAGTCCCCTGCGCGCTGTCCGATCCAGAGGGCAGAAATTTCGCCCGGTCCTCTGGTCTCTCTCTCTCTCACACTCTGCTACCACCCTGGAATCCCGAGGACTAGGGGAATAACACTGCGCCGGGCATTCATCAGGGCCAGTGCAGGAGGAAGCTGTGCGGTGCGTAGCACACGTTACACTGCAACAGCGTAACAGACGCTCTGATCCACAGTGACTGACACAGCTTACCATTCTAACCATCTTATCCATTCATACAGGTGGATATTTACTGATGCAGTCTGGGTTACAACAGCAGTGCCCCAACCAGGGAATCAAACCAGCAACTTCTGGGTTACAAGCCCTGTTTTTTTTCCTCTACTGCTCCACACTGTCAGCCAATGCACTTTCCTCACAGTGCACTTTCCTCACAGTGCATTTTGCTCACAGTGGGCTGCGCTAGGTGTGTCAGCCTTTATCTGACAGAGATATGAGTCAAACCTGCCCATGCATGAAGCCATTAGGGGGTTAAGGCCATTAGGCGCTCATTACGATATGGCCCATTGTGAGGGAAGAGGTGTGACCAGTTCAGTTGGGAAAAGCCAACAGAAACACTCAGCTTTCCCGCTTCCAGGCGTGCAGGCAGGTCCATCTGCCCCGCCCCCTCTCCCGCTCAAACACACAGAGGCGCTGCACCAAAATCCTCTCAACATGAGAAGATCCTCTACAAGTTTGGGCTGTAAGAGATGATATCCAGCGTGTGATTACTTAACCAGAAGAGCACTAATTGATTACTTGGATCAGTAATGAATGGATTGTTTCTGAAGAAAAAAAATCCAGCTCCATTCTTTTATGTCAATATCCAAGAAAGAAAGCTAAAGAACCCTGCACAAAACACAAAACATTGATATTAATTCTCCTGCTTGTGTGGTGAATGCAGGAAAGAACCAGAGATTCACACAGCATTTTGAAAGAGAGGGAGGTTCAATTATCTGAATATTCTATGGCTCGAAAAAGTCAAACAAAAAATGAATCAAACTGCACGCCCTGAGCGGCCATCAATTCACCTGTTGCACACATCTGTCAATTTGATTCATGCTGTTAAATCCCTAAATACGTGTTGATGAGTCCACAATAAAGCCTTCATTTTATAAAGCAGTTAGCCAATGTGCTTTCTGACACGGAGTGCCATATGCCATATTTTCAGGTGCATGCCTTCATTTTGTAAAATGTGTGAGGCTGTATCTCCCTCTGCCTTACTGAGTGCAGCACTGCAGCTGTTAATGCATGAAGGTGTGCTGGCAAAGACAAACCCATGTCAGACTTAACAGTCTAAACACACAGTTAATAATATGATTCGTGTACGTGGCGTGCACTGGAATACAAAGAACAGAACAGTCACGCAGGGCCCACCCATACAACCCCTAGCCTACACCTGAGGATATTTGTGCTCTAATTACCCACATACTTCACTTGTTCAATGTAAAAAAAAATAATAAATGAATAGAAGAGAAGCCAAACAAAAACAAAGTGAACAAAACGTGCGATGGGACACAGCTGACTGTGAGATCTGTGGGTAACGGTGTGGCAGTCTGGAACAACAGAGCAGGCCCAACGTCTGCGTTTCCAGGAGCAACAGCCGTTGCTAAGCAGGGGAACTGATAGAGCGCTCATCAGGATGAGATGTAAGGAAACAACAGGTCGATGACAGAGGAGCCTCTAAGCCAATGAGAGCACAGCACCAGAGAGCGTGACTTCTGGCCATTTATTATTTAAGCAGTCGAGCTAAGAATGTTCAGTACTGAATTTATGAATGTTGATTCAACTTTTTCAAAAACAGAAAAAACTAAAATGTGGGACCTGTCATCATAGAAGACAATAAATACAGTTTTAATCCAACATTGTCAAATACATTTTGTGAAAACTATATTTCTTCTCTATGTGTACACTAAAGGTATGGTCACTATACATGTAAGAAAAATAAATTGTATTTTTATTTATTTACTCATTTTTTACAATTACAGGCAGAAGGTAGAAATTCTTCCCCTGAACAGAGACAGACATCACTAACAGGCACCAGCTGTTGGAAGGCAGCACAAACAAAAGAAGAGAACCAGATGTGTTGTCAAGAACCAGAACCAGAGTCCTACTCCATTTTGCCTAGCTGTGGTATTCAGGCAACCGGGCCTGCTCTGAACACTAGTTTTTTCCAAAGTAAATGCTTCTGACCCTGCGGGACACTCAGCTAAGAGCATTGAGTAATAGCCGAGAGGCAGAGACTGGGTCAAGTTGTAGCCTCAGCAGAATGCTAACTCAACCCCAAGATCCAACTCCATGCTTTTTAACTGCAGCAACTTTAATATACACCTTTGGAGCTGGAATTACTGCAGCTGCTGGCACCAGACTTGCCCTCCAATGGATCTGGAGTTCTGTATTATTTTTTTTCACTACCTCCCCAATTTGGGAGCGGGTAATTTGTGCACCTGCTGCCGTTTCTCAAGTTCCCTCGCCTAAAATCGAACCCAGGTGTGTCACACAGCGGACTCTCCGCAATCAGAATATTTATTCATGTTTGAAAATGTTTGTGTGAATGCAGCTGAAAGATGTCTTCACGGAACTGAGGTGCAGGGTGGGAAATGTAGCCATGAGCTATGGACCAGGGTGCAACACCGAATGAAACTTTATGAGAACCCTGGGACTCACCTACAGGACTAGGTGAATGTAAGGGAAAGAGACAAAGTCTTTTCTCAGCGCTGAAACAAACAGGCAAGCCAACCACTGAAGGTGAGTCTTGGGTGTATTACCTGAAGCATCCTGTGGCTGAGCTAATACACAAAGACTAAAGAGATGGGTGGGGCGTGACACTGTATCGCTTTCCTCTTTGTTTCAGAAAATGCTGCAAACCTGCTGTCTGGTAAACCATTAAAAGGTGTCTGTGTGTAGCAGACTACCTTTTCTCCAGTCACAATATCTGAAACGAGGCCATATGCAAGATTTGTCCTTTCATTATTTTGTATTCAAGTCGCAGTAATTCCACAAGAAATCTCAGCTTGATCCACAGAGCACCCAGAGATCAATCTCAAATGTCTAATGATTTATGTTTCACAAAATAAGGCCTATAGAAATATACTGCAGCCTCACTCATTTGTATATGTGATAATCTCTCCTTAACATAATATTAACCTACATTAATGGGTATTTCGGTATTTATCCTTAGAATTGTCTTGAAATGGCATTTGGTTTCATGAACTAAGCATTCATTAATCCACCTTGTATGAGCCATTGTACTTGGTGCAACCAACAAAATACCTTCCCTGGGTTCATTGTATTGTACTTATCAACTCCTTCCAGAAAACAAACTTAATTCAATACTCCAGCTGGATCACAAAACCTTGCAGAACAATGCTGCATGCTTTTTAAGAAACGACTGAGGAAAATGGCACAAAAAATTCATTAAGAACACAACATAATTAAGTCTGTCTTGACTCAATAGAATTACACAAACAGCAACAACAAAGTAAAAACTACCAAACCAAAAAATACAACGGTATAATTCAGATTTAAACATTGTCACATCAAAGATTAGACAGCATCCTTCTTGCAACCAATGCTCAACTTGATGAGTGGGTGCCTAGACAGGAAGAAACTTAGCCTTCCCGCTGGTAAACGGAGAAAATTCACAGAATAGGCACAAACAGCTGCTCTGGATAAACCCAGTTCATTAACATTAACACAGTTAATGATCTCCAACCTCTCCTAATATTAACAATGAATAGGCTTCCTTTCAGCACAGGGACTGTGTTAAGTGTGCCGTGATGTTGTTTCCTGTAGGATATTCAGACCCACCACCGCCTGGACTGCAGGTGTCCGTTTCAAAATGGAGGCCAGCTCAGATGTCTGCTGGTCCCAGTGGGCTAGGAGACCCAAGGAGCAGACAGACACAGCATGGTGTGTGGGGACTACAGCTGCTCAGTGCGAGGGGCCTGTAATTTAAAAGCACTTTAGACTGACTGCAGCGTAATAGCCAACATTTTGCCCTTTAGGTGGATTGCAACGTGCTGGGAAACAGATTCAATCAATAGGGTTGATTCATTAGATAGGCTACATCCAGTACAAGAAATTACATGGGGGTTTAGACACATGTAATTTCAAGGGCTCGGAGCCAACTTCATTGGGGCCTTCATATGAGCTCCTTCTGGCATAATACATCTACAAAATACACAGTGAAGAACTAACTGAATGAAAAATAGTCCTGTGATGTGAGTGGATATTCCTCTTAAATGGGTCTACCAACTCAGCCAGGAGGTGCTTGTGTTTATAGAGAAACACGGAACTCTGCAGTGGAAGTTGGTACTTGCTCTGGAGCCACTGATACCAGTGAAAATCCTCCGTATATCCATGCAGAGTCCAGCACCACTATATTCATTTTTACAATACATTCTTCATTTGAGTGAGCCCTGTATCCATATGCTTTCAAATAAAATGCACTGCATTAACAAACATGGTTACAGGTCATCAATGCAACCCTTCAATTTTTTGCCCACAAAATAGATTACCAAGCTCATCAAATACAAGTCTCATCACAGAGTTTTAGATCCAGAAAATAGGAGCTACGTGCAGGAGGATTAAAGCAGAGTGTTTTGCCAGGAATTTGGATATGTTTAATATGACACGCATAGCGCTGGAATCTGTGACATACTGGCGATCTTTGTGATGTGACAGGTATGCAGGTACTCAGCTACTTCCAGCATCAGGCTGTCTCCTGTGTGCACACCGAGTCAAGATACCGTGAACCTTCCCCAAAAACCTTACAGCTTCCTATTGAAGTGGTAAACTGGAACTGCAGGCAGACATTCCACATGGTCTATACAAGGGTCCGCCGCAAAAACTCGACAGACAGGCCTTTTCTCACACCCGACCGGGCCAGCGGGTCAGTGCAGGGCAGAAACGACCACAAGCCTCAGTGTGGAGTGAATGCTGTAGGTACACTGCCAGCACAACCTGGTCTGAGCCTCACCTGCCCGGCCACTTCAAAGACAGCGATCCTCAAGCGCTAGACTCAGAAACAAAGTGCATCTTTTCAAAGGGTGAACTAGGAAACCGGAATTGCTGTGTCCTCAAAATGTTTTAAGGAGAGCAAAATGTGTTCATTGTGTTGGTACAGTATGTACAATTCCTTACCTGCCTTTCAAAGCAGTACTGACTCAGAAAGAATCTATGTGTATAGCCACACAAAAGCACTCCTAAATCAATAAAAATAAAGTTAAACCCACCGAAAATAAACATTTAAAGCAAAGCAAGACAGTATTTGTACTGTTATTATTACTGTTATTTATTCAAGTGGCCAAGGTGATTACAAACAATTGTAGAAGAAAATGGTATTATATGGTGTCTTTTTAGTAGCAATGATGTTGTTTACATTTATTACCATTACCTGAAATAATGTTTCGTTTCATTTGAATGTTCAAAGCACCTTTGCACTGAACCATTGTCAAGCTTGGTCGAGCACACTGTTACTCTGTGTGGGATTTCACTGTAAGACATCAGATAAATGTTTCTTCGACGATTTCAAATATTTGTATAAGAGCGACCACAGAAATAATACCAGCTTTCCCATAATGTAATCCAATGAGGCTAGCCGGTGGCAGCCTGAACAGAGGCCACAAAGAAGAGGCGATTAAACTAATGCAAATTGAGAAGCTCATTCCCACCTCTATAAACGCTGTTTCCACCTGTGCTAAAAATTCTCCAATAATTTCGGCTCCGCGTCTCGCAGAGAACGCGTGCGAAAGAAAACGCGTAAACGTGCGAAAACTCCATGCGCAGCGCTGCCTGGCATCATTACGAAATTAACCAGTTTGATTCATGATGCAGCGACCCAGCCGTGATGGGGGACAGTACTGTACCGCAGGCCCGAAGTGAACCGAAGACATGCACAGCAACCAAACAAATCATTAATATTCCCCTGACAGCTCGGATGCAGGAAATCGAGTTTGTATCTTAACCCGTAAGAATGAAATTAGCAACTCTCTGTGATGCGACTGTGCCAATGTTTGAGAGCATATGCGAGGATCAACCCCATTCGAGTTCCTGGATAGCTAGCCAGCGAGACTAGGCCCACTAAAAACAAATAGTATATTTAAATTTAAAAGAATAACAGGAGGAAATCAACAGCAACAGTTCATCAAGCTCTGTAGCTCGGCAACTAGAAAATAACTGTCAACGCCATTTTCAAAAAAGACAATATTTGGCAGCGATGTAGTTAGCTAATGTTAGTTAGCAAGCGAGCTAGAATTATTATGACCGTTCTCCTACAATCGCCAGAGTGGCTAACGTTGGAAAACAGTTCAGCTATGAGCCTGTTTATCTCCGTGAAGGCCTAGCACTGTTTGAGATCACGACCATTATCTCAGGGGCCATTTTCAGAAAAAAATGTCCTGTTTTTGCCGTGTAGCTAATTAGCTAGCTAGCTGCTTTGCCAGCGATCCAGACACCTATGACACCCTTCCACCCTCGCGCGCATCGGCACCGCAAAGATCAGGGTGGCACAGGTTGAGGGGACCGCCGTCACGCACTTTAATGACAAATTATCCAGTCTTTGCTTAGCTGGTAATTTTGGGCCGGCTAACCAGCCTAGCCACACAGTAGGAAAAAATATGCAGCGCTCCCTCCCCTCGCGTCCCTGCTTTCACCACGTCATTGACTCCAACACTGCGGAAATAAAGGATATCAGCTAGCTTAGCTAGCAAGCTATGCATCTCTCTTTTTTCCTCCAAACACCGACACAAAACGATCGCTTACCCGTGTCTCCGATAATGATGTATTTGAAGAGGTACGCGTACGCCATGGCCAAGGGATGCTGTGCCTATCGGTCCTGGCCTTTAATGCTGTTACCTCTATGAAATAGCTACTTTTCCAGCCCTGTAGGAATTGCCGGCGATCTCGGTTGTATCTCCGCTTTTGCCACCCTCTTTTTTTCTCACCGAACGGGGAGGAACAATAAACACCTTCCAGCTTCGACTGCTGACGTCATCGCGCACGCCTTCGCCACGCGCCACGCAGACGCGTCTCCGCGAGGCCGGAAGTGCTGACGATTCTGCGCCGAAGTTCCACGAGTGGAAGGGAGGAAGGTCGTGATCAGTGATCAGGAATGGATTTATCAAAATGACATCCCTCGTTGAACACGTGAATGTACTTGAAATTCCGTGAAGTAAAAGGCAGCGGCTAAATTTGTTTATGTATTCTAGACAGGGCAGTTGGCATGTTGACTTAATACACTTATGTACACAGAATAAATGGAGAGAATGAGTCCATAAATTTGTCTTGATGTTGCGTAACAGGCTCAAATATCACCGCATCTCTTCTTTTTTTCATAGATCTGGCGACATCTTTCAGGACTTGGTTCAGTTTTTGCAGCAAACCAGTGAAACAAAAATTAACTTGCCAATCCAGAAAACAAGAGTCCATGGATATAAAAATACATACCATTCCAATACTTATGTTTGTACAGAGATATATAACCTGAAAAAAGAAACTACAAAACATTCAGTACCTATAAGTAATATATAAAACAAACAAACAAACAAACAAAAAACATCTCTCAAGCAGGATGATGGCATCTTCCTCTGACAGTAAGGCCTTCACAGCAACACTCACATGTAGATCCTGGCCACAGTACTGCCTCTTCCAGGCCTCAGTAATCCTACCTGAGCCAGATATGTCTATCCTTTGGTTTGCATCACTGACAGTCTGAAAAAGCTGAATTTTCTCCCATCAGTGTGTCATTAAAAGGCACACGTTTGAAACAGATATAGAGGCAGCGATAAACTCTTTGCTGTCCCATTACTGGGGGTTTGGGGTGTGGAAGCAACACCCCAGAGGAGGGGCCTCAAATTCTTGGAACGTCTTTTGGTCATTCATATAAAACTTTTCTCAGACCCGTTTTATGGGCTGTTTGGAGTACACATTCTCTGTAGACCACTGTCAGGCATGGCTGCTCAGCTCCAGGCATCCCGTTTATTCTGTTGATTATTTTACTGAGCGTATATCTGTGTTTCACACTGACGTGTGTAAAGTGATAAGCTGTCCTTACGCATATATGCAGACTTGAATACACACTGTGAAATGGTGAGGAATCTGAACACTCTGAAACAGCTCCCTGCTGCCCCTCTGTCTGTACCTCAGCCAACAGTTCAATCACCAAAATGAGCCGGAGTTTGATTTACAGTATCATACACTACGGCATGTTCTCATTTCAGCACGCTGTTACTGTCAATATGCATTTGTACTTACAAATTAAAACTCAATCAATCAATCAATCAAATTATATTTGTAATGGTGCATTTTTACAATCGAGATTGTAACAAATCTCTCGTAGCACAGTGCATGTTCCAGTGGGAATCAGAATACCAGAAAACTCAGGCCAGTTGGGAAAAAAAATTACAAAATTATTCCCTGACTCCAGGAGAAGGTATTCAAGAGATTCCTGGAAAAAACCATTCCACAGCCAATGAGGTGGTTGAAATGTTGGCACTGAAGGAAACAACCTAGAAATGACTGCATCTGGAGAGTGGTTATTTAGAAAAGCTGATGCAAAATAAAGAGGTCACAGAATAATGAGCGTACCTCTAACATTTTTAGATATTCAATACAGAATAGAAGCAGTTGAGGCAAGTTCAGTTTGTAACCCATCCATGTGATGTAGAGGTCTCTCAAAATGGTCATAGCAGCATGTAAGAGTGGGGACAGCTCATGGAACAGTAATTTGACAAATATGTAAAAGACAAATATTGAGATCCTGAAAGTACAAATTGTTAGGCTACAGCATGAAAAAGCTCAAGATGTATGCTGTGTTTTCCAAACGTTACTATGCTCTGGCTGATTGATTTACTGTGTTTGATGGTGCAGCAGGAGAAGATAACATAAACAGCAAGGAAAACAAGGGAGTGTTGGCTTTATGTGCTGCTAGCACAGAGAAGAGATAAGAATAATTACTGAATGTCATTAAAAATACTGTCTGCTCTAAAAAAAGCATACGTGTCTTCCACAACTTAGATTATATTACATACATTACAGTTTAAATGGATTAAATTACATGTTAAACATTTTCAGTTTAAAGTTAGTCTGTTTTTCAGCACATTTTTTGTGCAAGTGCAAGTGTGAGTAACTGTTCAAAATATTAGAAACCATATGAACCTGCAGACTGTAGGCAATGGCATTTATGTGTATTTTGAAGCAAACTCTCCCTGAATTTTACTCTGAAATGCTGGTTGCATCAGACTGTTATTAAACAAATTCCCCACTAGAGGTCAGACTGAATTTTATATTTTGTTGTCCACTTAGCATAGTACACAGTTTTATTCAAATACAGTGTGGTCAAAGGCCAAAATTCCCACATCCTTCCTTTTTTCCAGATGATAACAGATATAAAAGGTGTCTGTGCAAAATATAAAGCAGTTTTATTCACAACTAATCTGCTCAACCTAAAAAGTACATCATCATGCATAGTTTCCAACTGTGATCAAGATGAGGATGTAGAAATGATAAAAATAAGAATATATTACATAACGCCTTCAGGCAAAAATAGCAGGGGAAAGTAGTTCAGCCCAAAAATGCGCCGAATGAAATCTCACAGAGGAAGGTTATTGGAGTAAAGGTCAAGTCATTTTTAAACCGATTGTTATAACCTTGTTGAAGTGTGAGCTGAGAACAATATGACCTAATTAGAAATATTTCATCAGAGACGAGGAGTTATATAATATACCTTACTGTTAATTTTGAAGATAAAGGTCAAAGTCATTTCTCGTCCGACTGTATAGAGCTATTAATTGGTCCCAAAGCTTTTTGACATATTTATAGTTGAAAATGTTCACGTGAAATCCGTGGTTTACTGGCTGAGGTATGAGGATGGCTTCTTCTCTAGTCAGTCTGTGGAAAGGAAGTAGAATCACAAACATGGTAAAATAAGACCTGAACTACTCAGCTATTGATGAAAATTGTACTTAATGTGGGAAAGACTACATTCAGAAAAAACATCCAGTAATTTACATGTGGCCAACTAAAAAGGTGTGGGAACATTTGCTTTTGAGATTATTTATGTTAATGGATTTATTTAGTGGAGTTTTTTTTTTTCATTTTCTTGGCGGATGTCAAGGACAACATCCCAGGTTGTTAATCTGACAGTACACACGGACTGATGGATTTTTAATAGAGCGAGTCGTTGAACAAACCACACTCAAGGGCATGACAGTCATGCCCTACCTTATAATCAAACATGCAGACCTGAGAATTTAATACTCACACTATTTCATCACAGGCTTCTACTTAAGCTGTGTGTCCTGGGCAGACAGTGACTATTGTAATGTTGATTCTGGGGGATCTTGTTAAAATAGAGGGAGAAGTGGAGTCCTTTTTGTCATATTGTCCTTCACCTGAAAAACAGCTAACACATTTTGGTGGCTTTTCACAGACTGTGTGACCTTGACAGATGCAAGGTAAAGCAGTTTGAGGGTGAAAATTTGGAATAGTTTCTCACAGTAATGACAATGCTGGTATGCTGGATTTATGGTTTTGCAATATTCTGCTGTATGAACTTGGCTTGTAACGGGGAAGGTCACAGGTTCAATGCCCATATGGGGCACTGCTATTTTACCTTTGATAAAGGTAGTCAACCTGACTTCTGTCAGTAAATATCTAGCTAAACAACGGGGCAACATGTCAACTCTATATACTTCAGCATGTATGCAAATGTGGGGTATCTTCCACTTATGCAGATAAATATCAGGATTCAGTGTATAGAACTGATTTGACGGATTCATGAATCAATGCTTGGTACTAAAATTGGAAACTTGATGTACGTGGTTCTGTGCCTTAGTATTGCATACATTGTTCTTGCTTTAGTATTCACTACAACTTCAGCTGCTGTGTGTTCAAAGTGACATTTGATGTAACTCTGTATTATTGCATGTAACTGGAGCAAACATGCTCAAAAATGGTGCTTATTTGTACTGAGATTCACTTGATCAATGCCTGGCTTTTCTTAACATTGCTGAGATGTGAGTGCTGAGTGATTTCCTGCGCTGGGTTTTCAGAATAACACACCGCATAATGAGTTTAAGGGACCAGCTGAGTTAATGAGCACATATTCAGCAGGGGTTTTCTTGAGAAAGACATGCCCTCCTTTCTTCAAACCATCTGAGCATTACACAAAGCCAAAGAATAATATTGATCCCGGCTCTTCTATCCAGAAGCACGCTATTCTATAAAACCAGCCAATGGTACTGCCTACCAGGTAACCTATCACTGCATGAAGTCAATCTGCTGAGCTGTTTTTTAGGCCACTGCTGTATGGGGAAGGACAGACATCTGATTCAGCCAGTCAGGCAGTTCCATCCCTGCAGCTTGCAGGCCCAGTCCGGCCAATCAGAGAGCCCCTTCCCCACAGTCTGTGGAGGCAGGCGGTAAGGGGCCGCCACCTCAGGGAGTTTCAAACAGCCTGCACAGGTGGACTGTTCTGCCGTCAGTCTCTGGAGAGGAGAGGCCGAAAATCTAGCTCTGGTATGATTACTGGGAGGGAGAGAGAGCGAGAGAGAGAGAGAGAGAGAGAGAGAGAGAGAGAGAGAGAGAGGGTAAGAAGAGGAAGACTCTCTTAATTCCCTCTCAGTCTTTGTGGACTGAAGAACACCTTTGCATCTCGGACAGGGAGAGTCGCCTGGAGGGGAGTGACAGGTTTTGGACTCCAGCCATCCTGCATACAGGCAGGTCCATCTGCTCATTTATTTGGGAAACAGAGAAGAGGAACAGCAGATAACATTTACAAAGGAAACTCTGTGTGTGTGTGTGTGTGTGTGTGTGTGTGTGTGTGTTTTTTTCCCTTCAAAAGACTTTCTTAAACACCTGTCCCAATGGCAGACAGCGTGACGGAAGACTCTGATTACTACCCTGAGAAAGACGCTTTGCAGTGGGGATATCAAGAAGGTACCGTGTCTGTTTCATCATTCATCTCTGCTGACAAAGTGATGGGGGGATATCATTGAAAGGGAGAGAAAAGCGCACAGTGTATTTACCATGGAGGCACTTAGGTGCTTTTTCATTTAAGTCTCTGTTGCAACATTCAAGTGAAGAATTTGTAAAATATTAACAGTAATGAGTAAATGAATAATGAGTAAAATTAACAGCAAAATACAAGTACTGAGTTTTGAGTAGTGAGTAAAATATCCACATATCGGTGGGCTTGTGTGTGACTCTCTGCCTAATCATCACAGAAGATTTCCATAAAGTACTGTCCTCGTTTTGTCTGGCCAACTTAAGAGTGAGGAATTTTCCATTTAGGTTGTTTCTCTGAGCACAGGAAAAAGTGCCAGAAAACTAGGAATTAATTATTTAACCGTCTGTTTTGGTTTTCTCTGAGACAAGTGACGTTAAAACCGAGCTGTGAATTTTCAGATTTACGACTGTGCTTTGCACCAACTAATTTAACATTTTTATCTTCAGCAACATTTAAAAAGAAAATGTCAGGTGGAATGGACTCTGTTATCTGTTTCAATAAAGTCAATTTATTATTTTTAAAACATATATAAGCAGATTTCCATTAGTGCATCAAGTGGGTCCTTAACGTAAGGATGCATAGATATACTTTCATGCAAATATTTTAGAACAAACTTCATATATACACAAGATTATATTAGGATTTCCACACCAGACCACCTGTATGAAAATGTTCAAAGTCAGTACAACCTTTGATATGTGCACTATATAGTGATATAGTTTTAAAATGTAATTCTTTGGATGTTGGATTTTACATTTGAACATAGCAGTATTTCATAAGAGATTTACAGTCTGTCCATTCAGGAATTTCTTGCGTTGCATCTAGTAGCAATTTCTGTCACAATAAATCAAATCAATGGCCCAACACTGACGTAGCTTCATCAAGTAAAGTGTCTTAGGTCATCACCCAGTGAATAATTATTTGCTCCGTTTAAGAGGAAAGGCTGTTTTAATGAGAAATATAACAATAGCTTTTGTTATAACTGGATGTTTTGCAAACCTGTTTTGCTTCCTGTGTTTGAAAATATTTTCTGTGGCATGAGCAGCTGAAGCTGTCATAGAAGGTTGTCACCGGGAGATTGCACAAGTGTTCTGCAGAGAAAAACAGCGTCAGTGTTAAATCTGGCCACATGCAGGTGTACCTGACCACTCGAATCAGTGGACTGGGGTTTTTTTGGTGAATTTCTGCAGCTATACCTGACCCTAAATCCAGAATCAGTCTCTCTCTGCTGCACCCCTGTAAGACACATGGAAAAGAAGATTATGCCACCACTTTATCTTTGCCCATTGATTTCTGCTGCCAGAATCAAATTCCAGGTAATTCTGGTCAAGTTTTCAGTCAATGTCATGAGATTATCGTTCAAGAGTTTAATAGTGAAGGATAACAGTTTAGTGGAGGCTAATGGTTTAATCTTAAAAAGCTGTAAATGTACTTTTTTGCGGAAAACATTTTTCTATTAGTGTCTAGCCACATCAGTATATTCACGACCATTCCCCTTATCTCATGAGAACATACGCTGAAATAGGTAGCTTTGTGCATATGTAGCTTGGTTCTCCACCTGCAAAGGAATCAGCACAGAATATTTGATTGTCGGGTCTCTGCTGGGAAGAAGCTCTTTGCATTCTCACATGAGTTACAAAACCTGGTGTTGTGCAAAGAATTCATCATAGCCAGCTTTTCCCCTTCTGTTTTGATCTAATGTTCTTAAAGAAATGACACTTTGACAATGTAATCAACATGCGTGGTAATAGTACCTATTTCGTGGAGCAAAGAGCAATATTCCCCAATCAATGACAGTATGAGAAAGAAAATAACTGAAACAAAATGCAACGACACCTGATATCTGCAGAGCTCATTTAGGGGAAGGGAAGCACCTGCATTAGAAAACTTCCTGATTCTTCACTGAACAAATCAAACAAAAAAAGACTACTTCTATTTAGCCTGGTCTAGCCACGATGAATATCTTATTGGGAAATGAACTAGATATCCGACTCCTAGTGTGGACTAGGACATTATATTACCTTACGTATTTGCTTAGCGGACACTCATACCCAGGGTGATTTACACAGGTTACATTTTTATATGCTGTCCATTTGTATAACTGGATTTTTTAGTGAAGCCATTTAGATTAAGCTCCGTGCTAAAAAGGTACAGCAGCAGTGATCCACCCGGGACCTGAGCCAGCAATGTTTGATCTCTCCCTGAACCACATCTTGATAGTCCTTCACATACATACTGAGAGAGTTTGTGTGTCCTTGTACATACATGTGCATGCTTGTGTGCTCACCTCGTGCTGTGCTCATAACACCTCTTCGTGTGTTTCACCTGAATTCTCCTGTGGAAACAGAGGAATGTGCGCAAGGCATGGTAATGCCTGCACCAGCAGGGCCGGCCTTCTCTTAGTGACCCACTTTCTCCCCAGAAATGCAGGTATTTACAGCCTCCCCTCAGCTCAGGAGAAAACAGCCACTTTCTGTTCCCACAGGCAGGTAAAACTGCACAGAGTGAACACACAGAACCACACACTCAGTGAGCACACACAGAACTGCACACAGAGAGAACACACACAGAACCACACACTCAGTGAGCACACACAGAACTGCACGCAGAGAGAACACACACAGAACCACACATTCAGTGAGCACACACAGAACTGCACACACAGAACTGCACACAGAGAGAACACACACAGAACCACATACTCAGTGAGCACACACAGAACTGCACGCAGAGAGAACACACACAGAACCACACATTCAGTGAGCACACACAGAACTGCACACACAGAACTGCACACAGAGAGAACACACACAGAACCACACATTCAGTGAGCACACACAGAACTGCACACACAGAACTGCACACAGAGAGAACACACACAGAACCACACATTCAGTGAGCACACACAGAGCTGCACACACAGAGAACACACGCAGAACCACACATTCAGTGAACACACACAGAACCACACACCCAGGAAGCACACATGGAACTGCACACAGAGAGAGCACGTGTGAGACAGACCATAAATAAAATTGTGTACTGAGATAACTCACACAGTATCACAAATTGAGAGAACACACACAGAACTGAGCAAATAGATCAAAATACAGTGGGGTTACTACAATACCATTAAAACACTGCGTTCCTGAGGTGACCCACAAAAAACGCAACTAATCGTGTTTAAGTGAAGAGACACTGACAGAAGAAAACTGCTGATGGGTGGGAGTCTTCCCCAGTGCTGTGCAACCCCCCTTCGAAAATAACATTTTCACAGTGTTTCATGAGATGCAGGTCACTCCCACATCTTCTGCATTTTAGAATGTTTATTGCAGGTTGATTTGTTTGACAGCCAATCAGACTGGAGATACACCAGAAGAGCAACTCCTGCGAGTGCTGGCATGCCTGATCTGTGTATGCTTGGTTGGTGGTCGGAGCCGAGTGGTGAATCTGGTTGCCAGGGGTTGGGAAACCCTTTGGCATCAAGTCTTGGGCGGATTCTCCCCTGGCCTGCTACGGGAACCTGGAGAAGTTTAGGGTGGAGGAGAATGCAGAGATTACAACACGCCATGAACCCGGGTTGATGGCGGCAGTGTAGCTTAGTGGTTAAGGAGCAGGACCGAAAGGTAACCGAAAGGTTGCCAGTTTGATTCCCCGCTGGGGCACTGCTGCTGCACCCTTTGGGCAAGACACTGAACCCATAACTACGTCAGTAAATATCCAGCTGTAGAAATGGATTGTAAAAAACTGTAACCAATGTAAGTCGCTCTGGATGATACTGTCTGCTAAATGCCAGTAATGCAATAATGTAATGGATGTGTTTATACCTACTGAGATAAGTAAAAGGGAAGTTCCTCAGCTGCAGTCATTTTTCCCTGAAAGGCAGTGATATTTAACGCCTGTCTGGGCGCTCACCTGTGCAGGTGCGGAGTGGGGCCTCCTGTTTCCCGAGGCTAACGGTGGAAACCAGTCACCCATAAACCTGATCTCCAGGGAGGCCCGCTACGACCCCAAGCTCCTGGAGGTGCGGCTCAACCACAACTACGTCGTCTGCAGGGACTGTGAGGTCATCAACGATGGACACACGGTCAGGATAATACTGAAGTCAAAGTCAGGTATGGAAACCCGGCCTGACCTGATACAGTTGTGTGTTTCCACCCCAGAATCCGCTATTGAATCTATCACAAGGGGAAGAGGTTACACTGTTTGATTACAGTTAGAACTTCCCCAAGCTAACATCAGACTGTTACTGAGACACAACAACCTGAAAACAAAAAAAAGGAAATAGAGAAGAAAAAGATTAAAGAAGTTCACAAATCTGGCCTTGAGTTTGGTGTGCACTGCCGCTGTGTGTTTGAGACAGTAACGTAAAAAGGGCAAGTAAGTTCAGACGAGCTTCGGAGCCCAGTGTTATGTATTGTGCTGTGTGTGACACGGTTCTCTCGTCGTGATCCTTCCCGGTCCTGTTTCAGTGGTGACGGGGGGTCCCCTGCCCAGTGACCATGAGTACGAGCTGCACGAGGTGCGCTTCCACTGGGGCAAAGAGAACCAGCGCGGCTCGGAGCACACCGTCAACTTCAAGGCCTTCCCCATGGAGGTGAGAACACACACACACTCACTCACACAAAAACACACACTCTAACACACACACACACACACACACACACACACACACACACACACACACACACACACACACACACTCACTTCTGTAAACAGGGGGGGGTGTGGTCCCCTTTAGGACAGGCATTCCCAAACCTTGGACCAGCATCCAATGAAAGGACATCAGAAGGGTTGAAGTAGGTTGTGAAATATACATGAATAACTCACATCATAATGACTGCACCACAGACTAAACGAAACAGCACCTGCTCCTTTCCAGCTCCACCTGATCCACTGGAACAGCACCCTGTTCAGCAGCATTGAGGAGGCCCTAGGGAAGAGGAAGGGCATCCTCATTGTGGCTTTATTCGTGCAGGTACCTCTCCACCCCCCCCCCTCGCCCCACCTCCCCGTAACAATGCATTGCATTACACTACAGTACATGCATTTAGCAGACACTCTTATCCAGTGTCTTCCAGCACAATAGAACATAAGTGTATCCATTCAAGTTGAATGAGCAGCAGTGTCAGACCAGGCTAACAGCACTCCCACACAAGTGAGTGTGAGCATTCACTCTCTACCATGAGTTAACTTGTGTAACCCGACTGGCAATGGAAGCCAAGTACGCTACATCACAATACTACATGTAAAATAAACATCAAAACGAAGAGGCAGCAGGCATTAGGGGGTGGGGATTGAGGTGGAACTGAGTATTACATTACATTATTGTCATTTGGCTGACACTCTTATCCAGAGCAACTTACATAGGTTACAGTTTCATCCATTTACACAGCTGGATATTTACTGAGGCAGTTGTGGTTTCAGTACCTTGCCCAAGGGTACGACAGCAATACTCCAGCAGGGAATTGAACTGGCAACCTTTTGGTTAGCAGTCCTACTCCTTAACCACTACTCACTACATTACCACTACACTGTCCCATTATAATGATATATAACAACAGAACAGAAAAATCTCCTGCATTAAGCATTTGGCATTCAAAATTATGAACAAAGCACAAAATTGTTTTTAAGTCTAAGTCCTGATCTAAGGCCTTGTTAAAGTCTTTTTTTAATGTTTGCAATGTGTTTTTACAGATTGGGAAAGAGCACCTGGGGCTGAAGCCTGTAACAGAGGTTCTTCAAGATTTACAGTACAAGGTGAACCTTTATTCACCCCTGCCATGTTGGCTCAGCAAATAGACACAGCAGGTCTGTGCTTTGCATATCCTGGGAAGAGACACATGAACCGAAAAATCCGGTGCTCAGTGTTTGAGTTTGGAGATAATACAGTTGAATGGACCATAAAGAAGTGACCAATCGCTTCCAGAAGAGTGTAATTCCATGGCAACCAGGAAAAGCCACTACTGACATAAAACCTTTGAGTGGCGATTTAAAAAAAGACCAATCGGTTTAGCCTTTTTTTACTGATTACTTTTCAGTTTCAGGGAGAAATTAAAAGAGCTTTCACCATCAGATAGATGCAAGATTCCAGAATCCCTCTTTTTGTAACGGTTTGAGGGTTATTCAGTGCAGCTTCGACGTGACAAAGACACACGGCGGCCTGTTTTTCTTCATGTCGTTTGTTCCGTTGCAGCGGGGCTGGTTATCAGCTCAGGTAATTATCCGCTTTGTGTCCGAGGGGCAGCTGAGAGAACCGTTCCGGGGGGCTGATGAATGGAGCAGCTCTCTGGTTCTGTCCTGATGATAGATACTGACTCCAGACGGATTAGATTACGCCAGTCAAATGATCTCCCTCCTCCCACGCTTCCCAGAGATGCCCCGAGGTGTCCCACTCGAGTAAACTGCAGTCATTATTCTGCAATAAGCAGTCTGGATTTAGTTATGTTTTCAATCTCGTTGTTGCTTAACTCTACTCCTATGTTAATGCAGTTCTCTGGTGGTTTGTTGAGTGTGTTTTCAACAGTCATTGACACAGAGACACTGAAATATAGTTTAAACCTCTGTTTTTTTTTCATTCAAATCTGAACAGGGGAAGACAAAGATCATACCCTGCTTTAACCCGAACACACTGCTTCCTGGTAAGTGCTTTATACACAATACAAAGGTACAGTGGTATCGGTCTAATGCATGAGTCTGATACAATCCTGCACACAAGAAAGCTCCATCAAAGCTATACCAAATAATATGGTATCTTTAAATGTCCAGGCAAAAGTATGTTGACAATGATTTTGTTTTTTTCAAAATTACACAAAATCATAAAAATTTTGAGCAATTCTTCATATGCATTTTGCCTGTAATCAGCATAATTAGGGGCAGTTAGTTGATGGTGGTGTCAAAACATCTTGAAAATATCCCTGGAAAGGACCACAGTACATTGTAGAGCTTTCACCTAATAAGCTCTATATACAGAGCAGTAAGCCTTACGCGTGCTGCAGAGCTCAGCTTGTGCTTCCAGAGCATTTCACAGACAGGAGGAGGAGTCCTGTTCTGATTGGGCGCCCCACCCTGCCCCGCCCCTCTGACCTGCCCCTGTGCGCTGACCCTCAGACCCCCTCCTGCGAGATTACTGGGTGTATGAGGGGTCACTGACTACCCCGCCCTGCAGCGAGAACGTCACCTGGATCCTGTACCGCTACCCCCTGACCGTCTCACAGATCCAGGTATGTGCCCCGCTGCTGACTCCGCTCCTGCAGCACTGCGGCCAATCAGTGGCAGTTAAAGGCTGACTGGAAGATGGGCACTCCTCCAATGAGGTCATCTGCATGACTCGCAGGAGGCTGACTGATCACTAGAGGGTGCTAAAGAGCAGTGACACAAGGGGACTCTGGCTGATGTAACCCCCCCCAGACAGAACAACAGAACAAAGCCGATTGTGTTGCTGCAGGCTCCTTGTTATTGAGATCTACGGCTTACGATGTTGGTCATACAGCGGCAGCACTTTACTGAGGCAGTTGTGTATATTAATATTAACATTTAATTCAAAATAACAAGTCTCAACATACAAAAAGTAATTTTCAAAACAACCACCGCCTCATGCCAAACTCAAACAATGTAAGTTTTTACCAATCTACTGTCTCACTATCTGTTTGCTAACTACATTAAAAACAAATAGGCCACAATTAATTAATAGGCTGCAGTGTATTTATCAACATTAAATGTTTACCCATAGAAAGAGGCCTCTAAAATAATATTTAATCATTCAGGAAAGCCACTGCTGTATGAGGGTTCTCCTCCTCATTGCTAGCAGAGGGATGTCAGAGGTTTATGTTGTTGACACAGCTGCCATAATGGAACTGAGAGTCCCCGGCTGCTGCAATGTTTTAGTGTGACTGTCTTCCCTTGCTGGTTTAATTGCAGCCATTGTGGGCCCTGAGTGCTATTGCCTTGTTGCAAGCATCATTTTAGAGCAGGCGTTGTGCTTTATCTTTATATTATACGGATGTGTCAATTCATTGATCTGGATCTGCTACCAGCCTGTCCCAATGACATACAGACCTGTTGATCTGCGGAGCGCATGCTCTAAGGTGATGCTCGTGAGCGAGCAGTTAATAAATCTGTGAACCATGTGAACTGGCCTGCAATCGCACTTCTGTTTTCCTGATGTCCAGATGTCTCCGCTCTGTTGGCTTACATCTGATAGTAAAGCTGTAAAAAGTCATTTAGCACTTCAAAAATAAGACATAGAGCAAAACTGTGATTTCTGTTTCTCTCAAATGCAAACATGTGCCCGCTTTTCGCAGTTTCATCTGTCTGGTCTCTTTTCTTCTCTCTGCTCTTTTTTTTTCTTGATGAAGCCTTTGCCAACATTACTAAAACCTCTGGCTTGTTTTATCATGATCCCAAGTTGTATACAGCTGTGAATGTGTGACATATCATCAGTGTTCATCATGTGTCTCTGTGGTGTGATAGTGTATATGCATCTGCAAATGTTTCAAAGTAAAAGTTTTCCTGATTCACTCAGATCTGCCAGTGTCCCTCTTCATTTTACAATGAATTCTGCCAGAATCTTCACTCTTTAATATTAATGCTCAAAACACTCTGCCATTTCTTCTACATCACTGTATGTTTGTGCTATTCTTGGGTCTCTTCTGAATCCATTTGCAATGTAATTTGTCATTAATATTTAAAAATAAAATCTAGCTAGTGTAACATTTCTCTGAACACAATGTTTTTTATGATGTCAAAGTAAAGATTGCTTCACATCTACTTTCAAAGTTAGGGATGTAGCACATAGTAGTATGACTGAATAGCGTCTACATGTCAAACTAGTGGCTGGACAGATATAGAACTTTGGGCTCCTGTGTCTCTACTATGGTAGCTTCACTTAAAGAGCCTGACCCTGCACTCCTCCATGGGAGACACCTCTGGACTGGTCACATGGTCAGATATTGCCATTGAGAAGCATCTGTCAGTCAGTCTATTGTGACTCATGAATGAGTCATGTGATCTCTCTCTCTCCCCCAGATCGAGGAATTCCGGAGGCTGAGGTCACATGTCAAAGGGGCGGAGCTTGCGGAGGGCATTGACGGCATTCTAGGGGACAACTTCCGCCCGACTCAGCCGCTCAGTGACAGAACGGTCAGGGCTGCCTTCCAGTGAGGTCAAACAAGGGGCGCGACTGGGGTCAGCTGTGGGTGAAACAGGATGGATTTTTCTGGTGGCTCTTTATTTCAGCAGTTTAGAATGGCAGTGAAGCGCTAATTCATATCAATATCTTCATGTTTTACCACTCATAAAAGTTAAACCCACGGATATTTTTGTTAGACAACCCAACTATGTATCTGCTGAATCCACTGGATATTTTACAGAGGTGGTTCTGGATGCTGCTTGTCTTGCTCAAACTGCCACCCTTCTGGTTACATGTACAGTTCATGCCATACTATGTTACTGACAAGACTCTAAAATCATTTTAAATATTACATACAGTATGTCATACCATATAAAATGTGTAGTTCACACACATTTAATTCATGATGCTATATTATGCTACTATGTCATCAGGTTTAAAAGAATATGGTAATACTGCTCTGTCAGTACTCCGGCCCCCTAGCTGTTGTGTTTATGTTCTCCCCATCTGTCATTGTGTCCATGTGCTTTTGTTTTTCCTTGTGTTCCAGCCCTGCCCTGCTCTCCACCCTGTCTCCGCCCACCTGATCATCTCCACCTGCCTGCCTGCACACCTGCTTCCATTACCTCATCAGCCCTACCCTATATCTACCCTGCTTGTCTCTGTCCTGTTTGCCAGATCATTGCAGTGTTTTTCCTGTTTTGTTCCCGCCGTGCTTTTTCCCTGTAAGTCTTGCTGTTTTTGTTCCTGCCTGTTCTTCGACCTTGATTCTGCTTGCCGCCTTGCTCTGTTTGCCTGAGTATCTGCCTGCCTGGTTACTGACCCTGCCTGTTCCTGTTTTTGACCCTGGTTTGCCCACGGACTGCCTGCCTGTTACTGACACTGCCTGTTCTGGTTTTGCTACTTCGCCTGACGTCTTTGTTAAAGCTTTTTGGAACCTGAAGCCCTGGTGTCCGCGCTTGAGTCCTTGCCTGAGCCCTGACATGCTCATGTTCAGCTCTTACTTTAAGATATGTCCGCTGGTCAAACCAGATTTTTCCTGAAAGCTGTTACCAATTTAATTTTCTTTTGTAATAACTTTCGTTCTGTTGCCGTGCAAGGAGACCACAGGGAGATAAAATAGTCAATAACAGTGTAGCATTTTATATCCATAAAACATTGAAAATATCAATAAAACAAATAAATTCTGAAAATGTGCACTCATGAGACATATATTTGACAGCCTTGCGTGTAAAATGCTTCAAAGACGTGACTGAAATTTCTGTGTGGGACTTTCACAATTTGCGGCATTTGTTACAGGTAAAGAGTAAACTTGGCATTAGAGCGCCCTCTGCTGCATATTTGTTGAATGGTAAAGGTAAGCATGTTTCATTTGCACTGAAGAAAAGCATATTGTCTTGCAATGTTCTCTTCTGATCCTCACATTCTTCAGTACTGAGGCAAATAAAGTGTCACATTATTAAGCAAAGATATGAAATTAGTCTTTAGAATATTTTAGATCTTACCTCCCCTTCACAAGTGTTGCAGGAAATGCATTTACTTTAAGCTTACTTTCATGGAACACAAGAAGAAAACATAGATGAAGGAAATAAAAAAAAAAAAAAAAAAAGAAATAAAGAAAATATGATGACCTATTACTGGTAACTTTTTGTACTCAACTAAAATATAGGCTACTTTCCATCTCGTGAATTATCCTTTAAATAGCCACCCACGTTTTTACGTGTCCTTTTTGCTTGTCACAATGCACCCAGTAGAATTGCACCTTTTATATTGATCCACAGTTCCGCAACCCTAACTTTCTCACGGGAGTGAGTGTAACTGCGGTATTCAAGAGAGCGCCTGAGCATCCTGCGAATGTAGCGGCAACGGCTTCTGACAAACGGGACGCGGGGGCTGCGTGGAAAAATACGAAAATAGAGGAGGCGTGTGAATTAGGCCGCTGTGTCATCCGCGAACTACTGCCCCGCAGAAACCTGCCAGCCTCAAGCCCGGTGACATTTGACATGAAATTGACATTTATTCCACAAAGCCACCATTCAGCATGCAGATGACTGATGCTGGCGGAAAGGTAACGCAAATGGTTTTCCGAGGGTCATTCACCTGCCGCAAGCGTTTTAAACATCAGCAGCGTCACTCCTGTGCCAACAGGTGTTAAAGCAAAGCAGTTTGCAGTTTGTCCATTATTTAGGGACTTTTCTGAAACCAAAAATAGCCTTGCTTTTGCTTGGAAGCTTGCTTTTGAAGTTTACATTATAAATTGTTAATCTTGGTTGTTTGTTACTAATTTTCGCCATCACATGAATGGATGTGATTTATGTGTAATGAACATATATATACATATTATGTATGTGTATTTTTTGATAGACTTAATTTACATATATGTTCAAACGCCAAAATTAACTCTTTGAAAAAGTTACTTCGAGAAAGTTGTGTGAAAAAAGTTAATCTTTCACAAAGGTTAATGACACAACAGGACAGAAAGCAGAAGGTCCTGTAAGGGTAGATAGTATAGTATGTAAGTATAGTATATAAAAATACATTAAAACATTTATTGAGAACACAAAAGAGGTTGCCGTCATTAGTAGGCGCAGGGTTCAAAGAGATCTGATGTGATAAAGTCACATTTTTAAAATGACCACTAGAGGGCCGTCCCTCAGGATGAAAATGGAACGGCATCAAATTTTTGACTTGCAATCTCTTTGTTGAACACTGGGGGCTGCTGCGAATCCACCCGCACCTCTGGAAAATGCTACACGCCACAGCCAAATGGGCGTGTAATTGCTGGATCAGATACTGCTTTCCTCGCCAATGACAATTTTACAATGACAATGGACTTGTCTCATATAACATTTCTGTCACTACAATCCCTTGATTTGCAGAACCAGATAACAGTTTGTTTAAAGAAACACCGGTGCCTTTCCCGGACATGGCCCAAGTCATTCACCAAAATCTTATTTAGAACTCTGAGAAAATATCCATGTCGTCTGACTGTGGAAAGGTGAAACGAGGCAACCTCATCACATGGTCATTGTATGTATTCATCACAATACTTTCATGATTACATTTTCTCCTTTTGTTCCAGGGAACAAACAAGAACATTATAATATTGAAACAAGAACAGACTCAGGAGGCTGTTCAATTAAAAATTAAGTTCAAAGCAGCCCTTAAAGAGTAAAATAAATTACTAGTTAATCTTAATGAAGTAAAGCTACCCTAAATAATCTGTATGGCTGGCCAGTGGGCAAAAATGATCATTAGCTCCATTGCCTACATCTTTCACTAACACACCAACCACACAGCAACACATTTTAGTCACAAATGAACATGAGCGCATACCAGTCAAGAGACAGCAAACCCCGATCATTGCTTCATGAATTGATAATCTCTAATGCCCGGGGTTATCATGTGCCTGTCCTCCTTGATTAATTCAAATCATGTCGAAAGATACAAAAACAATAACTAATAATAATAAATATGCAGCCCTCAAATTCTGTATTTATGAGGAAAATAAGATAGGAATATAATTACTTACTTTTTTAATATTTACAAAATGTTTCATAATTTAGTAAATACTCATACATTTTTTTCAACATTATTTGAAAAAATCAGAAATGTGTCATTACATAAATGTTTCTTTCATTTAGTACACATTATGAAACATTTCAACACTTGATAAATGTAGGAAATATTATCATGTGGAATTAGTGCAAGATATTGCTATTTACAAACCTTTTCCTGTGTTACCTTTGAGGTGGTCTTAGCTACTGAATGCATTGCTCTGATCTGACTACACTTACTATATTGCCTCTACGCTACAATTTTCTGACATGTATGCTGGCCTGGATAAGGTCATCTGCCTCATAAATGAATTCATTTGAAACAAATGTAACCATAGAGATGTCGCAAGGTTAAAACAGCTCAATGTTTAGTTTAAAGACAGAGGCCACCCTGATTGGTTTGTCCTCCCTCTGAAAAATTATTTATGGCAAAAACTGATGGACCCTGGCAGAGACACACGGACAAGAGTCAGGAAAATAAATCCTTACAGTCTGTTCTATGAGAATGCGGCTTTACGATAACCCAAACCTAATTACTTGTTAACAATCTTCATCCTGTTTATTCACAGAATATAGCTGTAATGGAACTGCAAGGGGTAATGACCTCTCTGGATGTAAGAAAATTACATTTAGTTGATTTTATCTGCTGACTCATTTTGTATCACTGCTGAGTCATGCCATTTCAGAGGGGCCTGTTGATTGGAGAAGGGTTAAGCATGTTCTTGCAGCAGAGAGATGCTTTGTGCCAACAGAAAACATCTCAGGATCATAAGAGAATATATTCAGTGGGTATGTTTTAGAATTTAGCATTTTAAAGAACTGCGAAAAATTTTCTCCTTCTGCATCCATGCAGAAAGAAAGTGAGCAAAGAAACATGATTAAAGATTGTATAATTCCTAGTACTAGTAGAAAAAATGAATTAAATGTGCTTTAGTGGCTAGTTAATCTGACAGTAAAATAGAAAAGGATTTGGATTCAACCAGGATGAATTGGATATAAAATAGTAATTCATTCATTAATTCATTTATTTGTTTTCCATCGCAGTGCAGTGATCAGCAGCCTGTGGTTTTGTTCAGGTTGCGGGTTTGAATCCGGTGGGGGGGGAACTGCTGTTGCTTCCTTTGATCCAGGTAATCCACCTGCACCCGTCCTGTAAATATCCAGCTGTGTAAATGGATGATGTGTGGAGGGTAAGCTACAGGGGTCACACTGGATAAATGGAATAAACCAATAATGAATGGAGAAACTCTGGAGGGTTTTTTGTTTTCCAGATTATAGCAGTGGTTCCATACAGGAAATGGCCTATCCATCTGTGACAACAGTCAATTAAAGGGTAACCATGACAACAGATGGTGTGTTTACGACAGCGGAGAGGCCGCAGGGCTGGCTGATTTCAGGGTTGCAGCCCCGCACGGCTTTCTGCATACTCCCTGTGCTTTACCTCTGCACCCCGAAAAGAAAATGCCAAGGAGGCGCAAGCCTTCGCCAGCACAAACATCGGTCACCTCCAGCACTTCAGCGTGAAGTCACTGCCAGAGTGCCTTCCTGCAGACACAGAACTCTTATTATGGAGAAACATCAAGTGAGATGGATGAGCGGAAGTCTGTAGACAGTCATAACGCTGTCAGTTAAATCCGGTTAACGTCCATAAACCACGAGTGAATTGCTTGTGACTTTTGCCCTGTCAGAATTTAAAGGAAGTGAGTGAGTTAGATACAGCTGTAAAAAATAACCTGTCTTACATTGTAATACAGGACCTTAATCTAAAGCTACGTATTGTGCTCCACTGTGGTAATACAAAGGAACGACTGAAAATCTCCAAGAAACACTCATTACGTTTGGCTGGAAACACTTGCCCAGAACAATTGCTGACAAATTATGAGCAATTTTAGCTGGCTGCAAAAAGTTTTCTGAGGACGGCTTTAACTGTAAACCTTAAGGTCACCCCAGACATAGTGTAGATCTGTTTTAAATAAAGCTATCCCTGAAAATGAGAACATCAGCTGCGTAAGAAAATGGAGAAAACCCCCTTTCCTATGTGTTACCTCATGGAAACAAACGCTGCGAAAGATGGCTGCTCTCCCGCGAGGTGCGTGTTTGCCTCGCTAATGTCAGCCTAAAGCGGAGGCTGAGCGCTGCATCTGAGCGTTTGGGGAAATTGTGCTTTTGGCAAGTGTCCCAGAAGCACAAAAAGGGGAGAAGGGGACGATTAAGTCATCTGTTCATCTGGAGTAATTGCAGGAGCCGGGGAGGAGGGCGGGAGCCAGCCACAGACGTGCTCTTTAGCTGAGCCCGGCAGAGTTCAGTTACACACAACAGAGAGGCTCTGCCTGGCCTCGGCCTACGCAAATGCTTTCCCACAGCGTTTAAATATGTATTTCCGATAACCGCATCACCCAAAACTCGCAAACGTGTATGTGGAAAAATAAAGAGAGGCCATTCTGAGCTGAGTCAGTGTTGCTTTTAGCATAAATGTAACTTGAAATGGTTTCAGAAAGTCCTTCTCCTAAACCAAAACTAACATCTCAACGTTCTCAGCTCAACCCTTTTCTGTGATTCGTGCATTGTCATGTCAATGTTGATGACAATATGTATGTAATATTCATATAATTTCACAATTTATATTAACAAATCCTTTATGATGAATATTTACAAAATATTAATTAGAATAGAAATTGTTAATTGAAAGCGTTAGGGGTTATAATTTGGGATTGTGATGAGAGGTGACATCATCAGTGTGCCTGTTCCCTGTCACCGTCCGAATCCTTTAGGTCAGGCAGTCTCACATGCTATCTGTCCTCACGGAGGAATATTAAGACTATGCATTGTGTTGGTTTAAGTTCTGAAGGCCCACTTCAAGGTGATGCCAAAAAATGATTTGATTGGTTGACTGGAAGGGCATTGGATCTCGGCAGACTATAGCTCCTGATGTTTAAACTGTTATTGGTGCTTTTTGTTTTTGTCGAGTAGGCATACTGTGCTTCTCTGTGACTGCACTCTGAACAGATAACCTGTGGGTTCTGTGACTGCCTTTTACTTTATCATGGAGTGCTTTGCCTTATTTCATTTATACCCCTGTTAATTTTCTATTCTTTATTCTTTTTCCCTCAACTTTACGTTTTCGTCTACGTTTTTTATATCACCACTTGAAGCCTCTCTTCTCCAGGTCCAGAAGGACTCTTGCTGAATGAAATTCTCTGAATAAAATCTAAGCAAGATCACGTTGTTGTCCAGATGCCCATTTGTTTACACCTGAATCTAACACAGTCATGACAAAAGCACAAGGGAGACTCTTCTACTTCCAGAAACAGTTCACATGAACTCTCACATGAATTCTTACACCCCACCATGTCTGTAGCATTATCATCATCAAGCAACTGACCACATCCATGAAGCTTACGCTCTTCTAGGTTAAACAGGTACACTGAAATAGGTTATTGATTTTTTCAGCAAGCATCTGTATATATATATACTGTAGGATTGTGACATGTGACAGTATTAATAATGCACAGTGGGCCTCTCATGGTTGTATGCACTTGCCCATCAGAATTAGAAAGGAGGTCAGGTATGAAACCTCTCCAAGCCCTGAGAATATAACATCCAGTCTGGTGCCCCACTTCTGAAGAAAAGTCTTTGAAGACTGATTGTGTTTTATAAGTTCTGCGTCCACATGAAGAGCTCTGTTTTGGCATGCTTCTGCAGTAATGATACACTTTCAGGGTTTCCCACTGAAAGTTAAAATGAATACACATGTATGCTTTGAGTTTCAGTTAGATCTGTTCAATGTCTCAAATTGTCTCAGTATATTTTGTTGATTTCCCTAAGGTGATAGGCAATGTTGTAATCACATCCTCAGAAACCTACAGTGGATTGTGGTTAAGATTTCTTTGGCAGGACATGTAAAACAGCTTGATGATATTAAATGAATGCTTAATGTCATTGTGTAATGCATACAGTGCAGTGCAAAGACAGTATTTCCCAGAGACTATAAAAGATATGGTCAAAGCAGAGGTTCAGTACTCTCAAAACATATACAACCAACTCTACAATGTGTTAATGTTAAGTGTTTTGTCCATCTTAACACTGGAACACAGTGATAAATAAAGCCACAGTCACCATACTGTGTGCCCTCCCTAACACTGGACTCAGCTATTGGAGTGGAAATGGGGTTAAATTAGAGTCAAGGAAAACTTTGGTAAGCATTCTGCTCCCATCTGAAATGTTCCACTTCAGTGAGTCATTTTTTAGGTGATTATATGGCAGTTATATACCATGTTCACAGCTTCAACTGTACCTCAACCCCACGGAGCTTTGTGTAGAAACAGCACTGTCAAAATCTCCAGGAACACATGCGTAGCACTCACTGATCTGTCCTCTGGTAAAAACACTCTATGGGCAACCACCAAAATAAAGGAAACACCAACACTAAGCATCTTAATAGGCCACCACGAGCCCCCAGAACAGCTTCAGTGTGGCTTGGCATAGATTCTACAAGGGTATGGAACTCTGGTTACAGCAAATTTCATCATTCGGGGCTTTGTTGATGGTGGCGGAAAATGCCGTCTCAGAGTCTTGAGTCACTCCAGAATTTCCTGTAAGTGTTCAAATGAGTTGAGATCGGCCTGACTGACTGAAACAGCCATGGCTTATGGTTTACACCGCTTTGATGCTCATCGAACCACTCAGTTATCACTCAGTGGATAGGCACACTGTCATCCTGGAAGAGACCACTCATATCAGGATAGATATGCTTGCACCATAGGACGAAGGTGACCACTCAGAATGGCTTTGTGTTTATTGGTGTGTATTTGTGTTTATTGGTTATCTTGCCCTCTAGGGGGTTGAATGGATCTAAACCATACCAGGACGAGGCAACCCACACAGTGACAAAACTGTCAGACCCCTTCTGCTGTGGGAAATAAGCACTCAGGCCTGTAAGGCTCTTTTGGCTTGCGCCACACACACATCTGTCTGCGTACTGAGAAGAGAATGAAGCATGACTCATCTGACCATACGGCTTTTTTCACTGCTCAGTAGACCGCTGCCTGTGTACTTTGCACCACTTTGCTCACAAGCCTTGCATTTTTAGGTGTAATGCAGGGTTTATGCACAACAACCCGACTACAGTATCCCTCTCTGTGAAGTCTTCGACAAACTGTTCTCAATGAAACTGCCTGCTCACACCCTGTATTCATATTTTCAGTTAACCGATACAGAGTTCCTTGTCTATTTTGCCTTGCATCTCGAACCAATGCACAGACATCATGGTCAAGGAGTATGTGCTTTCGAGCAGAGCTGCCTATACCTGATGACATTTACATTTACATTTATACATTTGGCAGACACTTTTATCCAAAGCGACTTACAAGTGAGGCAGAGTACAACACAAGGTGATGTCTTACCTGCAGGCTTCCATACCAACATCACCTTAGCCACTGTTCCTCATGAAACATTAGCAAACTGAGCAGTCTTCATCACTGAAGCTCCTGTCAAATGTGCCCCAACAATCACTCCTCTCTCAAAGTCACTGAGATCTCTCCCTCTAGCTACGGCAGCCAAAACAATGGGCAGCTGGGCCCGTGCAACATTTTTATACATGACCCTAAGCATGATGGGATGCTAATTGGTTAATTAACTCAGGAATCACACCTGTGTGGAAGCACTTGCATTCAATATACTTTGTATCCCTCGTTTACTCAGGTGTTTCCATTATTTTGGAGTTACCTGTACCTACTCGCAAGCTCAGTTCCCAGTTGAGGCATTGCCGTTTTACCCTTGAGCAAAGGAATTAAAAGGTACCAAAATCACTTCAGTAAATATCAATCTCTATAAATGTATGACATATGAAGCTATATAAGTCTGGACAAGGGAGTCTGCCAAGCAAATAAACAATGTGATGGAAATGACAAAATATATAACATAAATTTCCCCAGTATTTAATCAGGGATTAACTAAACACACAGTTAATTATCCATCAAACCCAATAATGGTAAAACTAAAACAGGGAGTTTTATTTTTATACCAGCTACTTACAAATGAAGCTCATTGTAAAGGTAAGCCCTGAAGTCTCTCCACTGTCAGAGAGCAGGCATACAATATGCCAAAATGAATGTGACAGTTTTCTGAGCCCAGACATTACCTGTTTGATCTCCCCAGGTAAGATAAGGGCATTTCAAATAAACAACATTGATATGAACGGAAAAGCCTGTCAGCCAGGACTTGCACACAAATCCGATTGGAGAAGGAGGGAATGGGGGGAGGAGTCATCGTCAACAGTTTTCTCAGGTCATGATGTTTTACATGCAAAAAAATGCAAATTCCTTCAAAATAAATAAATAAAGGAATAAATTACCCAGTTGCACATTAAGTACTGAAGATAGAAATGGTTTGCATCTGAAGACAGTAAAATGAATATTTAAAGGATATGATCATTTTTAAGGCATTTTACATTTCAGATAATGACAAGAAAAATAAGTTACACAGGGTCCAGCACTGTGCTGACATGTGTGCGCTCTCAGAAACACAAGATCGAGTGCTGTGTTCTCCTGTGTGTGCTCTCAGTAACACAGGGTCCAACACAGGGCTCTCCTGTGTGCACATGCAGTGACACAAAGTCCAACACAGGGCTCTCCTGTGTGCACTTGCAGTGACACAAAGTACAACACAGGGCTCTCCTGTGTGCTGCTAGTAACACAGGGTCCAGCACTGCGTTCTCCGCTGTGCTCTGAGTAAACAGGTTTATGTAAACTGGACCTTTTCCATCTTGCGTCAGTCAGAACAGGCAGTGCCACACAATAGCCTTACATAACAGCAATCTGCCTCAGAGCATCCTGTTTGCTCATCTGTGCAAATGGATTCCAGAGAAAAAAAAAAGAAACTGAGAGCATTTCAGCCTCAGGATTTTTCTCCCTTACAAAGGTTTGGAGGAGATTGATTCGCAAGCCCTGAGAGAAGAGGGAGAAAATTGGGTCCTGCTCGGACATCGGCCACTCTAAGTGTTTACCCCAAGACGCACTTGTGTGTTGTGTTAATGGCTAATGCTCACGAGTTGTGCCTCACTCCCTCTGTGGAAAAATAAAGGAAAATCTATCTCCATGGTAACTGCCATAGTTGACACAAAGAAGATAGCTCTTTAGTGGTTCCACCATCTTCTGAAGATTTTCCCTGAATGACGTAAAATAAAAAAAGCACAAAACCCACTCCTTCTGGTTGGTAGAAACTTCACTGAGATGTAAAAAAAGCCCCACAAACATGCTGTCATGATCTGCTGAAGTGGACCGTCAGAGCATCAGCACCATCCTCATCTCCATCATACTCTATCCCCTCTATGGGAGGCCTCGTCTTCATCGTCCTGTTTTGGATGAATTGCAAACCTGAAGCAGAATATTAAACACCTCACAGACTCAAAAGGACCAGCTGTTCGCTGCCCAAAGTCATTTCTTCTGTTTACATTTTGAGAGCCCTCTTATATACTTCCATCAGGAATAGACGAGAAAACGCCTCTTGGCATCAGTGTGGCATAGCGGTAAGTAGCAGGTCTCGTAACCAAAAGGTTGCTGGTTTGATTCCCCGCTGGGGTCCAGTTGCTGTACCCTTGGGCAAGGTACTTAACCCAGAATTGCCTCAGTAAATATCCAGCAGTACAAATGATAACATATAAAACTGTAATTTATGTAAGTCGCTCTGGATAAGAGCATCTGCTAAATTAAAAAAATGTAATGTAAATGTAATGGATATAGGGCTTCCTCTGCTGTGATGGGCCTTGTGGTATATTGAATAGAACCACAGGGACAAAGCCACAACTGTAATGGCATGTAGGTAGTTCACATTAGCTTTTGCCTTATCAGAAGATGTTTGGCTGTAAGGGATGTGATGTAATTCCCTGAAAAGAAGGCACTGACGTGACTGATTTTCTAAAGTCTACCCGACCAGTGACAACATGCTCTTTGACCTTTGCTGCATTTCACCAAGCACGCAGCGCATCACCACTCAGAGAAGGCGGGAATTCACATCTGATGAACACGCGTTTGAGCCAATGAAATTCCCGGACCCACAAAGTGAGAAGCTCACTGGACCGTGCACACTTCTAAAATGACATTTCTTGGTGAAAATTGAACTACTTACTCTCAATTTTTTTTAAACCCTCTACTTGTGTTTATCTCATTGGTGATTTTTAAAAAATGAGTCTACAACTTCCATTAGCTGTGAGCGTCTCGTTAGCCGTGGGTCTGTGTATTCCGTTACATCTCTGCATTTGTCCACAGAATGCTGAAGGCAAATGTCATTCCCCGGAAGCAGCCCTCCGTAACCTACTTTGCAGACGTCTCAGACTGATGGGAAATGATTAAGGATGTCATGCTTTGCCGCTGTGACAGAGCACAGGCAGCGTGTGAGTGTAATTACAACAGCTTCAATGATGTAGAATCAAGAGCCGGGGTAATAAACCGAAGAGACATGCTGATATTGCTGCTGGAGACAGGTTGCCGTGGCAACCCTGATAATAATCTCAGTGATGGATGGTTTCTCCCGTACTCTCCATTCCGATTGGCTGAAAGATTGCGAGTCTGGCTTTATATAGTTTATTTGCTTGTCAGTATGGTTTATGATATGCAATAGCAAAGGAAATAGTTCTAGGGTGTTCTGGGTCTTGCTAGCATGCCAAATGGTCTGTTTATGTAGAATATAATCTATTCAACGAACATTGATAATTAAATCCAGAAAATATTTGAGGTTTATATATTAGCTTATGCTTCAAGCTCCACATCAACACAATGTCCTTATACAATATCCTTATACTAAGACCGATTGGCTTTTTTCAATGGAAATGACCAGTTTGCATAATGAAAAAGCAATATTCATTAATAAAGTAGATGGAACTCATCACAGAACACTGTCGTGCTGAAACATTCTCATTCCGGAACACTGTCATTGTCTTATGTTATGACATTTTTTATATTATCACATTCTCTCACCACAACCCCAGGTCTAAGTGCACATACTCTCAGGTGAGGGATGCAGCAAAGGGCAAAGGAAGTTTTACACTCACTTTGTGGAGATGAGCAAAAGCGAGCAAAAAATGCCAGTGAAGGACTACGTGCCTGTGAAAAGTAAAATTTCCCCAAATTTTCCCTGTTCTGTCTCTGATACACCTTCTCCAGGTCTTTCAGTGTATCGGCTGGCATTTCCCTCTCTCATTCATACCATCAGCTGATGATGGGGACCATCTCTTCCACCATTCAGAGAGGAGTGTGGGAATCCCTCTGTTTCCACGTTGCATATTTCACATTGCCACACAGATCAGTAAAGTGACTATAGAGGCTTTTGACTGCTGCATATTTTCAACTGGTCCAAATTTAATGCACTACTGTCCGATTGACTGGCTGATTGATAGGGCTATAAGCTGTCTCAGTGCTCAATTCAGCGCAGCAACAAAGTAAATAGCTGCACTGATGCCAGAGAAATCAATAACACATTTATGGCTGCCTTACTTCTTGCCCCAACATAAATGTATTGACAGAATAATTTCAGACAGAAATAACATGAGGAGAACTGTGAGCTGTATGAAAAATGTAAGGCTCTCTGATGCATTACATTATGGATATATTTTTATGTCTCAGCCAGTGAAAGTTGTGAAAAAATGTGTAGTGCATATTTCCAGAAATGGTTCAGTTAGACAGAAATGAAACATATCTGAATGCCTATAAACTAAAAAAAGAACACCATATTATTCTATCATATCAACCTAAAAATGTCAGAATAACAATGTCCACATTGTTACATTTTTTTTTTATTCTTGGAGTGGCAGAATATGCATAATGGGACAAATGCCATGAATTCCAGTGGTAATATAACAGGGGAATATCGCCAAGGAAACAGAATGGAGCTTTTTAAAGCCTGAAACAAAGAGCTGGAGAATAGAAAACTCTGCCGAAATGTCACTGAAAACATTACAAAATCAGCAGTCCAGCTTCCTCCGAGCAGAATTAGGGCTGTTTTACAGGGATCCTTTTTTTACTTTAATATTTTTACAATGTGAAATATGCAACTTCTGGAAAAGAACTGCTGACCAAACCTTGTTACTGGTGTTATCAGTGAGTCACCATGGTCAGCACTGAAAACAATAAATCAGTTGTTCTTTTTTTTTTTTTTTGCTTCAACATTACATAAGCATGCAGAGTTCGGCTCCAATAATAATGTAGCAAACACATATTGGTCCTCCTTGCCTCTTGCAAAACAGACATCACTGCTGTGCTGGGAAATATGGAATAAACAGCTTCAACGCTCACATCACCTCCAGCCTTTTCATTTGAATTTGGACTGTGTGAGCTCTTCTGTCAACGCCATGTGCACCCTGTCCTCTGAAACCCATGAAAGGTGACGTTACATTGGCAACCTGATTGATTCCTTGAGACCACTGAAGCTTCGGACCTTTTATGGCCCTCATTCTACGCAGAGCACCGCTGGTACAGACACATGTCTGGATCCGAAGTGGAGAAAACCGATTGCAGATATCATAGATTTCTTCGAATATGTATTTTCATGATGTTGTCTGAGAGACGACCAGGCTCATATTCCTCAGAGTCAAAATGTAATTTTGCCGGGGTGACTGGATCTGATTGTTGATGAAAATCAGTGTCTGGTTCCTCTCTCGCAAATCACAAAGTCTAATGAGAGAGGTCTTCTGGGCTCTTCAGAAGTTCACATTTAATCAACTGCAGCCATTCTGAAGCGAAATACTTTAAATGCCAATTGATATTCAAAGGTTAATGAATATAAACCCCCTCTTTGTGCCCTGAAATTATGGCGCACTCCATGTAGGGCAATGAAATGTCAGCACTGCTCTGAATGTTAATTATTTCAGATACTTCTTATTCTTTCATTATGTTTGCGCTAGTTTACTGTGCTTGAATTCTATAGATACTGTATGTTTAATTTGTACGGATCGGTTTGTTGATCAGCTTGCTTTTCTGGTACATAACTATCGGTGTTAATGTGGTGTGGATAGGGACCTGGACTTACACTCGGCGGGTTGCATTTGTAAATCCTGGGATTGATGCTGCTACTTCCATGAGCAAAGTACTTACTACTTCCTTCAGTAAATATCTAGTTGTTTGTATGCAATATACATTACATTGCGTTATTGGCATCTAGCAGACACTCTTATCCAGAGTGACTTACATAGGTTACTGTTTTTACGTGTTATCCATTTATACAGTTGGATATTTACTACGACAATTCTGGGTTAAGTACCTTGCCCAAGGGTACAGCAGCAATGCCTCAGCGGGGAATCAAACCAGCAACCTTGGTTATAACCTCTGCTCTTTACCACTATGTTACACCACTACGCCGGGCATATCTTTAGATTTTAAAGATCTGTGAATATTTTTACAAACCTAAGCTATGTAGTTTGCCCTAGATAATTGGAAATCCAGCAAAAATAACTACTGTTTACCATAAATATAATATGACTAAAATGTGGAAGTTTGAGAAAGGTACAGCTCGGATGTGCAGAGCTCAACAAGACCTCCTCTTCAAAAAATCCCAATGGATTAATCTTAAGGTTTTGCTCCAAATTGAAAAACTAAAGATGATCTCAGACCTCAATGGTTTGAAAAAATAAAATGTCAAAATGTACCTTAAATATTTGTTTAATAACCTTTAATAGAATTCACCACCAAATGTGCATACACTCCCCCTAATCTCTATATTAAATGTGCATACACTCCCTCTTATCTCTATATATTTCAACCTGAATGGATACACACCTGTTCTTTTCTGCTGAAAGTTCCTCTGGATAAGAGCGTCTGCTACATTACATGTTTTAATGTAATGTATTTATTAAAGTGTTCTTTAAAACAAAATCATCATTTCCGCAGTTTTCCTTTGCCTTTATATTAACCATTTTTGCTATTTCCATGGGACATGGTAAATGGGATTAAAACTGAAAAATAACTTTGGAAAGCCTCATCTGTAACAGATTGCTTAAGAGTAGATGGATGCCATGGTGCCATTTAGCGTTTTGCCCAGAGTGTTCACATCCACACACCATCCATCACGTCTCCTTGACACCCGAACCCCCCCCCCCCCGTCCTGCCCACGTTCGCAAACAGCACCCCCAAACATCCGGAGGGCTGATCACTGTTCTACATCTCCACATACAGCTGAATATTAACCATCATGTGCATGCATCATTATTCATTATTTTAATTTTCTGAGTGTATATAAACCCATGCTTCTAATATTCTCCACTGGCTGACTCGTCTCAGGTAAGGTAGACCAGGTGAATGCTGAGTGTGGAGATTGCTTTTGCCGTGGGTGAAAAATGAAGGAAAACGTTACGTATAGGAAGCATGGAAAGGCATCTTCTATGATTATTGGAATCTCAACATGAGGTTCACTCCAGCAAAGCCTCTCAAAAAAAACAAATAAACACCCTGGCACAGTGGAGGTATGGTTTCTAAGCCATATAGATCAAAAGCCCGTGCTTTATCATTTATGCTTTTAACCAGCTTCCTCTCGACAGACTTCTACTTCAAACAAAGGGAACCCATCAGCTCAGAAGGGAAAATAGGAAGGTTTTGTTTGCTGACATATATGTATGCAAGGTTGTTGCTCCTAAATCATTGCATTATCAGACTACGGAGTTGAATGGAAAACCCGTTACACAGCAGGGGTTCTTAAGGTTGTTTTAATTCAACCTTAAGAATGCAGGGGGAGGGTACGGGGTCGTGACCTTTCCCTGTATTTGCACTACACCTTCATCTTTATGGCTGCCATTGCCTTCATACAGAGTCACTGCAATTAAGTGGTATCAGAGCAGCAAACGGAAGCGCTACTTAATGCAGACCTCAGTGCCTAGGCAGAATCTTTATGCTTGATAAAAATTACCGACTTAATATATTGAATTGCTAAGCACTAACAAATTACCAGCCAATTACTGGGTTATTACTCGGTTATTAAGACACGGTTAATGAAAGCGCTGGCTTGTGTTGTTAATGATTGCAGAGAATGACTCCTAAAAATATCCCCGTTTCAGCCTGCTTTGTTCCCAGACTCGTTACCCTGGGATGAGTTGTTTGTTTTATTCCAGGGATAGTCGCTATAATTGGACTGGTTTTGTGTCCACGTGGAGGTAGTGTGTGTGTGCACATGTGTGTGTGTGTGTGTGTTGGGGGGGAGGGGCTGTCAGTGTAACGAGGATTAAGTTGTTATGATAGAGCTGTTCCACTCAATTGCCTTTAATTATAATCACACACGGGTCATAACAACACCAGCCTTCTAAACAGAGTCAATTAACTGCTTCACTCTGTAAATGTGAACCATAACCATCTCGCATTATATTTCATGTTTTTCTGAGAAATGTCATTCTGTGTCACACTTGGCCAAATCTTTATATCTTATGTCCAGTTTACACATTAAGAGGTGTCTGGGAACACAGTGGAGTTCTTTTCACTTAGATTCTGGTTCTTTCTCAGAGGGCTCTAGGCCTAAACCTTTCATGCTGGAGGCATTCATTGTTGTTATTCTAGCTTCTAGCCACTTTTGAATTAAATTAAAAGAGAAAAAAAACAATCCTTAAATTAATTCAGTTTAATTGAGCAGCACATAACCTTAATAGCTCAACTAATGAAAGGCAAAGAGGACGTTTACAATGTGAGATGGAAACATGACAGGCTGTGACTTCAATGCAAATATCAAGGAAACAACACAGCTGAGACCACCTCTGCACTGTCCATCAGGGTTCAATTCCAACACACTGCCCTCACTGTATAGATGAAATCCATGAAAAACTAAGGCCTTCCCTGCACCTGCATTCAGAAAGACAGTATAAACAAAAATTACCAAGAAGAAAGACAAACATCAATTGAGCAAAGCATGATTAGTTGGAAAAAAAAGAGGAAAGCATAGCTCACAACTTGAGCTGTTTAAAAAGCACCAACAGCCCTTTTTTCCACTCCACTGAGAATGATGGAGTCTGACAGGTCTGTGTTCGTTTGCATTCACAGAAGAAGCCACTCAGAATCCAGCTCCTCCCTCTCTGTGAAACTTCACAAGTCATTTTCACCTCTATTCCGGGACCCAGCAGTGATAAGCAGCACGGCCGGGACACTTCACATCCATAAACAAATATTGATTTGGGCTGGCCGCTGGCGGGGTTTTTTTTTATAACGTGACCGAAGTCCAACGGGACGGATTCCAGCCCTCTGAATCTGGCTGAGAAGGATAATGAGAGAGGGCAGTGTTACAGGTGGAAGTGATTACGGTGTCTCTGTGCACCGGGTCAGGATGGGAAAATAAGTTTGTTTAGACAAATCGCAACGCTGCCTCCATTGACGTAAATCAATGACGTCTGAATGAACCATGGCTGCAGCTCTACTCCTAATCTCTGACAGAGCATCTAGAACATTACGGTAAGAGCAGGGCTCATAACCAAAGGTTTTCAGGTTCAATTCCCTGCTGGGACACTGCTGCTGTACACTTGGTCAAGGTACTTAACCCACAATTGTCTCAGTATATATTTAGCTGTATAAATTGATAACATGTTAAAATAAAGTTGTAACCTATGTAAGTCGCTCTGGATAAGAGCATCTGCTAAATGCCAGTAATGTAATGTAATGCATGAAATACAATGACTCTGCAATGTCTTTGTGGAAGCTTGGAGTTTTCCAGTGGCAGCCTATGGATGAGGCTGTTTCTTGGACCCAAGGCGCCATGTTGTAGTGGAGGCAGTCGAGGAGCAAAACCTCCAGTGTAGCTCCTCTAAGCCTTGTCGATGTAGTTAATTGCAATGAGAAGAATTAGCTGCCATATTGGATACAACTGCCCTGGTCATGAAGTGAAGAAGCCATCACACAACCGTGAGCCAAAATTTCCAGCAAAAGCAATTTAGTCCACCATGCCAAAAGACCCTGGTCTCTGGAAACTAAGACTCAACCTGTCCTTAGACACATGCATCATCAAAGTCAACACATTTGATTCATATATCAAGACCTTGTATAACACATACAGCAGTGCATTGTTTTTTTCTACCTACAATGATCACTGATGTAATCTAAAAAGGATGTTGATCTTGTCCAGGTTGTATGGTGAGATCCTTCCTGGTTGTGGAGTAAGATCTGTTTTGCTTGTGGAGTGACACCTTTCCCCTCTGTAATGTGTGACCTGTCCTGGTTGTAGACTGGGATCTGTTTGAGCTGCAGAAGCAATGAGACCTGTCTCAGTCATAGTGAAATCTCTCCTAGCTGTTGGGTGACATCCGTCTCAGCTGCATATTCAGTGCTGAGACAGGAGGCAGTTAGAGGAGACAGAAAATAAGGTAGAAAATAATATTATTTAATACTAAAAGGTCTGTAGAGAAGTGGAAGGAGCACATCATGACCAATCTGTATGGGAATAATCCCTTAAGAATGTAGTCTCTCATTGGCCAGGTACAGAGATGAATCCTTGACCCCTAGGAAAAGAGACTAGATGTTTTGGTGCAGATACAAAATCATTTTTATGACAGTTTTTTTACCATTCTTTATGAAAGTTATTTTAAAAAGCTAAAACATCTGTGTTTATCTCTTGAAATATAATCAGTAGAAATGTGGTTGAGATTTGAATATGACCCATGTCTTGAAGAAGAGGTTGTGTAGCATGAAGCTAATGAAGCAAATGAGATAAGCTTGTCTCTCTGTTGCTGCTCAGAAGGCTTGCAAAACAAAAAAAAATTGCTCAAAAACTGGTCATCCCAACACACTTTAACACAGTAGTCCTTGACTTCCTTATACATAATTCTAAACAGTGTTTATTAGTATTATCTTGGTTGTATTTCAGCCTGACACTGTTGGATGTAATGCAGTATTGGTGAAAGCCATGTAAATTACTCTGGGCAAGAGAATCTGCAAAGTGAATTAACACACAGTTAAGGTGGAACCTGGAAAAAATTAAAAAAGGTTGCATTTCAGAGGTGGGATTCAATGCTGAGTTTAGGTGCACTATGATAGTGTCAAATTCAGTCCCGCACTGACCCACAAATTGTACCACTTTTATACTTCTTCACAACAAATATGTGTGAAATGCCATGACTGAAATTAAGACTTAAGATACAATTAGAACTTCTGCTTGTTGCCTTTTGTTTGCGTAAGGTACATTACTTGGTATGTTTGGAAAAGATGCTCGCACCGACCTTTATGTGGCTGATGTGCAGGGCACCGTTGATGTGCGCTCTCTAGCGCCCCCTGTCCGCCACTCAAGTAGCACACGCGCTTTAACTGTGCGAGTCTTTTGTGTGAATTGTGAGGGACTACAAGCAAGTGGAACTGCCTCTAGCGAAGTGCGCAGGGTGGCTGCTTTTTGTAAAACTGGCGATTTTTGCTCTTATCGCGGATTAAAACAACTCCCCAAAGAAGAAACAAATTTAGTGGGACAACGCGAACATTGTCAATCATTCGACCACTGTTTCAAACCTTGTGGCATCGCTTCATTTTCAAGTTTTTTTTTTTCTTTTTTTTTTTTTTTTTTTTTACAAAACCGCAAACGGATGTGAAGTAGTGAGGTGTTCCTGTACTGTATATCTCAGCGCTACAAATACTACCTAGTTAACTTTTACTCACGCATTGAATTCCATTTTTTGATATTGGTTTGTTACGTTGCAACGAAAAATAGGAATCTGAGGGGTGAAAAAACAGGTGATTGATGTTTGTGTTGAAATGGACGTGAGAGTTTACCCTCCTCCAGCACAACCTCCATCCACCGCGGCCGCTTCCTGCCTGGGACCCTCGCGCTGCCCGGACACTTTCTATAGCAACAAGGTACCTTTCACTTTTACTTCCTCGCGCTTTCATTGAAACGTATTTACCAGCACGTGAGGGATAATCTTGTGCCTGCAACAGTGCATGTAATAATCTTGTCAGGAGATTTCATTCTGGAAGATTTAACTTATGCGGAGGCAATGCATTTCTGATAACGCGACCATATACAAAAACTTCGTGAAAAGTCCGCTTGTGTCTAAAGAAGGGGAAGACAAGTGGCTAACGAATTCGGAAAGTCCTAACAAGAGCACACAGTGCAAATGTATTTAGTTGCGTTATCTTCGGTCTCTGCATCGTTACCTAGCGATTCTACCTCTTCACTGAAAGGAATGGATGCGTAGCGCTGAAGCTGATTTGGCTGGAAAGATACTACGTAGTCCTCCGAGTGGAGGACTTGGGTGACATCGGACAACAGCACGTTTTTCTGAGGATCGCTTTATCCGACATGTCGATATTAGAATTGCATGCCATGCTTTATGCTGCATTGTTGCTCGGTCTACATATTCATGCATTAATCGTATGGAATAATTCGTTTCTTTTGGGTGTTGGTCTAGTTATTAAAGCAGGTTGAAAACGCTGTGTGTTTTACATAAGGAACCGCTCAGAATTTCCTACATGATTAATTATAGGCTACAAACGTTCATCGATATTATGCTGTTGCGCTTGAGAACACATGAGCAATGTTGTGTGTTTAATTTCGACTGTTAAACACTATTAAACACATATAAACGCGTTTCGGCTGTGAATAAGTCTATCTTCTATTATAGCCTAACATGGAAAAGTGCAGCTTTCTTATCTGCAGTCACAGTTTCACAATTTAAACTGACAGGCACCCATGTTTGAAAACCGTGTGTTAATTTGTGCAGGCGTATGCTGCTCATTTTTGTAATGTCAAAATGGAAATGGGGTCATCGCGTGCACCTGTTAGGTACATTCTGACTTTATGTGGCAGTCACGAGCAGCCTCGCTCGCTACTTTCCGCTCCGTGTGAAATATGTAGGTTATTTTTTTATTACCCCTCTAACATAATGAGTCTGTTGTATGTGTGTGTGTGTGTGTGTGTGTGTGTGTGTGTGTGTGTGTGTGTGTGTGTGTGTGTGTGCAGAAGTGGGGTTGGGGTGAGGAGGGTGGAGGGGTAGGTGATGGTTTAGTCCCTTAAAACCCCCCATTGAGTGATATTGTCAAACTAATCATCAGTAGCATAGCTAAAATAAAAATGAGATCAAAAATGCTGTTTCTTCACATAGACAGAGCAGTTCTCCTTTAAAAAATACACAATCTGCAAACATTAATTTTTTAGTGCTGTATAAACTTTTTGCCTGCTTTTTAGTTCGATGAAGGTCAGTGCCGTGAGAAGGTCGGATTGTCTTGTCTGCCTGATAAGGTAGCTGGGTTTGGAGGCTGTGTGTGTGTTAGGGGGGAGAGAGAGAGAGAGAGAGAGAGAGAGAGCAGGCGCAAAGAGGAGTGATTGTGTGGACTGTGAGTGGCATTTCTTGAACAAATACACAGAGATGGATTGTGGAATGTGACTTGATCTGGACTTGGGCAGTCTCTGTTGGGATGGGATGGGGGGCACTCAATGAAAGTGCAAAGCAGTCTGTTCTTTCAAAAGCCCATTTTTTGTCACCTCTGAATAAGACTGTAACCGTCAGGGAAGAAACAGCAAGAGGAGAACAGGGCGGTCTGAGTGCCGTGTGTGACAGACCTAGGCGAAAAGAAACGGGAGAGAAATAGCCCCCGCTCCCATGCACATATTATTTTATCAGTATGACATTTGACCTTCAGGGCACAGATCTTTGTCAGTTAAGACCAAGAGAGCTGTCTTCAGTTTTGAGTCAACCTCAAAAGGACTGATTAATCTGTAACTCTGAGCACTGGAAGATTCAGACAAGCATACACGTGATGGCATCATTTTATGTGATATCATTTTGTTCTGTTTATATTAATTTAATATTTTATTTAGTCTGCTTGCACGGTTTCATCAGCTCTGTTTTACTCATGATTTCTATTATTATTACTATTGTAATTTAGTGCTATAATTATTACTGTTGTAATTTAGTGCTATTATTATTACTAGTGCAATGACTAATACATGTTTATCATATGCCTTTTCAGTGCATTCTATTCTTTATTATTGTTAGTATCAGAAGTGTCTTTATTGTACATTTTATAATTTTTGTGTGTATTGTGTATGAGCCTCCTTTGACACAGTAAGTATCCTTGTGGGGAAAATCTATATTTCTTGATTTGATTGGATTTTTACATCATTTTTTAGAATGTTTTGCAGTGGCTTACAGTACTGTAAATAACTATTTTGATATGTAGATACTAAATAATCAACATTTGTAAAACTGCTGAACAACAGAAAGAGTTTGTTATGAGGTTTTGAATTACTTTTTTTGCTAGGCATTTTACAATAATGCATATCTCATATTAAATAATGCAAATGCTTAATAAAGTGCAAAGGTTCATGGACCAGATCTTAAAAGAGGAAAGTGACCATAGATTTGCTCCTAAAGTTCCAGCATGCACAATGCCAGTTATACTTAAAGTGTTCATTAGATTCAGTATAATCACAATATCCACTTAAGGGAAAAAAGACTTACAGAGCTCAATAGTATTAGACAGCCTACATTTTCCTTAGGCAGAGTTCGTACATACTCATGTTCTGAAGCACTGACATTCTGCAAGGTTCTGCCAAAGCAGCTAGTTTAGAACAGTTCAACTGTGTTTTGGCATCATTAGCTTCGTTGCACCTTTGCAATCATAGAGGTGTGCGCAGTGAAACATTGTCTTTGGCTCTGACCACATGCAGCTTGCACCATATGTATAGATCCGACAGCTCTCTGCCCTCATTGTAGTCCCTGTGTTTTAGCAGCATGTGTGATAAATAATTATGTCTCAGAAGTCACCAGCCCCTTTCAAACTTTCAACAAACTTCCTCTTAGTGAACTCGCTGACACAAGCACCAAGAGTCATATTTGGTTTATAGTGTAAAAATGGAGCTCAGAAAAGAGGTGCTGAATGCAGCAAGTTTCTTTGTTGAATTGTGAAGTTGGGTGAAAGGGGTTAAAAAACAGAAAACAAAGGAAAGAATAAATATTAAGACATAAAGTGTCCCTTGAATGAAACAGTGTAAAAGTTAGTTTAGTCTGAGCCTGTTTTGCCTTTTGCTTATTTAAGTTCGTCTGTGTGCTTTTGGCCAGAGTGAGTAGTACCATGTGGTTTTGCTTATTTCTCGCATTCATGGAGACAGATACTGTGGCGCACCATGTTTGTGACTAATACGCGGTGACTTCACTGAACTCAAACTGAGTGCGGTGTGGAATTTAAATGTCATCTCTTCTGTTTGCAGTGGCAGCAGAGTTTTAGGCAGAAAAATTCAGGTTCTCTAGAAGAGAATGAACTGCATGCTGTTTGATCAGTCTTCAGTAAATATTATATTATATTATATTATATTATATTATATTATATTATATTACATTATATATATTTTTCCCAGGGAGATATATCTATAGTCAGTTAGTGTATTAAAAAAATCCACAGTTGGATTTCAAGTGAATGAGCCTTTGTTAGTATGCTAAATAATGCACAGTATAATTGGCTCTCTATCTTTGCTTCAGCTAAGTCAGCTAATCTTTTCTGGCAGGATTGAAGCTAAAGATCAACTCATTATGTGTCTGAACATAATGATCATAAAATCTTGACATGTGTTTATGCAATTTTGGCTCTGCAAGTGAGCCTTTTTCCCTTGGGGGACAGTTTTTGAAACTCTGGCACAAATCTGCGATTGTGATTCATTTAAGACTACTAATTTTGTTTTGCCTCCCAAAATACAATCCACAAATGAGTATCTGATTAGTCTCTTTTTTTAAGAAAAAAAATGCAGAAACAGATGGCACTGGGAATATGAATTCAAAATATCTTAATTATTGGGTTTAATCTCCATGCACAACATATTGAAATAATTTTCACTTTGAAAGGAAAGTAGTTGCACTCACTCACTGAAGTACGAATGTAGCTTCTGCAGGTGTGCAGAGCCAAGTAATTAGAAGAGTAAAAAACAAGATACTGCCTGCACACTGCAACAAAAATGAAGACTCCAAGGTCATTCAGAAATAATAGATTATAATACATAGGTTTTACATAACATGTTTTTAAGGAAACAAGCAATGCTACTGGAGAATGTGGAGTAAGTGACAGACATGTGGAGTAACTTCAAACATTAATGAATACAATACGTACACAACAAATACATAAACACTGTGTCTAACAACTGCTCTAGTTCTAACGAACATGCATACATGAAGCATGGATTTACTTGCATAAAGCACTACACGTTGTGTTCATCTTTCCCTTTGTAAAGCAGTACACCTCTGTCTTTGTGTCACTGCTGCTTGCTCATGCACTGTAACGCAGTAGACCATCTGTAGGCTAATTAATAGCCTGTTGTTTATTCCTTTATTTGGAGTGCTGTGCTGTACTGTGCTGTGTGTGAATGGCAGCACTGAGGCCTTTGATTCCCCTGCTCTCTCTCTCTCTCTCTCTCTCTCTCTCACTTTCTCTCTCTCTCGCTTTCTGGTTCTCTCCCCCCTTTCTTTTCTGTGTCTCGTTTTCTCTCTTTCTCTCTCCCTTTTCTTTCTTTCTCTCTTGTATTCTCTCTGTCTCAAAATTCTAATTCAAAGGTGCATTATTGGCAGGACAGACAAGCTCTCTTGCATTATCTCTCTCTCTCTCTCCCTGTCTCTCTCTGTCCCTCCCTCCCTCTCTCTCTCTCTCTCTCTCTCTCCCTCTCTCTCTCCCTCTCTCTCTCCCTCCCTCCCTCCCTCCCTCTCTCTCTCTCTCTCTCTCTCTCTCTCTGACACTGTGGGGCTCTGCTGTTTTGTAATAAATCAGGAGCTCATTCTCCCCAGCTCCTCACACAGGTTGGACCTCTTCTGTTTTCGGCTATAAACACACTTGTTTGCAGCATGCAAAATGAGTTTGCATTTCAAGAGGTTATAATGTTATATAATGTTATACATGTGTGATGTATATAATGTTATATGTAATATAATGGTGCATTGGACAGCCTGTGCAGTTTTTTCTGAATTTTCTCTTCTCTTCAAACTCTCTCCTTTTTCTGTCTCTGCCTCTTAAAATGGTCTTTGGACAGCTGTGTTTAGGTTTAGCCGGCTTTTGAAAGTCTAAATCATCACTTGGTTTTCAGGGATTCTGCTTGTCGGTTCTACAACTTGGTCTCATTGTCTCTTTTAATGGATCAGAGTGGACGACAGTTTAGAGTTACAGAAAAGAAATTGAGTGACTTTTTGATCATATCCTACCCTGAGCAGATTATAGTATGTTACATCTGCATGTAACTCACTTTGTGGAAACTTGGCAGACAAATCCTTCAAAGCACCAGTTTGCTCCCTAAGGCAGGATTGAGTGAAGTTTGAAATGACAATGTTACATTACTGCAGAATTAACCATAATGCTGAGAGAGAAATATCTAGAACATTCCAGTACTCTTTGAAAATCCTTTTGAAATTCTTATAATGTGTGAATTTGTAAGAAAGTGGTTACCACTGTATGTGAGTTACTGTGTAGCTGAAGGTTGAAGCTGGTCAAATTGTACTGTTTGCAGAAAGCTTTCAGTGTCATCTTGATGAATCTTTGACATTCTGTTGATAATGGAGTGTGGAAGTTAAATGTAAGATTAAACACGGGAAAATGCTGTGGACACTGCACAACAGAAGGGAACATATGTCATTTAAGACAAAAAAATGAAACTGTCAGGAAGCTTTAGAGCTAGATGAAAATAAGATGCTACCGCTGGAGGGAATGTTAAAAATATTTCAACAGGAAGCCAGCAGACAGTCACTTTCAGTCATGCTCTGTGTCAGTCAAACCCCTTCGGTGGTTTTGTGATTGAAGATGGGAGAGTAAAGATGCACTGAAACAGTGTTGAGATAATGCTCTCCTGGCTGGTCTGAGGGGCTGTTCACACATCTCTGAGAGATCTGATATATCTCATTATATTGTTTAAGCATCTCAAATGTTAGGATGCCGTTTAGGTAACAGCAGTCTGGTGAAAAACTCAGGGCTTACTTTGATCACCCTGTTCTGCATCATCACTTTTTAATGAGCCCTTGTAGTGTTGAATTCACAGTGATTTTTATATGAATTATTTGTATGAATAACTGAAGGTCAAAACAAAGTTTCAGGAGGAGAATTCTTTAGACAATCCCTACATAATTAAAAAGTGTAAAAAAACTTTTCGTCCTTTTCGTCTCAACTGTTCATGGAATCCCTTCTTCATCCCATCTCCTTTTTTTCTAATCCTGTTATTATGTCTGGGAGATTTAGGGTGAACAACCTCAGTCTACAGCAAGGTGCAATCACTGTCAGACTCCAAGCCAAAGACCAGTACCCCATACCCTCATTAACAGGAACACTTCTTTTTGTATTACAAAATTATTTACTGAAGATTCAAATGGAACAGCTGTTGCCAAATCTGTTTGCTTCTTTCACATCATTGTATGAACAGATTTTTGTTTTCACTTTAGCTACTCATTTCTGCTTGGTGTGACACTGATCTCTGGTGTAATCCTGATCTCTTTCACACTGATGTGAATGTGATTTAAAAAGGCAGAGGGAAAAAAACCTTTATAGATGTATTGTCTTTATAATAAAAACCTAAACATAGTCACATTGTGGAAGGTAGTATGTGTCATGGGTGTATTAACCTCGGATTCACTTGCATTAAATGTGTTTATCAGTACAGTTCATTGGTAGAGCTGCATCCAGGTGTGTCATAAAGGATTTTCTGCAGATGGAGGAGGAGGGGTTGTGGGTAATAATCAGACATCTAACGGACCGCCTGACCTCTGAGTCAGAAGCAGCCACCTCCCGTGCCATAAAGATGGTAGACAGTTCAGTCGAATTTTGCAATTCTCTGGAATCGAGCTGGAAGCAGCAGTGACATTACATGCAACTATTGTCCACAAAGGGCTCCTAGAGCCTCCATGAAGTTAATGTGTACACTGGGAAAGGGTGAAAGTACTGGCAGGAGAAGTGAAGCTACTGGCAAGAAAAGTGAGAGTTCTGGCATAAACTCTGAAATCCTCTCAGGCAGCCAGAGCGTGTTTTACACCCTGGTCACGTGTGTCAGCTTCTGATTTGACTTGCAGCACAATAAAACCACACCCTAGTTCACTGGAGTTCCGCTGTTGACTGTAACTTTCAGTGCTTGTTTTGCCACCAATGCTGGATGACAGTGTTCGAGGGGGAGAAAGTGTTGTTCCACAGGTGAAGTAATGAATGTATTAAGAGCTCCTTACTTATGAATATACATAAGCGCGAAATACATATGAACTGCTCATTGCGTGAAGATTCACAGATATGTCATGGATACGTTCGGTAAAATTGACTGATGTGTCACATCATGTGTTTAAGTTCATCACTAAGCTTTAATGTTTCTCTCAGGTTTTGTAATAATAATTACTGTAACGATAATGGTGCTGATGACGGTCATAAATAAGATGAAGATGATGATTATGTTGATGATGACGGTGATGGTGATGATGATGGTGATGATAATGTTGACAGTAATGATGATGATGATGATGATGATGATGAGGGTGTGGGCAGTTGCCTGCTCTGCCTTACACATCAGTCCCTGTACAACAGTGTCCAATCAGAGTGCAGGGATGATGTTAGAAGTGGATTTTCCTCCTTCAGCAAACAGCAGGTTGTGGGACAGAGACCTTTCAGATGCATTACCCTCCAGTGTAAATACGAAGCAGCTGTGTCTTTATCTTTTATGCCATAAACAAACAAACCCTACAGCACGGTAAGCCAAAGCTTGCTCACCTGCGCGGCTGTTGCATCGGCCAGGTTTACAGGTGTTCATCTAGTGCAGTGAAATACAACATTAGCTCATTGAGAATAAAGATGGCTGCTTTTTTTATTAGTGCAAATGAAGATGTTGCTTGTGGGTTCAGTACTACAGTGTTAAGCAGCCTTAGAACTCAGGGAAGGAAATGAAAGGCAACAGGCTCAGGACGACAGGGTGGCAGAGTTTGTGTGTAAAATTTGGGTGTAATTTTCATACTGGTTTGGCTAAAACCAGCGCCAACATTTTTTTTTAATCAAGTTAATTCTCATTCTGATCACCCTTTTATGGCATTGGAACAGGTGCTGCCTAGCCTGATAGCCAGGACGATCATGTTGAATTTGTTGCCTGTTCAGTTTGCCTTACATGGTCATCTGTTTTCTCTGAAAAGCCTCTCATAAAGGACCATCTATATATGGTGACTCAGATCACCCTGAACAAGTGTTGTAAAAGCCAAGAGCCGGAGCAGCAGTGAGGGTTAGTGCTTAAGGAGCTGAGCATGTAAGCCTTTAGCAAGACGGCTTTAAACTGCTTCAGCAAATATCCTGCTGTGTGCATCGATACTCAGACATGTTCAAATATACGCTGTGTAAGTCGTCATGGATCAGCAAATAAATTACCACTGGCAGTAGCATCACAGGGTACCCAGCCCTGTGCTATATCTGTTCTCTTAAAAAACTGGCAAAAGTTTGCTGCAGAAACCTAAAATGGAAGGAAATAGGTCAGATAAAGAAACCAGAGGCTTTGTTTCCCTTTCTCTCAGATTCAGCGACCCAAATAGCACCTGTCCCTTCCCTTTTGGCTTTCCCCTCAGAGGAGTACTAAATATTTCAGCAGCGGAGAAGATGAACACTTTCAGGTGAACTCTACCATCACAACAACAGCTGGCCACAGCCACAGATAACATGGCACTCAGATAACATTCACAGCTTGTCCTTTAATGTTTACAGACAGTAAAAGATATTGTACAGACCTATTGCTGAATAATTGGTAGTTTGGATGTTAGTTTGGAATAGTAACTTTTTGCTAGAGATTAAACTGTGTTACAATAATTTTGTCCTTCATTTTTATCTTCAGAGAACAATTATGCTTCAGCTGAATTAGCAAGAGGCTGTCAGCATTAGGTAGTCAGCATTCATGGTGCACAGGCTGTTAGCAGTAGATACTTATTATAAATCCTCATTCATCCCAGTTTCTGTGACACCAAGCAGCTGATGCGTGAGTACACACTCCCTACACAGTTCACAGTTCCATTACCCACAATCCATTTCTGTTAATGCTGAGTACCAGTAAGAGATGTAGTGAGATGGAACCCTCAGATCCCCAGTTCCCTGGGGTCAAGCCAATCTAACCACAAGGCCACAGAACCAAGCTGCCACCATACGGGAGTCTGCTAAAGCTTTCACCAGATGCAGCCACGCAATAACGTGACTGCTCAAAAGCAAATAGCAGGTGGTTTATTGGTTATTTGTTGGTCTCCTAAAAGAGCTCACCACATATGTATATTTAAATGTATTTATGTATGTAGGTAGGTGTGTGGCTAGTACAGTAATAATATAGAGTAAGTAGGCAAGTCTCCCTGTTCACTGCTGGAAAAGTTCGATGAATACACTTGGTGTCATCATGCCTCTGTGTGACTTTATGAATTTCCTAACCATGTCATTCTGTGGTATTTCCCAGAATGTAGCTCTCATGCACAGATTCCTGTTTAGCAGGAGGAGTTTGGTCTTCTCTGCAAGTTTTATTTGAAGCCAGGGTGTGTCTCTCTCTTGAGCACAGATAAAGATCTACCGAGTTTCATTTTTCTATTCTCAGGAGAATCGCTCTGATGCTGTAAATCTGTCATTGTGATATTCATATATTGACTACACTGTTTATAGAGCTGTTCATGCTATGCCAAAACTTGGGGAAAGCTAGGCTTATAACCAAAAGGTTTCAGGTTCAATTCCTAGTTGGGACACAGCTGTAGCAGCTTGTATCTGTATTTTTTTTACATTTACTGAAGCAAATCAGTAGTTTCATGGGTACTCAGCAGTAATTCTGATGAAAAACCTTGTTTGAGGTTACTCAGGGTTACACAGTAATGGCCTGCTGTACTGAGGACTCAAACCTGACACCTTCTGGTCACAAGCTCTTCAGCAATTAAGGGCTAACGCTGAAGGTGACCCCTGCACACCCTGAAACCCCCAGGGAAAGGCTTGCCCCCCCCTCCCTGCTCTAGCTGTTACCTGTGAGCGAATCAGAGTGCAGAACCGGGTGACCAAAGGCACACTGTGATCATACTGTGGTCATATGACTACTGCATGGGCGGTATCTGTTGTTTGCCCAAACCATGTTACATGGACAGTGTGGCCTGGCTGATGACACAAACAGGACTATGGGAAGACAGCCATTGAGCCTCCTGACCTATAGGAAAGATGATTTGCTCCCTGCTCTTTCCTATTGGAGCCTCACCCTTTCACCCCTGAGGTAACATGGAACCAGTCAAATATGAATTTGGTACTGTTTTGTGAAAGCAGAATGTTTTCTTGACCATAATTCTGCATCCTTATAACATACGGGTTCGAAGAGAAGGAACTACATCCATCAACTGTGATGACAAATAATAGAGATTCACCAAGGTGCGTAAAAGTTGTGTCTCGTCAATGTACAAACGCGTCTCTGTTGGGAGATATGAAAGTAATACATAAATTATAGCGGGAGAAGAAGGGAGATCCTACAGTTCCTCTACAGACTTTCAGAAAATTGCAACTTTGTGAAAAATAAATAAAATCATTTTGTCAAAATGTAGCACACACACAGGTTTTTCATCAAACCCCACGAACAGCCCCACCCTCAAACGGAGGGGGAACAGAAGCACAAAAAAAAAAACACACGCACAGTGAAACACTTATGACAGGGTCATAACAGTGGGCTGATCTGACATCAGCAGTGACCGCCCGTATCTTGTTTGATATTTCATATTATGGGCAGAAGGATGAAACTCTGGTTCATCTGAGGCCACCCTGACCTGTTTCTAGCACTGCTTATCCTTTGAACCGCTGTTCGGTTTTATAAAAATTAGTGTAATTTGGTCTGAGGGGGAGTCCCACTGGCTCCAGAGCTGTAGGTTCTCTCTGCAACAGCTTTCAAAAGCTTTTTTTTTTTCCATCGAGTTCTGTGGAATACAAAGACCCCACACAGCCCAGCCATTTTAAACCATGCTTGAAATGACTGAATAGGGTATTACTAATAGGCAGTGATACTGTGTTAATGCCGCATAAATCTCCTACCTTTATCTGTCTCTGAAGTCCTGAATAGACGGGATTATAAAGGGGCTGGCTCTTTTGGTGAGAATGGTTTGCATAAGGGTCATGTTGATGCTCCTAGAAGTTCTGATGGGGGTAAAACAAAGTGTCCACTTAAAATGGTGGCAACACTAACAAGAGTGGTTTATTGAAATCTCCCTGTGTAACTCGCCTCTAAACAGCATTAATGGTTTTTACTCACTCACTTCAAATCTGAATTTAAATGACTGGACTTCCATATTAATACACTCATTAGAGCAGAAAGAACTAGTGATGGCTAGCAGTACATTAGGGTGGGCTCACTACTGCCCCCTGGTGCTGACAGGTAGATTTCAACTGAATTTTTCCCAGATCATCAGTCAATGGAAAACCATGTCAGGGCTCTAAGAAAATGGCTTGAAGCTAGAGACTGGTTTTAGGGATAGTCTCAGGGCAGGTGAACATTTTGACTGCTCAGAAGAGATTCTTAAAAAGGGGTGAGACATGGGTTTTCGTCAGCCTATTGGAGGCAATGAGGGAAATGTACTTTCACCTCGGTGGAAATGCTGTTTGTGTGTTACCGTTGCCCCTGGCTGCACCCGGTGTCTCTCTCCTGAACACAAGGAGAACATGATGGCCAGACAAAAGAGATTGTGCTACTGCTGCGATATTGACTGACTGGTATTCCGTCTCTGTAACTGTAATTATGCTGATATGGCTCTTTGAAGATCTATTACCTGTTGCATGTTTAGCGTTAGCCGTAGCATGCGTAGTTGGAAACATGACCCTGTTTGGATAAAAAAAGAAATAAAAAAATGTAATTTTTTTGTTGGGGGTGGGGGTTGGGGAGGGGGCATAAGATTTAAACAGTGTGTGGGCTTCTGTCTCAGAGTCTTTCATTTCTGACTCGGTCCTCCGCCTGACAGAGACTCAACACACGCATGCTTCCTGCCTGTCGGTAAAAATCAGAGGCCCTGACATGGTGTGAGAGTTTGCTGATGTATAACAAATGTGCAAGTGGGAGTCAGGCCTGCCTCTCAGCGAGCAGCGCAGAGCTCGGCGTTTGAATGAGAAATGAGTAACCAAAACTCCCTCAGTAACAGCGCCTGCTCAGCCTTGAGCATCGATCGGTTCTGTTTTTAGAGCTGGGGTGTATTTTTAGGACTCTTCCTGGAAATAAACGGCGCCCACTAACCTATCATTAGCTGCTGGCCGGTTCGGTGTCATGCACAGCTGTCCCGGTGTTGGTGCGTGAATCACTCGGACAGTGCGTTCTGCTTGTGAAGCCTGTCGCTGTCCCCTTCACGACTCCAAATTCAGCCCCCATGCCTGTCCTCATCGCTTAGGCCTCATGGAGGGTCCTCTTTGCCTTTAATCTGTGAGCAGCCAGGCTGTTCAGCTGCAGAACTCCACCCATGTCATTACATTGTATTACCTGCAGATGCTCTTATTCAGAGTTACTGACATCATTTTTTTTAGTTTATACAGCTGGATATTTACTGAGGCAATTGTGGGTTAAGTACCTTTCCCAGCGGCAGTGCTCCAATGGGGAATCGAACCGGCAACCTTTCGGTTACGAGTCCAGCTCCTTAACCACTGTGCTACACTGCCGCCCCAGTTATCACCAGCTCCTGCTGGAGTCCACTGTGTTATGTGTCAGTCATCTCTGTCACACAGATGACTGTGATGATGAGTCAGCAGAATGTATAATGTCAGTCACCCCCCAGCACACAGCAGACTCTTTCCGGAGAGTCTACTCATTTAGTGCCAGTCATCCCCATCACACAGAAAACCCTTTACAGAGATTCAACTCAGTATTTGTCTCTGTCACACTGTAAACTCCCATTAGAGAGTCCACTCAGCAGTCAAATGCATATTAGTTATAGAGGGGGGGGCGGCAGTGTAGCATAGTGGTACAGGAGCAGGACTTGTAACCGAAAGGTTGCCGGTTTGATTCCCCACCAGGCACTGCTGCTGTACCCTTGAGCAAGGTACTTAACCCACAATTGCCTCAGTAAATATCCAGCTGTATAAATGGATAACATTGTAAAAAGGTGTAACCTGTGTAAGTCACTCTGGATAAGAGCATCTGCTAAATGCCAGTACATGTAATGTAATGTTTAGTGCCAGTCATCTCCGTCACACAGTAAACCCTTGCAGGCTCTGATGAGTCTCCTCAGAGCACAACTGCAGAGCAGCAGGGGTTGATGTCATACGGCCAGTCACAAGCTCACAACATGTTTTGCATGTTCATATTCCTTATGGTCAATGAGGACTCCAGACTGGACGTAGGAATTGAAAAACACAACTTTAAAATAAACAAAAATGTCATCGAAATAAGCTCAATTTAAAAATAAAATCAGCGAAATACACTGCTATAAAAATAAAATCACTGAAATAGGCTGCTTTTGAAATAAAATCAGTGAAACAGACTGTTTAAAAAATCAGCAAAATGCACTGTTTTAAAAATGCAATCAGTGAAATAAACTGCATTACAAGATAGCTGTTACAGTCATAGTGACAAGTTGGGGGGCGAAAAGTAAAGTTCATTTTGGTGTTTCCTGCTATTTAAGTTATTTAGCACATTTGGAATGACAGAGGTGGCTGGCGCTTGCCTCTTGGCTCTGTCTTTCACAGTTGCACATGGATGCAACCAAATGAAAAGCAGCAGCTGCCATATTGATCACAATCAATAAACCATTACAAAAGAAAACGTTACATCTGCAACCAGAGAACCAGAGGCATTAACCACAGAACACACTGATGACATCACAAGGAGTAGGGTCAGAAAGGGTCAGGTCTCTGTAGGATTATTTCAGATGTAAAGAAATGGTCTTCTGGACATCAGCACGACCTTGCTGAGATTTTACTCAGAGAATTCCATTCAGTAAGAGTATTTTTTTGCACCTGGATAGCAGGGGCTTCAAGTGATGATATTAAAAGCACAGATGAAAGCGTAAAGTTGAGCGAAAACCATAAAGAATGGAAAATTAACAGGGTGTAAATCAATTAAGGCAAAATCACTCCATGGTAAAATAAAGGCCGGTCACAGAACCCAGAGGTCGTCTGTTCAGTGTGAAATCACACAGAAGCACAGTGTGCCCACTTGGCGAAAACTAAAACCACCAATAACAGTTTAAACATCAGGAGTCTGCTGAGACCCAATGCCCTTCCAGTCATCCAATCAAATCATTTTTTGGCATCACCTTGAAGTGGGCCTTCAGAACTTAAACCAACACAATGCATAGTCTTAATATTCCTCTGTGAGGACAGATAGCATGTGAGACTGCCTGACCTAAAGGGGTCAGATAGGCTTCGGGACTAATTATGACAACAGGGAACAGGCACGCTGGTGATGTCACCTCTCGGGTCATCACAATCCCAAATCATGACCCCTAACTCTTTCATCTGAGTGATGATCACACACACGATCGTGTGTCATTGGAGTGTAGTGAACAGCAGTGAAAGGCGAATTATATCGAACAGAATCTCTCTCTGTTTCCTTGCCTTTCTCTCTTCCTGTTTTTATCCCCCAAAAGCACTAAACACTTTCTGACTAATTCTCTTTCTTCTGTTTGCAGTGTGACAGTGAAAACATGTACATGAAATTATCAGAGGGAATGCAGGACTTTGCCCCAGGAAGCCAGGTGGGTTTATTAAAGCCGACTTCCTCCTTTCCAGAGCTAATTAAACACATATAAAGAAACGGGCAGCAAATTACCGCCCCTATCAGCAGCTGCCACAATCTGTAGTGATTATACTGTGTAAATAAAGTGGTTAAGCCGGTTTCCACTTTGAAGAAATAACAATGGAATGTACAGCAGTCAAATGGCAGATGAAAAAACTATAACATTCATTACTACCCTTAATGTTCCGGTCTGCTGCAGTCAAGCCTTGCTCACAGTGAATGATCTCTCTGAATAGTGTGTGTGTGGGCTTTAGTGTTCAGTCTTATGATTAACAGACACATTATGGCGCCCTCCCATTTGGTCTGGATCTGTCCATCATAGTTTGTGTTTGTGTGTCCACTCTGTTGGCCTCGAGCGCAGCTAATTTGATCTTATTCCTGTCAGTCATGAAAACCCCCTCAGGTATAAACAAACCTCCCCACAGTTGCTGGATAGCATTTTACTGCAATACTTTGAGGATCAGAGTTATTAAATCCCTTTTAATTTAAGATTAACTATGAATTAACTGAAATGTGATAATTGAGGGCCACTTTACTTACCAGTTATTATAGGTCAAAGAGTTATAGTATTGGCATATTGAAACTGTTACACTAATCACACACGTCAAGGGGAACAGTTACCTCATGGCCTCCTTTGCTGAATAAGGCTGTCATTTTCCAGTGACGGTTGCAGTGAAATCAATAAAGTGGAAAGGATGAAAGCAAATAAGGATGACGTCAGTCAGACCACCGAATCAGGATTCAAATGCAGAGTCCGCAGCACCTACGCTGAATCTTTGCCGTAGAGTTTAATGAAACGTTTGTCTGTTGTTTCATATCATCTTTTACTGATTGTGCACAGTAGAGTACAAACTGTGAAGGTTCTCCCTTGTTATGTGTGGCCAGCTGCAACCATGATGGTAGAGTTCACCTGAAAGTGTTCGTCTTCTCAGCTGCTGAAATATTCAGTACTCCTCTGAGGGTAAAGCCAAGATGGAGGAGACGGGCTCTATTTGGTTAAAGTAAGATTTTTGTGGATCTGGTTTTGACACAAATGCACAAAACTATCTGCCATATTGTTGATCGTGTGATTTTTTTTTTCTGTCTGTCTGTGTAACCACACCTAAATTACAACAGTGAAAAAGAAGTTTGTTCATAGTTTGAAATTTAAATCCAGAGATAAAATTCAAAGTGATCAACACATTTAAAGATTTTAATTGAAAACTTTTCTAAGGTGTGTCAAAATTATTTAAATTAACATACTTTCTCAATCCTGTCATTGAAAGATTTGAGGCCTGGTAAGATTTTAAAGCTGGTTTTAAAAGTGTAAAGCAGAGCTTGTTTTTGTTGTTGAAATGTTGAAATCATTTAACAGCTCATTTCACACGTCTCTGTGTAGTGAGGTGTCTGTCTTTAATTATTCACACCTCCTGCATGCAAGTAAAAAAGAAAAAGCATACAGTATGCACATACACACACACACACACACACAGGCACGCACGCGCGCGCGCGCACACACACACACACAGACAGGCACACGCGTGCACACACACACACACACACACACACACACACACACACAAAGGCATGCGCACACACACACGCGCACACACACACACACACACACACTCACACATGTGCATGCATGCATGCACACACACGCACACACGCACATTCACCTTTGTAGTTACTGTAATCATATGTAGTTTCCTTTCTAAACCACAGCTGTTTGGGTAAGATGCAGTGACAATCCTTATTTTATTCAGACTACAGAAGGGACTGTGGCTGAGGTAGAGTTAAAACAGTTTTAGAAGTGAAAACAAGCGAGCATGAAGTACAATGACATATCAAGGTAGCAACCTGAAAATAGCACATCTTTTTAAGATCATTTGGCAGTGAAACATAGCTCCGTCTGCACAAGTTGGGCCACGGAAAAGAGGCCAGCATGTTTTCCAAAACTAACAGAGACATCTGTGATTAGATGCGCAGTCAAAGATGCAAATTAATAATAGGACAATCTGGCTGAGAGAGAGGGAAGAGGCGAAGCATTCATCAGGCACGTTATTGGAACATTTTAAAGGAACAGTTGGGCTTGTGTTCTGGGTGGAATTTGTTAGTTAATTGCTGTAACTGGCCGTCTTACATAATATTTTATTTTCCCCTGAATAAACACTTATGTAGGAGGTGACAAAAAAAGGAAAAAAAGATAAAGCCTGGAAAACTCCAAAGTTTACTTCGAATTTAATGAATATGGTGGTATTCATCAGATCATTTCAAGAAGTATTAGAGGCTATATATTTGTCTTCCTTCTTGAAGGATATTGTTGGTGATATATTAGCTTGGTTTAAAATCAGTAGGGTTTATTAAAAGGGGATCTTGTCATTTTTGTATGATTGTGCAGCAGAGCTTATTTTGGGAAATAGGGGAGAGGTTACTTTTCAGCCAAGGATGTGGAGTTTGTCACCATTAATTTACATTTAGGCTCATATTTATGTTATGATTTACTCTTTCCCTGAGAGATGTTTCCATTTAATTTAGTCTCACTTTGATTTGTCCTACGTTCAAAATGAGTATGATTTTATATAGTTAAATATTTAAAGCACCTTTATATTAGATAATTTCAGTTGACTTTCAAACAAAAGAAGTCTTGTCTTATTTGAGCTGGCTCAATATAAACTGCTACTGAGAGGGACATTTAGGATCAAAATGAATCAAAATCTAAACCTCTTGTGCTAGTAATGTATTAATTATTTTGTTGTCAACTGGTTATATAAGTATATATTAAGTTCATGTTTCACTGTGCAAAATGACACACTTAAAAAAAACTTAATTCTTCCTGTTCAATAAACAATGATTAATGAAATTGCACATGTGAGTATTACATACTTCCCTGCCAGATGCTGTACCCAATTAGTAACTATTAAGAGAGTATAGCCACTTTAAATGCAGTGCAGTGGCTGTAATTACAGTGCATGAACTTTAAGTAAAACGTTGTAGTTTTAATTGCAGTGCTATTGCTTTAAGCACAGTGTAGCAGATATAAGTGCAGTGCTTCAGCTTTAAGCACAGTATAGTAGCTTAAGTGCAGTTCTTAAGAATAAAGACTTTGTGGCCTAACTAAAAAAATGCCCTCTCTGTCTTCGCCTTAACAGCTGTATCCGGTTCCCGGCTTGGGTGACGAAGACTTCAACATCCCCCCATCACACCCCCCTCCCTCCCTGAACACGCTCTGGCTCACCCACCCGAATCAGAAACTGGAGTGTACCACTCCCCGTGTCCCCCCATCCCTCAAAACGGGCTGCACCCCTTCCACCCCCACAGCATGGACCTGCCTGGCATCACCGTCTCCACTATGTTGAGCCAAGATGGACGCATGCCCCGTGGTTTCCTGTCCTCGGTGAGTGTGCAGAGCTTGTCAAAGCTACAGAGCGGGCATTCTGGTCTACAGCTGACTCTAGACAAAACACACTGGGTTCTGTGGTTTAGCTACAGTATATAGATGGCATCTTAGCCCGCTGACTGTCTGTGTTCTTCAAGCCATCAGACTGAAACGGTCAGGCCTGAGTTAGGTTATTAGCTTCTCACCTGTTAAGATTTGAGTACCTGTGTTTGGTAAAGCAAGGATGGGCTCAGGTGACACAGGTGTTTTTTATTGTAGATCTGTATATATGGACACATATAGATGCATATTAGCTACATCCAAGCAATGAGTGACTCAGGGATCAGTAGGTATTATTTTGCATTATGTAGCTAAAATATCCCTTTTTCATTTTAGGGCCGGTTTACTTACCTTATAAGAAAAACATTTTTTTTGTTTTCAAGTACCTCTTTTGTTTTAGCTCTATTATTAATGATACTGTATACATAAATGTGTATACTGCACAATTATGCATTTATTTGCTTATTTTTATTTTGAGAAATGAGAGTTTTGTGGGCCATTATGAAACATATGTAACAAGCCGTTGATGTTCACATGTAAAGAAAGGAAAGTTAAGGCTCTGGTTTGCTGTTACTTGCATCACAGTGTGTTCTACCCAGCAGCAAAGAGTGCTCTGACTAACTGTGGTTAACCTATCCCCTGACATATCTCACAGGCTGAGCAAACCGAAACCAGCAATTTTTTTTTTTTTACATCTTAACTATTGTTTCCCCGCATTTTTTGATCTCGAAGTGGAGGGCGGTCAAAATATTGACGGTTACGTTTCAGAATGTGTCACCTGCGCAAGCCTGTCAATCTCGCGGAATCAGGCAGCTAGCCTCACACACACACACGCTTCTGAAACCTCTTGGTGTGCGTTTTCATACCGTGCTGATGTGAGAATATCCCGCACACCCGTGCGCTGTGTTAACCCCACCTCACTCTCTCTGCATGCTTTTGTTGTCTTTTTCAGTTTAAAAACAAAAAAAATTCAAAGCCGTGTGAATTTTTCAAATCACAGAGGTGAACAGGGGGGGGATATTTTTTTGTTTTACCCTGGGTTCAAACCACAGTCACCCATGTCGGGAAATATCTCTTTTGAACTCTGTGATATATATTTCCCAATATCAGACTTTGCAGATAGAAATCTCCTGGGGTCTCCAGTCATTAGCATCTGAGAGTATTAGTGGTTAAGGAACTTGTCTTTTAACCAGAGATTTGGAGGTTCAATCCACACCCTAATATTAGCTTGTAAAACAGACAGTGCAGTCGCTGTAATAATGCTAAGGGAATAATGACACATCCAGCCCGCTTTATTTCACATACTGTGCAGAAAGGGAGCTGACTAAATAAATTCACAAAGTAAGTTCTTTAAGTAAATTAAAGTGAGTTCTTCAAGTAATTCATTATTGGCGATCAAGATGGAACCACTCTTTTTTATTTTAATTTGACTGATTCAGCCTCTCACTAGAGTAGCTGAGTAGCATAACTGCATTACTTTGGTAATGTGGTATATTTGTGACTGGTTTAAAAATAAAAAAGCATGTTTAAGTTTGGCAGTGCACAAATAAATAGGTAATTGATCAAGTAAAGCTAAATAATTATGAAAAATATGAAGCACATTCAGGATGAAAGGTTTGTGGATTGAGTCAGGCATCTGTTCCTCTCCCTTTGTATACTTGGAACTGTAGGAGTATCCATTAAGGGTTGCTAAGAGTTATGGTTGCCTGGTGATGGGGGGGGGTTGTATAGGGATGTTGGCATGCTTGCAGCTGCTGTATACAATGAAAGCATTTGATTGGCTGAATTCTCTCAGATTGAGGCATAAAAGGGGCTTGATTCTCTCATACATTTTCTATTCAGAAAAGCTTGGAGTTTCAAGGGCTTGAATTGCCTTGCCTCAGGAGTTATTTCATTTTAATGTGTTTTTACTAAAATAAATATTAGACAAAAGTATTTTTGCCTCAGGGCGATTAACTGCTCTCTGTTGCTTCTTCTCATAGACATATAAAAGCCAACATGAAGAGCTGCACACCATCATATGTCCTTAAAAGGAAGTGAAGGATGGCGATGTTCGTGACCAAATACTCAACTAAACCAAATACTAGTATTTGTGCAATTAGTGTCATGAATCCATCATGTGTTACGGTTTTGTTTATTGTGATTTATGAAGCACACAAATTGAGGCCTTGGCCTTGGCTTTCAGTGATGTTCCTGAGGTAGTGTTGCTAGTTGCACCACATGCAGAATAAACACTGTTTCACTTTGTGATTTGATTAAATTTCCCTCTGTGAATGGACAGGGCAAAATCAGCTCAGTCATTGCACATTTTTAATTCTAAATTAATGTCTCTTTTAATCTGAAGTATTAAACTTAAACTGTTTGTTGGCACGGGATGTTGTAGGTCTAGTTGTTTATCCTGTTACTTGTCTCTGGGTAGGAGTGTACACTGTATGTTAATATCTCAATATTAATTTATCTGAATATCTGAAAGGTGCATTCTGAATATTCTTACTCAGTGTTTTGTTTTGCATTTTCTGATTTTGCTAGAGGCAGAACAATTAATTTATTTTTTAAAAATATATTAATTTACACAACACACTCCAACAATGTAGAAGTATTTGAATGATGACTGATTTGTTGTTAAATTTATGATAAACATACTTTAATTGTATTTCAAGCAGTGGATACTGAAAACATATTGTAAGCATACCTTAAAACATGTTAAGTATGTGGTTTGGTTTGACAGAGTTGAGCTTCACTGAAAACTCAATGAGACTGCTCTCAAGAAAGAAAAAAAAAACACATTTTTACAGATGAGTGGAAAGGCAGTTTACCCTTGAGCTGCAGTCACAGGCATGGTAAATTAAAAAATCTTCAAATAAAGCCATGCTCCTGCCATGCCTGATATCACTCATATTTCCTCTGTCAGTTTAGAACAAAACACCAGCATTGCAGCCATAAATGATATATTGAATTTACATCTGCATTACTGAAAGGTCAGTGTTTTCTTCACTTGAAAATATCAAAGATGACAAGTGTGATATGATCCACAGACTCGCCTTTTCACAGTCTGATGTGGTTTTTACATTGATTCTCATTTGAGCCTTTACAGCAATTAATAGGCAAATTAGTAAAAATGATAATGTGGTGAGATTAAAAACCACGTTAGAATATGCAAATATTTACTGATTATTTTCACTGTGTGCCCAAATGTGCTGAAACAGAAAAATTGCAGGGGAACTCCACTGAAAAAAATTATGATTTTAATAACTTTTTTCTTTTTCGCCTACCCAATGCTTTCAGCCAACCTTTCCCAGGTGGGCACCGTGCTTTCACACCAGTTAGATGCAGCAAAAATTCCAATTAGTCAGTTTACCGCCCCTGTCGAATTAGATTATTTCAGTTTTGTTTCACCGTAAACCGCACACGCTTTGCACCGGGAATCTACACCCAAACGCACCCGGAAATCAACACTGGGAAAGTGTTCAGCACACATTTAATGACTTGTTTTGCAAGGGCTGTTTACTTGTGGTTTGTCGGTACGTCAGCATGTGTATCACTTTCTCAGGGATTCACTTTTGTACAATTATTAACTTTTCTAAATAACAGGAAGACTATTGATTGTTACCAGATAACAGCTTTTAGGTGACCTTTCTCGGTCGTGCTGAGAGGAAATCAAACTGGGCCTTCATAGCAGCTAGGATGTGGGGTGTGGCAAAAAATTTCTCAGGTTCGGTTAAAGCAGCAGACAGAGGAGGAACTGAAACGTAGCCTTCGGCAGGCACAGTCAGGGCACACGCTTACATCACCTGCTGGACTGAACCCATTCCGGGAACTTCAGTATTAAAAATGTCTCAGTTCAAAAAAAAAAAAATCAAATCGAAAAAAAAAGGAGCATGGAGCACAAGATGAGGGGACGGCAGGTGAATCTCTGCTGAAACTGATGACGGTTGCGGGACGGCCCGTGAAATTTTCCTCTTGCTTTCCTCATGATGAGCTTATTTACGATAACGCACAAGTCTTCACTTTACAGGGCCTTAACACCAGACTGCATGACTAAGCGCTTACTCCGTTTCCCAGGACCCACGCATGCCGCATCCCGATCCACAGCGATGCACCGGCCAACCGCAGATGGAAGCTTTCAGGCCCAGCATCCAATCAGTGATGATGCCGCATGGGCACCTGACCACTATCAACCAATCACAGCTCAGCGGACGTCATGGGCTGAGCGGCAATAACGGCCAGCATGGTTCCCCCTCTCCTCCAGGAAGTAAACGCGCAACGCCTTCTCCATCCAGCTCTGTGCAGGAGGAGGAAGTGGACGAGTCTCTAAAGGTAAATAGAGGAGGAACTGTCAGGTGGCAAACTCTGGGTATTCAGGGGGAAATGTTTCAATTCTGACCTTCTGGTGGCATTTTTTGCTTTCATGGTCTGTTAAAACATCACTTCCTTTTTTCTGACATTTTATCACATCCACTTTATTTCTTTTTTTAAAATGCTGACATTTTAACAGACTCTACTGAGAGTTCACAAAGTCAGTGTGGAAGTGTGCAGTTGTGTGCTGTATACGTGACACACGTTTTTGTCTTGGGAAATGGGTTAGGAAACAAAGACAAAGAAGCAAGCTGCTCTGGTACACAGCTCCCAGTACAGGTCTCTGCAACCTCTACAAAGAGGGAGAGAAACTGTTATTACAGCGTTTAACAGTGATCGCCCACTCTTTTGTCACGTACAGAAAACAGTACCACAACTTAATAGCAGTTAAACATTTGCCTTTTTGACTGTATCGTGCATGTGTTCCAAAATCATTTACATGTTCATTTGTCCCTAAAATAAACCAGATACTGGAAGGATCACTGATCTGAGGACAGTAATCCAAAATGTCTGGTTTGAGGCTGTCATTTACAGCAGTAACTATGTTAAGCCACAAAGTCCTTTGTCCTTTAGTGTCATGATTTTTCTCAAAGTGACACTGAAGAAACAGTGATGTTGAAAGTCAGGCAGAGGGAGCACGTTATTGGTCCCTCTTGCGTTACCCAAAGACTGCATGTGCTGTATTCTCAGCTCCACAATCTGAGCCAGAAATGTTCTAACGTGTGAAAAGAAGCCATGCAGAAATGACTTATTATTTTACTGCATCGGTGCTACTGGTTACCGGCTTGATGTAGAAAAAAAGATTAATTGGGCACTTGATAGTAACAAACGTTTTACTCTTAAAAAATCTCAGGATTGTCAGTTGTGTTGAAGCGTTTTACGATGAATCATGATGATTCAAAACAAATATGCGAATGCAACTGTGTGCACGTGCCCACTTATCCTTAAAGAAATTACTCTGTATGAATGTGCAATTTGCATGTTTCAGTATGATGTGAGCACGGAATGCGAGGTTACGTTTCGTTTCTCCAAGCTCTCTGGTTTTTTTTTTTTTTTTTAAACGACGCATCTGGCCTCGCAGGTGAGCGGGGCAGAGAAGCGGCCGGCAGCGGACGCAGGGAAGAAGCCCAAAACGCAGAAGAAGAAGAAGAAGAAGGACCCCAACGAGCCGCAGAAGCCCGTCTCGGCCTACGCCCTGTTCTTCAGAGACACGCAGGCCACCATCAAGGGCCAGAACCCCAACGCCACCTTCGGGGAGGTCTCCAAAATCGTGGCGTCCACGTGGGACGGCCTGGGCGAGGAACAGAAACAGGTGCTGCCCCCTACTGGCTCAAACCTGCAAGACGTTACAAATTACGCCTGACTTCTGCCGCTTTTACAAGTTTTACACTTTTTACCGTTGAACTTAAATGGAGGTAGAGGGAGATGAAAATTACACTGATCCTGTCCATATTTGTAGTATGTACAGCAAAGTATAGAAGACTTTGTGGTCAAGATAGAGAGCGTGAACTTGAAAACAGGAAGTACTGCTTGGCATGAATGAATGTCAATGGGGTTTTTTGAGTTTTTTGAGTTCCAAGGACAATGATGCATTGTGGGTACTGAGGGGCATTTTTCTCTTTACAGTTGTATAAGAAGAAAACTGAACTGGCAAAGAAGGAGTATCTGAAACAGCTGGCGGCTTACCGAGCCAGCATGGTGTCTCAGGTATGTGGGAATGTCAAACTGACAAACTGTGCCTAAGCATCAATGCAGTCCTTTGTCCGTAATCACATGGTTGCAAATTGTTGGGCAGCTGTATTGTAGATTGGATTAGATGATGTTTCAATGAACAGACACCATCCTTAATCTATATAAATTTAGCATGAGGGTGACATTAATCGTGAGTGATATTTCAAATGCAAATCCATTTCGTATTTCAAATTCAACTGCAAGAATCACACAGTAGGCGCTCTGGTATACATATAGTTGCTGTCCAAAGCTGAATTTTCTAACAGGGTGATGCTCAGTACACATGCTATGTTTTTTGCCTGGATTTTGATGTTTTAATCACCCATCCGAGTTCCCCTTTTAGAGAGTGACTGTGTCTTTGGGCTGTGGCGCTCAGATAAAGAGACACAGTTTCACTCTGTGTTTTGCCCGTTTGTCTCCAGAGTTGCAACGAGGCGAGTGATGTCACAACGCCCCAGGCCTCTCAGAGGGCGGGCTCCAAGCTGCCGGTGTTCCTGGGGGCGGGGCTTTACCACGGACACGCCCTCCAGCAGCAACCAGGCGCGAACCCCCTCCTGCACCCCGCCCTGCCCCGCAGCATTGTCCCCCAGCCTGGCGTGCCCATGCCCGGCCCCCTCCCCGGCACCAACATGCCGCCCCCTGCCCTCCTACCCACAATGCACCAGCACGCCAGCCTCCAGCATCAGCATCAGCATCAGCCCGTCGCCATGCAGAGGCTGCCCGGCAACCACCAGCCCCTCGGCAACCACCCGCAGCTCCCACTCCACTCCCCGACCGTGCCACAGGTGAGCCCCGCCCACTGTAACCCGACACTGCTCATTATTACCACTAACAGAAAAGGTGCTAACCACGGCCTGTCGGCTAACCCCCCTAACCCACTTTTCTGCTAAACAGAAATGAGCTGTAAAGGATACTTCTGACTAAACTAAATTAAAATAAAGCAAATAAATACCTGCATAAAGGTATTCAGTGGAGTAGGTGCCAAGTTCCTGTCTGTGTCAGTGCTCTGTCTCTGAACTTCTTGCAAGCAGAACAAAATCAATTTTTGGTGGGAAAGGATCATCTTTGCCACAGTATGGACTATGGATCTCCTAACAGGCACTGAATAAAAGAGTCTGCTTTATAATTTCAATCAAGGGAACAAATGTATCCGATTCAGATCACTGCTGAAGAAAAAAAAAAAGTAAGAAAAGTTAAATGTCTCCATTTGAATATGAAAGAGCCATTGTGTGAGTTTGCCAGCCAGCTCTGGCAGGAATGAAATGTTCCGGAAGTGGAGACCTGATTGAATTCATGTTCTTTTTTATCAGTCCTCTGCAGGCACGTTAAACTCTAGCTGCGGAGGAGCATCCTTTCAAAAAATGCCTTTCCCCTTGTGGATTATACAATGCGTTTGTCTGAACTCCAGTTTTAGATTAGTGCAGTGCAGTGCCTCTCCCTGTTTGGCTCAGCTGGTCTCTGAAAAGGGGGGAACTGCTCGTTCCACTCAGAGTTTTTAAGCTCTTCTTCACAAAGACGCTAAATCCAGCGCAGAGTAATAATCTGCGCTCTTCTTACACGTTTGCTGGGGACCAATGAGAACGCAGCGTTTCGGTGAGGGCTGGCTGCAGGCAGCAGGAGTAGCATAAAAGAGAGATGGAGCTTTTGTGTTGGAATGAAGGAAAACTTTGGGGGGTTTAAAAACTCCCCCTACCTGCAGCCAAACTCTGCCACATCCCTTCACCTGTCTTTCACAGACAGATACACACTCATCCAAACTCATCCATTTCGGTCTTTCTCTTACATTGTAATTTTGCAACAAAATCACATTGCGATCCTGCAGTGGTGTATTTTTGTCGAACCGGTCTCCCCTGACAACTCGCAGAGGTGGGGTTTGACGCAGTGTGTGCTGGTCAGTATTAGTCATTTTGTGACCCCTGGCAGTGATCCCACATAGGGCCCCTACATTCAATACATTACTTTTCATTATTGTCATGTAGCAGACACTCTTATCCAGAACAACTTACATAGGTTACAATTTTATCTCTTTATACAGCTAAATATTTACTGAGGCAACAGCAATGGGCTAAGGGTACAACGGCAGTGCCCCTAACAGGGAATCAAACCAGCAACCTTTCGGTTACAACCTTTGCACCTTACCACGACACCACAGTGCTGCCCACATTCTCACGTTACTCAAAGACTACGACAAAGTGAAACGCAAAAGCTCGCTTTAAGTGTTGAATACAACAACGCTCTTTAAAAGCAGAAACATGCAGGATATGAGCTCATTATTAAGCACATGTACCTTACTGCAGTGTGGTCTTGCTGACTGATTCAGAATGCTCAGACATGCCTCTTTGAAAGCCCCTTAAAATTACACCCCTTTGTGGGAGACTCAATGTCTAGGTTAGGAGATGTTCTGACTGGTCCTTCAGAAATGTGTGGGATTTATCTCTGCTGTGTGTTTTTCAGGGATACCCCACACAGCCAGAATTCCACAACATGCTGAATGGAATGACCACGGCAGGGCCAAGTCTGGCACCATCCATGGATTACAGCCAATCAGGAGGCAGGAACCCGTCAGCCCAGAGTGTCGATTGGGGTGTGGAATACTGTAGCAATGGGTCAGTGTAGGTACACAGCACGCACATGCACGCGCACACATACACACGCGCGCACGCTCACACACACACGCACATGCACAGAATTAATTGAATTGATGTGGCAGAGTTCTACAGCACAGAAATGCACACCTACACAGTTAGCTAATGTTTCATTACAGCTGAACAGGACATGCAAGCCTGCACACACACATTGACATGGTTAGCTGGTGCGCGCACACACACACACACACACACACACACACACACACACACACACACACACACACACACACACACACACACACACACACACAGGCATTACTGTTTACAAAGACAGACCATTAATGTGCACTTATATAATATACACACTTAAGTCTGTCATGGCAAATGTAGTATTATTAAGATCTTTCACACTACGTGTGCAGTGTCAGCTGGTATAACACATTACATTCTGTTGAAAAATGTGTTCATTTTATCTATGCTTCTGTTACACCTCACTGATGGATTATAGTCATTGTTATAAATTATGTTTTCTTTGTATAAATGCTGTAACAAGCTTGTTTTTCTTTTTGTTCTTCCAGCAACCTGCAAGGCGAAAGGGCTCTGTATCTCAGCTGATCTCAGGACAAAGAAATTCTTTATGGAAGTCACAGTCTAAGGCCATGATCTCATTCTCCTCAAATCACTTTGGCCTTATGTCTCAACTGAGAATTAAGGAATTGTCAGTTTTTTTTTTTACTCAGATAACATTTTCTCTGTGCCATAGCTTGGGCTAAAAACAAAAAATGTGAAAGTTATGATGAAGCATCATTGCCTTTTAATTTCTAGCTGCAAGTTTGGGAAAGACCAGCTGATGGGAGGGGGTGTGAGTTGCTAGGAAACACAGCCCCTCCAGTTGTTTGAGAGCTCAGCTATTGCTGTCATCCCTGGAGAAGACACAACCAAAAGATCACACCTGCTTTTTTACCTGTGTGTGGAAAGAGCAGAGAACACAGCCTACGGAGATCTGTTTGGACAGAAGCCTTTGAGCTGATGTGCCAGCTGTTTGCCTTAAAAAGGTTTCGTTTCCAGAAACGGAATGCTAAAATTCTGTCACACTGTTAAAATGGCGTGTGAGTGGGATCTTCAGAAAACTTTTAATGACTGATGTTCATTATGTAAATAGAATCTAAGTCACACTCTCTTCAGAGTATAAAAATGTATTTCTCCTTTTTTTTACTGCATAGTGAATTTGAAAGGGATGAGGCCAGTTAATTTCAGATTAGATCTAATCACTGTAGTACTCAGTCTTTAAATCTGAGATAAACTCAAGTTTCACAAAGTCATTTCTGACACGATTCCTCATGAATTTCAATCAGTGTTTTTGCTGTAAAGCATGCAGTATAAATGATGAACAGAGAAATTATTATGAGAGTTGGCATGTTGTGTAAGGAACTTGCTGACTGTTGAATTTGGCTCTCAGACTGAAGGACATTGTGCATTGTGTTTAGATTTGAGTTAGTTCTTAAACAGGATATCACATGGATAAATGCTGAGATTGTTTTTAATTTTTTTTAACTTTATTTATATTGTAATAAAACTGGTAAATAATGTTTGCAATGTTCCCATGTTATTATAAAGCATCTGATGTCATACACCCAAATAAAGTAGTTGAATAATAATATTGATATAAAATCAGGTTGAAATAGATGGGACACAGGAGGGACACAGAAATGCTTTTTGTATTTGATGTGTCTCAATAAAAATGCCACCAAAACCCTGCTTCTCTACTGTAAATTAATTAGCAGTGACAGAATGGACATATGGCTAATTCATACTATGTCTATGTTAAAACTTTTTATGAAACATGTTGTACCTATTTATGAAATACTAAATATGGGTGTTTGTATGTTACTTTATCATTATTGAAAGATGTATTTTTTATTGGCAGAACTGATCCAAACAACTAAGTGAATTCTTCATTCCTATTTAGTTTTGTGTTTGAAAAATAAAGCCAAACCTGCATTTTTTGTGCAGTAACCAAACCTTGTGGACTGAGCCTTCTTTGAAGAATGGAGTGTTTAACTGCGGTGAATGAGATTTTACAAACAATTCTTCTTTTAATTTTTTGCATTTTTAAATGTGAAACTGACTGTTGTGTAAGACTGCTTCATTACGAGAGAACAGGAATTGTTGATTCATTAGAATGCAATGACTGCCAGTGTGATATTTAGTCAATGAATTGAACAGTGTGTCCCTCATATAAATTCAGAGATTACCCTTTCAAAATGGGCGTTAAATCGCATACAATACAATAGCTTATTAACGACATAAACCATACTGAAGGGGATTTCAGCACTAAGTAATGAAAAAAGTCTTGCCTAAGTGGGTCACATGATCTTGGTGGTTTAAGGCAACAGCGCCATCTGCTGCAAGAGTGTGATATTTTGATATTACAGTAACTTTTGCACATTAGTTCAATTTCAAAATACTAGTATTTCTATTTTACACTAATACATGACAATATATCACACAGAAATTCTGAAATTAAGTTATTGAAGACGATAACCTAAAGACCTTTTTAATATCATATGATTTCTTAAAGGCATCAAATAAAATTCCTTTTTTGAGTGCAGTTACATCACTACCTGTTGGTCAATATTAACCAAGGTCTCAAAATAGTCAACATTACGAAACATCAAAGCACTATATCAGTATTTGTGGTGTAAATGTGTAAAGACGCCTGTGTGCTCCACTGAAATAAAACAGAATTTTCACTCACAGACACACATGCACATACAAACACAATTGAAGTTTTTACAAAGCTATTATTACAGCTTCACAAAACAGAAAAACGAACACAAAGTTTTGAAAAATGAGATACCCTCCCCCGATATGCTCAGTGCTAAACTCAGCATCCATGGAATTCAGTTCCCTTGTAATCATAAAATATTTCCTTGGCCATACCGAGTCCCTTTGTCCAATGCACTAGAAAAACAGACATGACGATAAAGTAAAAGTCCGAGCGTGACGGTGTGGGCGGGAGTGTGTAGTCACTTTCGAACTCTCGCTTGTGGTGACTGCATTGTGCTGGGAATCGTTCACAGCCTGCCATTCCTGATGCAGCAGAGCTGATGCTGTGAAAGCGGTCATGTAGATGGAGCACGATGTCTCAATCACAGCGAGGTCCCGGGACTCCTGATCCTCGGGGCTGGCACCTATCGGTTAAGGCCTGCGTTTTGTTGTAACAGCTTCCCAGGTTTGAATCTGTTTGTAAGTTAGTCACTGCCAACAGTATCCAGACTTACTCCATTCTCCAGCATATTCATAGCACAAAGGCATCATTTTCCAGTGTGGTTCTGGTGTTTTCCCTTTACTGCGACAAGTACATGTTCATGTTTACATAGTCATTATAAGCAGCATCTTACAGAGTAGTGAAAAGGTTTTTGCAACTCTTAATTAATCAAATTAATTTAGTAATTTCAGTTATTAAGGCACACTTTCATTATGTATGCTGCTGGCTATATCCCTGCCCATTTTCTATACTTTTTCACAAAGCAAAATCATCAAACAAGATTTGATATATATACGGCATATACATAGTCACTTCAATCTGTAATAAAGACAGAAATGATTTGTATTTATATTCAGTCGTGTGACCTTTGACCTCTGACATTTCACCAGTATTTTAAAATTGATTAGGCATTGAAAACAGCTGAGGAAAAAAGTAAAACTATATACATTATGTAAATCAGTCTGTAAATGTATGGTATATTATGAAACATGGAAATTATTTTCACATGGATATTTACACACCTGGAAGTTGCTTAGATGTCGTCAGCAGAGTTGTCCTTATCATCCAATTAGCTCCTACTTTACTTTAGTGCATTCTGGGACTTGGAGTGTGTAATATAGTGGCATTGACTGTGTATGTATCAGAGGATTGCCTTGCCTTGCACTCCCATGTAAATGCAGACGTTATCGCTGTGAGACCAGCCAGTTTGTCTTGGAAATGTTGTAAATGTGTAATTCATCGTTTTTAATGGAGGGTCAGGACTCTGTGAGAACAGCCTGGCCACTGACACAGACAGAAACTGACTGGCACAGGCAGACACAGGGAATATGGACTGTGCTCACACTCAACCTTCAGTGCAGACTCAGAGTTTAAGTCTAAATGTGGAAAACCTGAATATCAGATGACTGTATTTAACAGGAATCATGTCTAACTTACATTTCTGCTGCCTGGTTTATCTGCAGCTCCTTCAATATCACACCAACCTGTAAGAACAGACAGAAACTGAGTGAGAGACACAGCCTGTCTATGAAGTGCAGTGTGGAAACTCAGAGCCCTGTGACAATTGGAGAGCCCCACACACTGTGATGTCACATCCTCTAATGTGCTTCATTACAGACAAACAGGACTGACCTGGGGACTCTCAGAATGATCCTGTTAACCCTTTACAGTCTGTAATGAAGTCTCAGGTGAATGACATTGTAAAAGTCAACCAACCCTAGAAATTCCTACTTGGTTACTGTCAATTATATCCAATATATATCCTTATGTATCAGTACATATCTTAAAAATTACTGTCAGTGCATTGAAGTCATACACATTCACTGTACAGTATGGTTATGTTCAGTTTCTTTGCAGAAAATTCAGCAGTATTCCAGCGTTACCACTGATTATTTGTGGACAAATTTAGTCTTCATTCTCTGCCTTCTACAAGGGCTTATTGATGATTTATAGATTAGAGAAACTACAGCTTATATGACCACGAAAATAATGATGTCGCCTCCAGCTTGTGCCTGCTGCAATTACAAGTTGATTTACCCCCACTGTGAAAACACTGCCTTGGAAGTACATACTTACTAAATTTAAATGTTTTATGTCTCTAATGTGATGTGAATAATGACATGTGAAATACAATAATGAGAAAGTGAGTGGCATGACAGGATCCAGATAAAATATTTAAACCCCTGGTAATTTGGTTGCTAGTTTGTCCAGTAACACTGACTGGCGAGCCTCACCTGTTTAGTCACCTGGCCTAAAGGTGTGTAGCAGCTGAGCAGTGGAGCTGTTATCTGTGGCTCTGCAAAGGCTGCATACTACTTGGTTTGTATTGATTTTTCAATATGTTTTATACCATTCATTTATTTCTTCTTCTACTGTGTTTTTATGAGATCCATCGGGCAGCACTGCTATGTGCTGACTGTGTATTCATCAAGGTTGGAACAGGTTGAGAGCAACGATCAGTCTAAATGGTAAGAATTGTACCTCACCCGTTTCCAGATCACAAACCATCATTACATTTACATTTATTCATTTGGCAGAAGCTTTTATCCAAAGCAACTTACAAGTGAGGTAGAGTACAACACAAGCAAAAAACCATACTGAGTCAACGATAGTAGAAACGCTGCATGACCAGGTTTCAGTGGTTGGCCAGACAAGGTACAAGCTAGTTGGTAGAGTTAAGAAGTGCGTTAAACCTTTACATTACTTTTTTATAGTCTAGTAGGAATCAGGTATATTAGAGCTCACTAAAAAATACAATAATAAATCAGAGGCTCTGTACTTACACATTCAAGTTGCATCCTGGATCAATTTGTAAGGCAGAGAAGAGCTTCTCTTCACTCCCCTGCAAGTCATTTTCTCGGAGATCCAGCTCTCTCAGGTGTGAGGGGTTTAAACGCACAGCCAAAGCCAGGTGAGCACAGCCTGTCTCTGCGACTCCACACTTCCACAGCCTGCAGGAAGGAGACGAGAGCTGTTCACTGTCCAAGCTGAGGCTACAGTTAGCTCTGCCCTCTGTATGGGTAACAGAACTCTGAACAAGCTCAACACAACTTACCTCCTCAAATATGATTTTAAATAAATGAAGGCATGCTTTCATTCATAAACTAGTTTTTGAACAGCGACCTTTTCACACACTGATATACAGGAAAGTCTTGATCACAATTAACCCTTTCATTTATCATTCACAGGTGAATTGACCCTTCCTCCATATGTGAGTCAAGAAAGATTTACTGAAGAACTGAATGTGCACAGTAAGCCACAGAGACCTTTGTGAAATTCACAAAGGACTGTTTTGTGGAGATTGCAACACCATGCCCATGATGTATATTTAATTCTCCATATGCATATGCATAACTAGCATAAATGGGGGAATCTGTTAGGTATTGTGTAATTTACTATAGACATACAATGCTATGCACAAGTCTTGTGTTGTCTAGTGTTGAAGTCTGGTGTTGAAAGTGTACAACCATTGAAAAACACTTTCTGGGTAAAAACTGTATAACCTGAGCAGTGAGCACTATGCTGCAACTCTACAAATCAGTTTTGAAGCCTGAGTAAGTCTGTAAATTTATGATTGGTTCATGCGTAGTCGGTTGGTAGATGAAAGACAACTCGACAGTAGTGTCAAATATTTTCCTTGCCTGAGTTTAAATGCCCCATATCCCAATTCCTGGCAGAAACAGAAATGGGGGAAACTTATGCCATATGCAGCTTTCCTAAACGAACAACAGCCACCTCTCACAACAGACCAGTATCCACCACAAAGCAACAAACCAATGGCACAAAAACATACTTCATCTGATTGTAATAGATTCTAACAGTAAAACAATGACTACAATGACCAAACACAGGAGGGCTCATAAGCCAAAGGGTTTAGGTTCAATTCCCTTGTGACATGTAGGGCAAAGTACTGAACACAAACCGAAATTGGGAACCTCGTACAGGACAGAAGTGTTTCAGCAAAGACAGTGAATCACTACAGTGACCTCAGTTTCTTCACCTTATATGAAAATATAAACACTTTCTGCACTGACCTCAGTATCTCCAGTTTACAGTGTGGATTCCCCAGCCCAGTAGACAGCAGTTTCACTCCTGAATCCTGCAGGTTATTCTCGCTGAGGTCAAGCTCCCTCAGGTGTGAGGAGGTTAACCTGAAAACTGCAGCAAGCGCCTCACAGCATTTGTCTGTGAGATTACATTCCCGCAACCTAAACAAGAAGGGGTTTGTCAAATGTAGATTCAGATTTTTTTTTAAAATCATTATTTTTATAAAATGGTGGATCTGCAATAAAATCAACAGCTTATTATTTGACAAAATAAAATGTCAAAGTATCCCTACCGATATAAATCTAAACACTTTCACTCAGACTCATAATATTTACATCCCAATATTTCCACTGGAGTTTCCACTGAACTCCATAAATCCCAATCCCACCACCACCACAAATCATTAGAAACACACATTCTGTACTGACCCCAGTATTTTCAGTCTGCAGTGTGAATTCATCAGTCCAGCAGAGAGCTGATTCACTCCTGAATCCTTCAGGTGATTTTCACTCAGTTGCAGCTCTCTCAGGTGAGAGGGGTTTGATCTGAGAGCTGAGGCCAGCGCAGCACAGCATTTCTCTGTGAGTTTACACCCTCGTAACCTTAACAGGGAAGGGGGGAGAGGAGGCAATTTTATATAAAATATTTTACATACATTTAAAATTTTTACAAGTTTATTTCTGGAGAGTACTACTACTTGCCATAGGGGCCCGATAATCTGACTGGAATCATTACTGTAGATTACATATATAGGCATAGATATACTGTAGACAGCATGTAAACTAATGCTTTTCTCAGATCTTTCTGGTTATTGATAATATAAGTATTTTTTTCCAAAATGTACACAACTTCTTGTCAAAAAACATTCAATTATGTCATACTACAGACATTCCATGTAATTATACTATAAATTCTGTGCCATTATTCTCTACATGTAGAAGTGTGATCAGGGATAATTAATGAGAAGAGTCACTGCTTTCATCCTGAATAAACTGCATAGTTGTTAAGTTGTAGGTAAAAATTCACATACAAATGTCTCCCCTGATTTTTAACCACACGGCTATTTAAATATGGCTTTTCTGCTATACTTCCATACTGACATTATTAGTACTGACCTCAGTATCTCCAGTCTGCAGTGTGGATTCCCCAGTCCATCAGAGAGCAGTTTCACTCCTGAATCCTTCAGGTCATTCTGACTCAGTTGCAGCTCTCTCAGGTGAGAGGGGTTTGAGCTGAGAGCTGAGGCCAGCGCAGCACAGCATTTCTCTGTGAGTTTACACTTCGCAACCTGAAAAAGAATGGCAAGGAAATATCATTTTTTTCATAAAAGGATCAGTGCCCTAAATTATAAAGCCCATGTGGTGGAGGAACATCCCCACTATTTTATTTGAAATATTTTCAATTTAGTTCTTATCTTCTTTTGTTAAACATTTAGTTTTTACAATTACATTGATCGTTTATTTCTGAAGAATAAAAACACAACTACTTGCCATAAGGTTCCTATCCACCTTATCGACATCTACATTTTGGAACCAAAACTGTAGGACAGCAAGCAAACAAATGCTTTATTTGGATCTTTCTATCTATTTCTAATATTGCTGTACTTTTAAATGTAAATGCCTTGTTTTAAAACTTTAAAGAAAGTCATACTAAAGACATTCCACATTATTACACTGGCCATTTTATATTATACTCTATGTAAAGATGTGTGTGTAATCTGAGATAATTAATGATGTGCCTGAATAAACTACATATGTCCAACCACAGCGCCATTCAGTGCATACCTAATTTAGATCAGCAAATACCATTGGCCTTATTACACAAAATTAATATCGGTTTACATTTTATAAACAACAAAGAACTTATTAATTTGTATAAATCCATATATGTGGAAAATTATTATGTCAAAAATTCACATGCAAACATGTTTTTGCTGGTATATAAACAGAGAGCTATTTAAATATGATATTTCTCCAACACTCCAGAAGTACTGACCCCAGTATTTCCAGTTTGCAGTGTGGATTCTTTAGGCCAGCAGAGAGGAGTTTCACTCCTGAATCCGTCAGGTGATTTTCACTCAGTTGCAGCTCTTTCAGGTGAGAGGGGTTTGAGCTGAGAGCTGAGGCCAGCGCAGCACAGCATTTCTCTGTGAGTTTACACCTTCGCATCCTGAACAAAAAATGGGAAACTGCAATCACTGTTTTACACGAAATATTTCCAGTATTATGTTAAATATGTTTTTTTTACAATTACTTTGCAGTTTGTTTCTGGAGAGTAAGGAACTACTTGGCATACAGTTCCTATCCATCTAACTGATCAAAATAGGCTGGAATCATTACTGTAGACTGGATGTGAACGGCAGGTAAACGAATGCTTTATTGGGATCTTTCTATTTATTACTAATATTACTGCAATTTTTTTTTAATAAAAAATGAAACTAACTTGTCATAAAGCTGTCAAGAAAGTCATACTAAAGAAAGGCATTCCACATTATCACACTGGGCATTCTCTAGTATTATAGTCCATGTGAAAAAAATGTGTTATAATCAGGCATTATGACAGACATAAGTAACTGCTTTCACATGTTGAATAAACTACGTATGTCTAAAAACAGTACCGCTCAGGACATACTTAATCTAGCTCACCAAATATAGCACTGGGCTTACTGAACAATATCAGAAATACCAGGGAACTTTTCAAAAATATTTAACTTATAGGTAGTTACACATATAATTGTGAGGTAAAAACACATATGCAAACATGTTCTTCCTGATATTTCACACTCAGTTGTTTAAATACATTTCCCCTACACTGCAGATATACTGACCTCAGTATCTCCAGCCTGCAGTCTGGATTCCTCAGTCCAGCAGAGAGCTGATTCACTCCTGAATCCTTCAGGTGATTTTCACTCAGTTGCAGCTCTCTCAGGTGAGAGGGGTTTGAGCTGAGAGCTGAGGCCAGCACATCACAGCAGTTGTCTTTGAGTTTACATCTTCGCAACCTGAACAAGGAAGGGGGAAATATTCTATTTTTATAAAGGACCACTGCTTTACATTAATAAACACATGTGGAAGAACATCCCCACTATCTTATGTGTTTTTTTGTTCAACATATGGTTTTTGAAAATATATTGATCCTTTTTTTTTCCAAAGAGTAAAAACAAAACTACTAGCTATAGGGTTCCTATCAATCTGACTGATCGTAATCATATTTAATTTAGCTCAACAAATAGCATTGGTCCTACTTAAAAATGTAAAATAAAAAAAAAACAATTAGACACCTTTCATATTTTGATGTTATTGTTAAAGCTATATATAAAACTATAGCGTGAAAAAAAATCACATGCATGCATGTTTTTCCTGATATTTAACCACACGGCTATTTAAATATGATATTTCTACTATACTCCAGAAGTACTGACCCCAGTATTTCCAGTTTGCAGTGTGGATTCTTTAGGCCAGCAGAGAGCAGTTTCACTCCTGAATCCTTCAGGTCATTTTCACTCAGTTGCAGCTCTCTCAGGTGAGAGGGGTTTGAGCTGAGAGCTGAGGCCAGCACATCACAGCATTTCTCTGTGAGGTCACATCTTCTCATCCTGAATAAAGATGCAAAATGTTTTTTTAATTTTTAAAAAAGAAACACTTATTTAGATGAATATCAACACACACTGTCTTGGCATAAATTGGCATGAACTGCCTTGGCCTTGAAACAGATTAATATTACTAACATTGACAATGTGGGAGACACTGGTCTATCACTGGTCATTCTCTGGAAGGATTTACTCTGCAGAAATACTTACAGAGCTCTTTTGGAGAATTTCACCACTGGTAGCATACGAAGCAGCCCTTCCTCTGATCTGCTGTACTTTCCCAACTCAAACTCATCCAGGTCCTCTTCTGACTTTAGCAACACAAAGACCAGAGCCGAAAGCTGTGTAGGTGTGAGTTCTCTTCTTCCAATACCTCCTGAGCTCAGAAATCCCTGGACTTCCTTCACTAGAGTGTGGTCATACAGTTCATTCAGACAGTGGAAAAGATTTATGGTCCTCTCTGCAGAGAGATCCTTGTTGATTTTCTCCTTAATATACTGGACTGTTTCCTCAGTGCTATCTAAGGTGATTTGTGGTTGGGACAGTAGGCTGCGAAAGAGAGACCTCACTGTGCCAAAGATGCTTCCTGTCTGTGTCAGGCCTTGTAAGAGAGTCTGATTGGAGCCCAGAGAGAGGCCGAGGAGGAATCGGAGGAAAAGGTCAAGGTGTCCACTCTGACTCTGTGAGGCCTGATCCACTGCCATCTTGTGCAAGTCGAATAAAGTGGTTTCCTCAGAGCACCTGTTTGCCTTCTCAGTGGGGCTTTGGTCAAGCAGATTTTTCTTGCTGTTTCTGTAGGAGACAAACACATACAGAGCAGCCAGGTACTCCTGGATGCTCAGGTGTATAAAACTGAACACTCTGCCTTGGTACATCTCTGAAAATGACTCCTCTCTAAATATTTCTGTGCACAACCCAGAGTGCACAGAAGCTGCACTGACATCAATGCCAACCTTCCTCAGATCTTCTTCATAAAATATGAGATTGCCATCCTCCAGGTGTTGGAAAGCCAGCTCCCCCAGCTTGAGAATCATCTCTCTGTCTGACTGCAGCAGATCTTGCGGAGTGGTTTCTTTTCTCACCTGATACCTCTGATTCTTCAAAGTAGTCTGAAGCAGCAGGAAGTGTGTGTACATATCAGTCAGAGTTTTGGGGATTTTTCCACTGTCTTCTTCATTTAACATTGCCTCCAGAACAGTAGCAGAAATCCAACAGAAGACTGGAATGTGACACATGATGTAGAGACTCCTGGATGACTTAATACATGAGATAATTCTGTCAGCCAGTTTCTTATCACTGACTCTCTTCCTGAAGTACTCCTCCTTCTGTACATCATTAAACCCTCGCACCTCTGTTACCTGGTGTACGCACTCAGGAGGGATCTGATTGGCTGCTACTGGTCGGGTGGTGATCCAGAGGAGAGCAGAGGGAAGCAGATTCCCCTTAATGAGATTGGTCAGCAACACGTCCACTGACGTTGATTCAGTTATATCACACCAGCGCTCATTGTTCTGGAAATCTAGAGGAAGTCGACACTCATCCAGACCATCAAAAATAAACAGAACTTTGACTTCATCTTGTTCAATGCTTTCAACCTTGTCCAGCTCTGGGTGATAATTGTGAATCAGCTCCATCAGACTGAATTGTTTCAGCTTCAGCAAATTCAACTCCCGAAAAGGAAGAGCAAAGATGAAGTGAACATCCTGATTGGCTTTCCCTTCTGCCCAGTCCAGAATGAACTTCTGCACAGAGACTGTTTTTCCAATGCCAGCAATCCCCTTTGTCAGCACAGTTTTGATGTTTTTTTCTTGTCCAGGTAAGGGTTTAAAGATGTCACTGCAGTTGATTGCAATGTAGTGTGTGGTCTGTGTCCTGGATACTGTCTCAATCTGTCTCACCTCGTGTTCTGTATTGACCCCCTCACTGTCCCCCTCTGTGATGTAGAGCTCTGTGTAAATACTGTTGAGGAGGGTTGGGTTTCCTTGCTTTGCAATCACTTCTGATATGATCTGGAACCTTGTCTTCATCTTGGCTTTAACAGCCTTCTGTGCTGTTTGCAACTGTTCATCTACAAGAAGAATGACATTTTCAGTAAAACACATTGTGCTTATAGAAAGCATACAACACTAAATAAATGAACTTTCATTCACTATTGGAGAGCAGTAGGTGTAGTTCCTCCATTGTGAACCATTAATATAAAGTAAGGACGAAAACTTTCAGGCAAAGAAAAACAATGCAAGAGAATAAATTAACATGGAGGAACACATGTGTGACAAACATTGAATAAATGGATATATCATTGCAGTCTACCCTGACTGTAGCCATATATCTAGTGTGGCATGAGATTTTTATAGAAAAGATCTTACTCTGTCTGGTATCTGTGTCCCGTTTGTAACCCACACAATGCTGGGGAATAAAGATTAGAAAACAGTCAGAAAATCATATGGTCAGTAAACAGATGGTCCAAACAGTCAGGATTTAGAAATACCGTGTAGTACTGTATCTTTCCTCCTCTACTTTCCAAATCTGAATGCTCAGATATTATATGCAGACTTCAAAATTCAAAATAAACTCTCGAACAGTCCTGTTCTGATTCATTTGCAATTTCAATTACTATTCTTTAAATTCTTTAAATGTGAAAAGAAAGAGGTCAGCTACATAAGCTGAAAGATGTCACCTTAATGAATCATACTTACTGCTGTTGTATGAATGTTGGGAGACACCAGGCTTCCACTAGACCCAGCAACAAACCCACTGCTGAACTGGACTGGCTGCTCCATGGAGCGGTCACTCTGCACTGAGAGGCAGCTGAGTGCTGGAGATTCTGCTCGCTGGACCCTGGACACAGCAGAGAGAAAATTATGTTAGTCACATCAACAAAACATCATCTTTGGCTACTGTAACTCAGTGGCACAAATTTGAATTTACTTCCTTGCTTTCATATTGTACTAGAAATGAGTTATTTCATTCCTTGCACTGTATTTACTTTGCACTGGTTTTCCTTGGAATTACAGACAACTAATTAATTACAACCATATTTCACCTATAAAACCCCCAAGAGTACTACATTCAATACATAAGATATTCTGGTCCCTGGATACATCACAGAGAAAACCGTATTAGTAACAGTAATAACAGCTCTTGTAAACTGTTTCTGTCAGAAAGAAACTTACATTCCCCCAATACTTTCCCTCTATGAAATGCAGTCTGGGTGAAAATGGAGCATGCAACCTGGAGCTAAGACTTCCAGTGCTCAAAGATACTTAACCAACAGCTGTATCCACTCTCTGTCTCTCTGTTTCTGGGAACACTGGTTGTCACCAGTGTGTAGAGACTGAATGCTTAGTGAGCTCATTGTACATGTTTTAAACATTCCTAATTCGCCCCTCTGTATTACAGTCAGTGAGCTCACTTTGGATTCCCGGTTGTATCTGCTTCGCTGAGCTGGACTGGCTGCTCCATGGAACGGTTACTCTGCATTGAGAGGCAGCTGAGTGCTGGAGATTCTGCCCTCTGGACCCTGGACACAGCAGAGTGAAAATGAAGTTTTGTTAATGTGACTAACATCATCTTTAGCTGCTGTACCTCAGTGGCACAAGGGAATTTGAATTTAAAGAGTTAAATAATTTTACTTCCTTGCTTTCATATTGTGTTAGAGATGAGTTATTTCATTCCTTGTATTGTATTTACTTTATACCTGATTTCCTTTAAACTGCAGTAAACCAATTACAACCATATTTCACCAACAAAACACCCAAGAGTACCATATTTAATATATAAGATCTTCCTGTAAACAGTTTATGAAATAAATTACATTGCCTCATAATTTGCCACTGTTAAATGTAGTCTGTGCATGAATGTACACTACTAATGAAAATGCTACCTGCAAGCAGATGTTTAACTTAACCAGCATCTGTATCTGTATCCAGCAGACTGAATGCTTACTGAGCTCATTGTACATGTTTTAAACATTCCTAATTCACCCCTGTGTATTTCAGTCAGTATTCTCAATTTGGATCTATGGGTACTACGTTGGTACTGTACCTCAGTGGCAGGAGGGAATTTGAATTTAAAGAATTAAATACTTTTACTTCCTTGTTTTTATAGTGTATTAGAGATGAGTTATTTCATTCCTTGCACTGTATTTACATTGCATCAGTTTTCCTTGGATTTAAAGAAAACTAATTAATCACAACCATATTTCAGCTATAACCCCCAGAGTCCCACATTTAATATATAAGATCTTCCTATAAACAGTTTCTGAATTATATTAAGTTCCCCTGTAATTTCCCCACTGTTAAATGTAGTCTGTGAATGAGCATACATGACTACTGGAAGGACTACCTACAAGCAGACTTAACCAGCATCTCTAGCTAGTGTATTACAGTCAGTGTGTCAGTACTCCGGCCACCTAGCTGTTGTTTTTATGTTCTCCCTGTCTGCCATGTCGTAGTATTACGAGAATAAAGTCGTAGTATTACGAGAAAAAAGTCAAAATATTACGAGAATAAAGTCGTAATTTTAGGTTACGTCTTATTTTAGAGGGGGAATATCATAAGAAAACCGCACGGAGTGTTGACTGATGTGTAGCATGGCACTACGCCTGAGACAAACAGCAGTTGCCAGAAGCAGACTCGGGCTGCCATTGTATGAGGGGCGGTTTAGGAAATATTTCAGACTTGTGTTACACATACACATATGAAACACGTACGCATTCACATGTGAAACTTACACACCCATCCACACTACTGAAAACTCACACACATATATGCGAAACGCTCATATAGACACGTGAAAGGCATTCACACACACATACTTATGAAATGTTCGTACAGATACACATGGAAACAGGCGCATTATTCGTACATATGAAACGCGCATATAGACTGTATACTACAACTTTATTCTTGTAGCATTATGACTTTTTTCTCATAATATTACGACTTTATTCTCGAAATATCAGAATTTTTTTTCCTCAATGTGGCCCTAATACTCCGTCGTAGGTTCCTGACTCTGCCTGTTCCTGTTTTCGCCCTCTGGATTTGCCCACGGATTGCCTGCCCGGTCTCGACTCTGCCTGTTCTTGGTTTACGACTCTGCCTCGTCCCGTCAATAAAACCAGTTCAACCCTGACGCTAGCGTGGTCCGCTCTTGAGTCCTCGTCTGCAGCGTTACACAGTGAGCTCACTTTGGATCCTCAGCGAAATCTCCTTTGCTGAGCTGGACTGGCTCCTCCATGGAGCGGTCACTCTGCACTGAGACGCAGCTGAGTGCTGGAGATTCTGCTCGCTGGACCCTGGATACAGCAGAGTGACAATATCGTCAGTAACAAAACTTCATAATTAGCTACTTCAGTGCCATTTTTTTGATTAAACGGTTTTACTTCCGCGCCTTCATTAATTTAAAAATGCTTACAAACAGGAGCGATTCTAGGATCACATCTTTAGGGGGACTCAGCCCCTAATGATAATGTGACATGCATGCAGTGCCTTCAAAAGTGATCAACCCCCTGCTAAATCACTCATTTCATTGGATAACAATTAATACATTAACATTTTTCTATATATGATATTTTAATTTACAACAATAATACTTTTAATGAATTACTAGTAAGTAACATGAGTTTTCCACCACAAAATTTAGGGGTGCTGAGATGAAATTTAGGTGTGCTTGAGCACCCCTAAAAAGAGTCTAAAATCGCCCATGCTTACAAATAAAGTATACTACATATTTAGTGAGATTAAACATCTGTCTCGTCAGCATCTTTGATTCACTTACATATGTTATTCATTTCAACCTTACCTGGAATCAGGGCCGAACTCTCCTCCACTGCACCTTAGAGGACAATCTTGAGTCTGCTCACTCTCTGGTGGCTCAGGGGCCGTAGCTGGCTCAGAGGAGAGGCTTTCAGGAAGACTGTCCATGGTCAGCAGGTCTGTCACAGAGAAGGAAAGAGACTAGCGTTTGTCTTTTAAGACCGTGAAATTTAATCCACAGAGGCATTGGGCCGTAAGGCGTCGGGGGCTTTGTGACATTTAAGGCTCTTCATTGTTCATGTACTCGGGGGTGTTCGAGAAAACGGCGTGATTGTCGTAGCCTTTGTTCATTTTACCCTGTGTATCACCGTGTACTACTAGGTGGCACCGTTTTACATACCTTTTCTTGCAACTGCATGATCTGTACAACTGCACATCAGTACAGTGTACATCTGACTACACACTGTAATTTTTGGTCTGCAGACGGTACGAGTTTTGCTCGAAAGTCAGTTTCCAAAAAATGTTATTTATTCTCTAGTCAGGGATCATTGAAATTAAGAATTCTGGGCCTCGACCCCACGGTCTACAATTACAAGCGTAGGCAACAATTGACGTTACAGTAACAAAACAATGTGAAAGAAAAGACCGTACTTCATATACATTTTAATTCCTATTCTGAGATAAACGGTATTCCCACACAGCTTGAACTGTATAAATTGAACTGGACTTGATGTGTCCTGTACGTTAGTTTTCCCATCAACTGGGGAATAGCTAACAAGACAAAAACTGAAGTGGCCTTCTCGTGACTCTTCTTGCAACCGTCGTTTTAGTTTTTCCTTGTTTCCTTATTCCTACCACTTAGACTAATGCGGTACAACAGAAAATCAGGGTAATCAGAGTTTACACTTACAGCCAGCAAATTTAACTCATCTTGCAATATGGTTGACATGCTTTTCGTTGCTCGGACTTTGTTTATCTGTGTGTATAAGCTTATTCGTTTTCTAATTAGCTTTGTCTGGTTAAATATTGTGAAGGACAACTACACGTAGAGGAAGAACCCCCACAGTAAATGACGTGTCATAAACCTAGATCCATTTTTTGAGTGCAGAGAAAACTTGCTGTGCTGCTGAAGCAAATAGGTAAGCAAAAACAGATGTGAGAAATCTGCGGTTTTTCAAGTGGTCTTACCTTTGCTGGTGTAGCGCAGAGCCAGCCTACGCACTCTAAAAACGCTTCACTTTTACTTTCACTTTAGTCTAAAAAAAAAAGAGAAGCACTCGAGATCACAGTGCCTCTCTTTACACTTTATCAGGACGCAACCAGCAGGTGGCGATTGATGATCACCCAAAAATGTGCTTATTTAGGAGAAGTTAGTACGACTATCGGTGCGTGACAGACGGCAAATCGTTAAACTAGTAGATTAAAATCTACTTGTACATACTGCTGTTATTGTGAGTTCACTACGAATTCTGTTCAATTCTAAGCTAAATTTCTTCTGTCTGTTCAGCCTTAACCAGTATGTTATTATTGTGTTACTAATTAGTAGCTCCTAGGATATGTATTTCATCCATTTCTCCATAATGATGAATCCGATGACAACGTCGACTATGGCATATTACCCGTTTCCCTCGGAAGTATCGGGAGGGTTGAGTGTACCTGACAGAAGTCAGCTGGGGATATGGAAAAGCACACCATAGGTGCCCGGAATAAAATTTATTAGGAGGTAGGACTGGACTGCTGTCGGCCCCGGGAATTTACGGTTCAAAAATAATAAGAACACGAAACAAGGCGAATATAAGAAACAATAAAAAACTGGTGTCCCCTCAGTAACCGTAACATCTTGATGCCAGATCCGCTCCTGAGCAGATGAAGGTGTCTAGCTTGCACCCCAAGTAGCGCGCATAAATCACGGGACGAAAAGCAAACGAGCTAAGCAAGGCTGGATGTCTTTATACAAACCTCGCATCGTGACTCGCCTATTCGTTCAGTATACCAGTTTTCCCCCTGTCCCGTGGTGGTGGTGCTTTAGCCTCCCGTCCTGTACACAAGTGCACGGAGTTTTCCAATCAGCCACTCACAGCTCACACACGTTAGAATAATAGAAAAGATGGACAAATGTAGGTATTTTTTCTGAGTGTTTGTTTGTTTATTTTTGCACAGTCTGAGTTTGCTGCTGCGAAGTAGTTTCAGAAATAAATGTGGTCTAATTATCAAATGATAGCAAGTAATGTTCTTGTTCTGTACATTGACCAAAAGATGGCAGCAGTGAGCTAAAGTCAGGCTAGTCTTTAATCCCAACATTTATTTGCATAGCAGACACTCCAGGATTTGCAAATGGAATGCTTTTCCCGTCCCACCTCCCATTTCAGAACCAGGATTATTACTGGAATAATGTCTAGATCACATCAAGACAACGACTGGGTTTCATGTGAGGGTTTCAATCAGGTCCACCAAATCTCCTGCCATTAGTTCATATGTTTCTCTCTCTCTTAAACACAAGACTAAGGTAAGCTAAGAGCTTTGTGAAGCTGAATGCCACAGTTTGTTATTGTATGGTCTGCTTCTATTCTGCAAGCTCCTCGTGTCCAAGACCAAATGGTCCCTTTCATCTCTGATTGACTCAAATAACCAGATGAGACGGGTCTCCTAACCTCCCGACATCTCCTGTCTACTCCTAAATCCTGGTACACATTTCTGGACAGGTTCCAGTGAGTGTCTTTTCAGGAGTCTCTTTAAGGAGACTTGATGCATACCTTAACAGTGAATACCCTTTATGGTTCATCTTCAAGTTTTTCAGAAGGCTAGAAGCGTGGCATAGTGGTAACTAGTAGGGCCTTTAAGTGAAAAGTTGCCGGTGCAGTTGCCTGCTGGGACACTGCCATCGTACCCCTGGGAAAGGTACTTAGCCCAAAATTGCCCCAGCAAATATCTGGCTGTATAAATAGCTGATAGGTGAAATTGTAACCTATGCAAGTTCCTCCGGACAAGAGTGCTAAATGACAATGATGTAATGAATCTGAACCCATAACACTCCAGGACACAAATATGTATGGTTCATTACTTTTTTTACTTAGCTAACCTTATGGTCAAGGTGGCATGTGTGGCCTTTTTTCACAAAGCCAAATCAAACAAAATTCAATATACACAGCATATACAAAGTCACTTCAATATGTAACAGACACAGAAATCCTTTGCAATCCATATGTAATCTTTTGACCTCTGGAAACTATTTTTACATGGATATTTACATGATATTTACATGCCTGAAAGTTGCTCAAATGATGTCAGCAGAGTTGTGCCTATCATCCAATTATCTCCTACTTTACTTTAGTGCATTCTGGGACTTGTAGTGTGTAATATAGTTGCATTGACTGTGTTTGTGTCAGAGGATTGCATTTGCCTTGTCTTGCACTCCCATGCAAATGCAGAGGTTATCGCTGAGACAAGCCAACGTGTGCAAATGGTGATCTCAAAAGGGTGAAACCTCTGTGTGCTGTGTGGAGCTCCAGTGTGAGCTGACGGAAATCTGCAGAGGAGAGGGAGATTACTGCAGGAGAGAGTCAGAGAGTCACTAGTTCGATAGCCACAACATCATCCTCATTATTGATTTTTTTCCCTCTTAACCCGCCATCATCAGGATCTCTTCATGAATCAATGTTCAACTGTTTCATTCATTTTAGTACTACTGCCAGGTCTTCTGTATATATTAAAGTATATATTTAACTTGTTGGAAGAAACTTTATTTTACACTAAGTTCAACCAACCTCTTAAACCCACCTCAAACCAAATATTTGGGAGGACAGCCCTCCACTGGTTTGACATATACTAACTGAGTGGAGGTTTCCAACTGATGCTGTAATCTGAGAATTTACAGGTTTAAACTGGTCACAACCCTCAAAGTCCTTGTAGTGTGAACAGGACAGTACAAGGTATTGAAAGACCATACTGTACTGTATTTACTGTACTGACAAGGATAACAATATAATCCATTCTACATGTGCCACTTTATTTGAGAATCAAAAAAGAGATGAAACCTAATGGGATCTGTAAGCTAACCAATGAAAAACATGTTAAGAAGTCTTTCTGTAAGATTTGTTGTGTCAGATTTGCTGTGTCAGATTTATGAGAGAGATACTTCAGGATTTTTTTCTGTTCTGTATACAGTTTGTCTTGTAAATGTTTAATTCATTGTTTTTAATGGAGGGTCAGGACTCTGTGAGAACAGCCTGGCCACTGGCACAGACAGAAGCTGACTGGCACAGGCAGACACAGAGAATATGGACTGTGTTAACACTGAACCTTCAATGCAGACCCAGAGTTTAAGTCTAAATGTGGAAAACCTGAATATGAGATGAATTTTTAACAGGAATCCTGTCTAACTTACATTTCTGCTGCCTGGTTTATCTGCAGCTCCTTCGTTATAACACCCACCTGTAAGAACAGACAGAAACTGAGTGAGAGACACAGCCTGTCTATGAAGTGCAGGGTGGAAACTCAGAGCCCTGTGACAATGGGAGAGCCCCACACACTGTGATGTCACATCCTCTAATGTGCTTCATTACAGACAAACAGGACTGACCTGAGGACTCTCAGAATGATCCTGTTAACCCATTCATGCATTCAATTTTCAATATGTTTTATACAATTTATTTATTTTTTCCTCTACTGTTTTTCTGTGAGGTCCATCGGCAGCTGACTGTATTCATCAAGGTTGGAACAGGTTGAGAGCAACGATCAGTCTAAATGGTAAGAACTGTACCACCTGTTTCCCAGTGGCGTGCCGTCAGGGCAAGCAAGGCAAGCACTGCTTGCCTAACTTTTTCTTTCCTATGTGAAAATAAATGTCAAATGGTATATCTCTTGAGAGTGATAATGTTCTACATAATATATATACAATAGATGATCTACTAGTGTCTATTTTAATACATTTATTTTCGCATAGGAAAGAAAAAGTTAGGCAAGCAGTGCTTGCCTTGCTTGACCTGATGGCACGCCACTGCTGTTTCCAGATCACAAACCAACATCTGTATTAGAGCTTGTTAAAGAAATACAAACTGAAATCAGATACTCTGTACTTACACATTCAACTTGCATCGTTGATCATTTTGTATGGCAGAGAAGAGTTTCTCTTTACACCCCCGCAAGTCATTTGCTCGGAGATCCAACTCTCTCAGGTGTGAGGGGTTTGAACACACAGCCGAAGCGAGGTGAACACAGCCTGTGTCTGTGATTCTACACTTCCACAGCCTGTGAAAAGGAGACGAGAGCTCTTCACTGTACAAGCTCAGGCTACAGTTAGCTCTGCCCTCTGTATGGATAATACAGCTCTTAACCAGCTCAACATAGCTTACCTCCTCAAATATGATTTTAAAAAGTTTTCCAACAGCAACCTTTTCACAAACTGATATACAGGCAAGTCTTTATCACCATTAACCCTTTCATTTATCAGTCACATGTGAATTGACTCCCCATAACATGTGAGGATAATGAAAACAAGATTTACTAAAGAATAATGTTTGCAGTAAAGCATGCATGGGATTTAGTGACCAGATTTACTAAGCAGTCTTAATGTGTGAAATTCACCATTAAGTACTGTTACATTGTAATTGTGACACCATGCGCTTTTGCCCATGACACATATTTTGGTTTTCATAAGTGGGATAAATGCACTAAAACTGGCCATTATGTAAAGTGTTGTCCAATTTACTAAAAACAATACCATACAGGAGCCTTGTATTTGAGTTGAAATTTTACAACCTTTGAAAAACACTCACTTTCTGGGTAGAGCATGTGGTTGTATAAATTGAGCACCATGCAAAGGCACTATCCATCCTGATGATTATCACGCCGTAACTGAGCTTTGAACTGCTTTGCATTCAAACTGGCAAAATAAGTCAGGGACAGCAGTGTAGCATAGTGGTTAAGGAGCAGGACTTGTGACTGAAAGGTTGCCGGTTCGATTCCCTGCTGGGGCACTGCTGTTGTGTCCTTGGGCAAGGTACTTAACCCACAATTGCCTCAGTAAATATCCAGCTGTATAAATGGGTAACATTGTAAAAAAGTGTAACCTATGTAAGTCGCTCTGGATAAGAGCGTCTGCTAAATGCCAGTAGTGTAAGTCTTCATTTTGGAAGTGTAATGTTGCCGATTACGTTCTTTCCTTCAACCTCATCTATAAAATTTAATTTGCGGAAGAAATAGAACGTAGTGCATTCATTAACCTGGTGGACTCTGGTACCCAGAGTCTATTAAGATACAAACCATCTCTGCACTGACCTCAGAGTCTCCACTTTACAGTGTGGATTCCTCAGTCCAGCAGAGAGCAGCTTCACTCCTGAATCCTTCAGGTCATTGTTACTCAGTTGCAGCTCTCGAAGGCAAGAAGAGTTTGATCTGAGAGCTGAGGCCAGCGCATCACAGCATTTCTCTGTGAGTTTACACTGACGTAACCTAAAAAAGAAGGGGTTAAGGGGAAGAGGGTTGTTAAGTGCATTTATGATCAGGGAATTGACTAATTTAATGAAATCTTTGAAAAAGAGATAAGGACATTTAAGATGAAATGACTTACCATCACAGTTTAAGCAGAAATTTTTACAAATCATTCATATTTACTTGATATTGATATGTATGAAATGGTGGATTTGCAATAAAATCTCATATATGATTCTGTATGAATCATCTAAACACTTTAAGTCTGACATTTTAATCAGGTTTACATCCTGATATTTCCCCTGCACTCCATAAATAATGTCCCCAGTTTCAATGACATTAGAAACACAGTCTGTACTGACCCCAGGATCTCCAGTCTGCAGTGTGGATTCCTCAGTCCAGTAAAGAGCAGCTTCACTCCTGAATCTTTCAGGTCATTCAGACTCAGTTGCAGCTCTCTCAGGTGAGAGGGGTTTGAACTGAGAGCTGAGGCCAGCGCATCACAGGACTTCTCTGTGAGTTTACACTCTTGCAACCTTAAAAAAAGGGATAAAATGCAACAACTATTTATTGATAACATTGCAGGACTCTCCAAAGAAATTTAAATACCCTATTGTCATAAAGCTTTCAATTAATTTAAATTTAAGACATTCCATGCTATTACTCTGGACATTATACTCAATGAGATGAGACATGGGTAATCAGGCATTACTAATAAGATGGCCTGCTTTCATTCTGAATAAATTACTAGGTCAGATAGAGCACAACAGTAGTACTGACCCCAGGATCTCCAGTCTGCAGTCTGGATTCCTCAGTCCAGCAGAGAGCAGCTTCACTCCTGAATCCTTCAGGTCATTGTTACTCAGTTGCAGCTCTCTCAGGTGAGAGGGGTTTGAGCTGAGAGCTGAGGCCAGCGCATCACAGCAATTCTCTGTGAGTTTACACCCTTGCAACCTGAATAAGGATGCAAAACATTTTTTTTTCTATTTTACAAAAGGAACAGTTCCTTAGATGAATATCAACACACACTGACTTGGCTGAAGAGAGATGAGGACTGGTTAATATGACTGTCAAAACCACTGATATCGCATTAGCAGGTGAGCTGACCCCAGTCCTTCTGTCTGATCACATCATCTTCGTACAGACATTCTTATTATGATTAGATACCGAGTGTAAATATACCATAATCCTTTGCTGTAGCGGGTCTTAACATTGAAATTCCACTGTAACTGTTGTATTATACCTCTTTGTATTTCATCAGTGCAACTGCTTCAATTATACTTTATCATTTATATGTATATATACACATTATATGTGATTATTGTGTATGGGCCGATACCATTTTACTTAATCAACCGACTTGAAAATTTACCGTACACAGAGAACACAGAATATAGCCACTAATGATTCCTAATACAACGACAATCCATCTGGGCTGCAGCTGGCTAATTATGAGTCAGCAAAGAAAACTGATTTCTCCTGGAGGAAGTTTGCATCTGAACTACTAGCTACATCACCGTAAAACTGGTAGGGGAGGCTCCTGAACAGTGGTAAATGCGCTCTCTCTGGGTGCAAGCGAAGCACTATAGCCCCGGGTTCGACCGCAGCCATGGTATTAGCCAGTGACTGAGAGCCCACAGTTGCACACACATTGTCATAGGTTTAGCACCCATGCCATTATGAATAATAAGCTAGCTGTGGGTGAGTGTTAGAGAGGATAATAGTCACCTCGCCTCAGAATTTTTACACAGGTACAGAAGTGCAGAGGAGCTTTTGCAATGAAACAATTAAACTGGTGCCCCCTTCAATGCAAAATGCATCAAATTGTTTTCCCTTACAGCAGTTTTGGATGGATACCCTACACAAACTCAGATGTCCGGTAAATTCCTTTGTTGAAGTTGATTATCTTTACAGTGAAGCGTAAGGACTCGTAACAGAAAGGTTGTCGGTTCTATTCCCCACTGGGGCACTGCTGTTGTACCCTTGGGCAAGGTACTTAATCCAGAATTGCCTCAGTAAATATCCAGCTGTATAAATGGGTAACGTGTTAAAAAACTGAAACCTATGTAAGTCGCTTTGGATAAGGGCGCCTGCTAAATGCCAAAAATGTAATGTAATGTAATGTAAATGACTACAGTAAGGTACCCCTATATAGAATAAATTCTCTATTTATGGGATTGCATTTTTATTTGAGATGATTCATTTGATTATTTATAGCTCATCAGCACAAGCCATTTATTTTGAAATTTAAACTCTTAACAGCTTAGCTAAGGAGAACTGAGTAATTCTACAAAATTCAATGAAATGAAAGCCTAACTCATGGGTGCAACAAATTGCAGCTCTGTTCTACTTGAAACAAATTAATATTACGAACACTGACAATGTGTGAGACACTGGTCTGTCATTGGTCATTCTCTGGAAGGGCTTACTCTGCAGAAATACTTACAGAGCTCTTCTGGAGAATTTTACCACTGGCAGCATACGAAGCAGCCCTTCCTCTGATCTGCTGTACTTTCCCAAGTCAAACTCATCCAGGTCCTCTTCTGACTTCAGCAACACAAAGACCAGAGCCGAAAGCTGTGTGGGTGTGAGTGCTCTTCTTCCAATACCTCCTGAGCTCAGAAATCCCTGGACTTCCTTCACTAGAGTGTGGTCATTCAGCTCATTCAGACAGTGGAAAAGATTTATGGTCCTCTCTGGAGAGAGGTCCTTCTTGATCTTCTCCTTAATGTACCGAAGCGTTTCCTGCAAGTTGCTTTGCCTTTGGAACAGTAGGCTGTGAAAGAGAGACGTCACTGTGCCAAAGATGCTTCCTGTCTGTGTCAGGCCTTGTAAGAGAGTCTGATTGGAGCCCAGAGAGAGGCCGAGCAGGAATCGGAGGAAAAGGTCAAGGTGTCCACTCTGACTCTGTGAGGCCTGATCCACTGCCATCTTGTGCAAGTCGAATAAAGAGTGCCTGTTTGCCTTCTCAGAAGGGCGTTGATCAAGCAGATTTGTCTTGCCGGTTCTGTAGGAGACAAACACATACAGAGCAGCCAGGTACTCTTGGATGCTCAGGTGTATGAAACTGAACACTCTGCCTTGGCACATCTCTGAAAATGACTCCTCTTTAAATATTTCTGTGCACAACCCAGAGTACACAGAAGCTGCATTGACATCAATGCCAACCTTCCTCAGATCTTCTTCATAAAATATGAGATTGCCATTCTCCAGGTGTTGGAAAGCCAGCTCCCCCAGTTTGAGGATCATCTCTCTTTCTGACTGCAGCAGATCTTGCGGAGTGGTTTCCTTTCTCACCTGATACTTCTGATTCTTCAAATTAGTCTGAAGGAGCAGGAAGTGTGTGTACATTCCAGCCAGAGTTTTGGGGATTTCTCCACTGTCTTCTTCATTTAACATTGCCTCCAGAACAGTAGCAGAAATCCAACAGAAGACTGGAATGTGACACATGATGTAGAGACTCCTGGATGACTTAATGTGCGAGATAATTCTGTCAGCCACTTTCTCATCACTGACTCTCTTCCTGAAGTACTCCTCCTTCTGTACATCATTAAACCCTCGCACCTCTGTTACCTGGTGTACGCACTCAGGAGGGATCTGATTGGCTGCTGCTGGTCGGGAGGTGACCCAGAGGAGTGCAGAAGGGAGTAGATTTCCCTTAATGAGGTTGGTCAGCAACACGTCCACTGATGTTGACTCTGTTATATCACACCAGCGCTCATTGTTCTGGAAATCTAGAGGAAGTCGACACTCATCCAGACCATCAAAAATAAACAGAACTTTGATTTGATCTTGTTCAATGCTTTCAACCTTGTCCAGCTCTGGGTGATAATTGTGAATAAGCTGCACCAGACTGAATTGTTTCAGCTTCAGCAAATTCAACTCCCGAAAAGGAAGAGCAAATATGAAGTGAACATCCTGATTGGCTTTCCCTTCTGCCCAATCGAGAATGAACTTCTGCACAGAGACTGTTTTTCCAATGCCAGCAATCCCCTTTGTCAGCACAGTTTTGATGTGTTTCTCTTGTCCAGGTAAGGGTTTAAAGATGTCATTGCAGTTGATTGCGGTGTCGTGTGCGGTCTGTGTCCTGGATGCTGTCTCAATCTGCCTCACCTCGTGTTCTGTATTGACCCCCTCACTGTCCCCCTCTGTGATGTAGAGCTCTGTGTAAATACTGTTGAGGAGGGTTGGGTTTCCTTGCTTTGCAATCACTTCAGATATGATCTGGAACCTTGTCTTCATCTTGGCTTTAATAGCCTCCTGTGCTGTTTGCAACTGTTCATCTACAAGAAGAATGACATTTTCAGTAAAACACATGGTGCTTACAGAAAGCGTACAACACTAAATAAATTAACTTTCATTCACTATTGGAGAGCAGTAGGTGTAGTTCCTCCATTGTGAACCATTAATATAAAGTAAGGATGAAAACTTTCAGGCAAAGAAAAACAATGCAAGAGAATAAATTAACATGGAGGAATACATGTGTGACAAACATTGAATAAATGGATATATCATTGCAGTCTACCCTGACTGTAGCCATATATCTAGTGGGGCACGAGATTTTTACAGAAAAGATCTTACTCTGTCTGGTATCTGTGTCCTGTTTATAATCCACACACTTCTGGGGAATAAAGATTAGGCAACAGTCAGAAAATCATATGGTCAGAAAACAGATGGTCCAAACAGTCAGGTTTTGTAGAAATACCTTGTAATACTGTATCCTTTCTCCTCTACTTTCCACATCCTCTGAATGCTCAGATATTATATGCAGACATCAAAATAAACTCTTGAACAGTCCTGTTTTGATTCATTTGCAATTTCAATTGCTATTCTTTAAATTCTTTAAATGTGAAAAGAAAGAGGCCAGCTACATAAGCTGAAAGATGTCACCTTTATGAATGTTACTTACTTCGGTTGTATGAATGTTGGGAGACACCAGGCTTTCACTAGACCCAGCAACAAACCCACTGCTGAACTGGACTGGCTGATCCATGGAGCGGTTACTCTGCATTGAGAGGCAGCTGAGTGCTGGAGATTCTGCTCGCTGGACCCTGGACCTTCCAGAGAGAAAACAGTGTTAGTAAGAAAACACCATAATTAGCTACTTCAGTGTTCCACTGTGCTACTTCCACTGTGACAGAAACAGTTTTTACATTACATTACATTTACATTAAATGCGTTTACTTCCTTGTCTTCATATTATATTAGAAGTGAGCCATTTCATTCCTTGCAGTGTATTTACTTAATACTTGGTTTCCTTTAAATTGCAGTAAACTAATGACAGCCATATTTCACCAACAAAACCACCACTACTGGAATGCTACCTGCAAGCAGATATTTAGCTTAACCAGCATCTGTATCTGTATCTAGCAGACTGAATGCTCACTGAGCACATTGTACATGTTTTAAACACCCAAAATTCACCCCTCTGTATTACAGTCAGTGAGCTCACTTTGGATCCCCGGGGATATCTCCCTCTCGGAACTGGACTGGCTGATCCATGGAGCGGTCACTCTGCATTGAGAGGCAGCTGAGTGCTGGAGATTCTGCTCGCTGGACCCTGAAAAAGTAAAAAGAGAATGGTGCTGGTCAGAGCAGCAAAAGCTCCTGTAAACAGTTTCTGACAGAAGTACAACGTCCCTCTATGAAATGCAGTATGAATGAAAATACAGCATGCTACCTGGAGCTAAGACTTCCAGTGCTCAAAGATATTTAACTTCACCAGCATCTGCATCTGTATCTAGTAGACTGAATGCTTACTGAGCTCATTGTACATGTTTTAAACATTCCTAATTCACCCCTCTGTATTACAGTCAGTGAACTCACTTTGGATTCCTGGTTGTGTCTCCTTTGCTGAACTGGACTGGCTGATCCATTGAGCGGTCACTCTGCACTGAGATGCAGCTGAACGCTGGAGATTCTGCTCGCTGGACCCTGGACACAGCAGAGAGAAAAAAGTGTCAGTAGCAAAACGTCATAATTAGCTACTTTAATGCCATTTTTGCATTAAATGCTTTTACTTCCTGGCCTCATAATAATTTTAAAAATGCCTAGAAATGATTTATATTACTTATTTTGTGCCATTAAACATCTGTCTCGTCAGCATCTTTGATTCGCTTACATATGATATTCATTTTGACCTTACTTCGAATAAGAGCCAAACTCTCCTCCACTGCACCTTAGTGGACAATCTTGAGCCTGCTCTCTCTCTGGTGGCTCAGGGGCCGTAGGTGGGTCAGAGGAGAGGGTTTCAGGAGGGCTGTCCATGGTCAGCAGGTCTGTCACAGAGAAGGAAAGAGACTAGCGTTTGTCTTTCAAGACCGTGGAATTTAAACCATAGAAGCATGGGGCCGTAAGGCGACGGGGACTTTATCTATGACATTTAGGCTAAGTCTCTTCATTGTTCATGTACTCGGGGTTGTTCGAGAAAACGGCATTATTGTCGTATCCTCTGTTCATTTTATCCTGTGTATCACCTTGTACCACTAGGTGGCACCGTTTTACATGCTTTTCTTGCAACGGCGTCAACTGTACAATAGTACATCAGTACAGCATACATCTGACTACACACTGTAACTTTTTGGTCTGTAGGCGGTACAAGTTTTGCTCGAAATAAAGAGTCAGTTACAAAAAATAAGTTATTTATTCTCTAGTCAGGGATCAATGAAATTAAGAATTCTGGGTCTCGACCGCACAGTCTACAACTACAAGCGTAGGCAACAATTGACGTTACAATAACTAAACAAAACAATGTCAAAGAAAAGACTGTACTTAATACACGTTTTTATACGTACTATACGATAAACGGTATTCCCAAACAGCTTGAACTTAGTAAATTCAACTGGATTTGATGTCTCTTCTATGTTAGTTTTTCCATCAACCGGGGAATAGCATAATTTAAGACAAAAGCGGAAGTGCCCTTCTGGGGCTCTGTTTAGTCTTTCCTTATTCCTACCTGTTAGACTAATGTGGTACAACAGAAATGAATTGTGTGTTTTGTTGTTCAGCTGCGTCCAAAGCGACATATTTTGAACTATAATACTATTGTTCCTTTCATTAAACATTATTTGCTGGTTATTAAAGCTTCAACGACCCGCCCTTTACTTTACAATGCTTTTTTAAAATCAGGGTTTACACTTACAGCCAGCAAACGTCATCCCGCAATATTGGTAAATTTGTTAAAATCGTTTTCGTTGTTCGGACTTTGTTTATCTCTGTGTATAAGCTCATTCGTTTTCTGATCTGCTTTGTGGTTCCTTAAATATAAGGCCAATTACGTGGATAACTTTACTCGAGGTGCACATACAGTAAACACCTTCCACAGCAAATAACGTGCCGTAAAGCTAGATGCACTTGGAGGTCAGATAAGACTCGCTGTTCTGCTGAAGTAATTGGTAAGATGACAAACCAGCAATTTTTTAACAGTTTTTGCGGTTTCCGAAGGAGACTTTTTCCAAATGTTCTTACCTTTTCTGCTGTCAGGCGGAAGCAGCCTATGCAAAACGCTTCACCTTTACTTTCACTTCAGTCTCAAGAGAAAAAAAAAAACATCTGAAATCACGTCTCTCTTTACACGTTATCAGTCCGGAACCAGCAGGTGGCGTTTGATGATCACCCAAAATGTGCTTATTTAGGAAAGGTTAGTACAACTATCGTTGCTTGACAGTGCGTCGCTAAACTACCGACTACCACACCTCTGGAAATTAAAATCTAGCTGTACATACTTCTGTTATTTACGAAATCTGTTCAATTCGAAGCTAATTTTCCTCTGTCTGTTCAACCTCAACGCGTATGTTATTAGTAGCTCCTAGGATATGTATTTAATTCATTTCTCCATAACGATGAATCTGATGAGAATGTCGACTATGGTATATTGTCATCACCCTTTTCCCCCGGGAGTATCGGGAGGTGTTGGGTGTACTTGTTAGAAGACAGCTGGGGATATGGAGAAGCAATCAAATTAATTAGGAGATAGGACTGGACTGCAATTGGCCCCGAGTATTTACGGTTCAACAAAAATGTCTCCTTCCCCCAAATAATAAGAACACAAAAACAAGGCGAATATAAGAAATAAAATAAAAATTGAATGTCCCTTCAGCTGGGTGAATCACACCGTGACATTTTAATTCCAGATGCGCTCCTGAGCAGAAGAACGTGTCTAGCTTGCACTAAGTAGCGTCTATATATCACGGGATGAAGAGCATGGATGAAGAGTAGAAGAACAGTACGTGCTAAGCAAGGCTGGGTGTCTTTATACAAACCACGCACCGTGACTCGCCTATTCGTTCAGTATAATTGGTCATTCTCGACACCAGTTTTTCCCCGTGTCCCGTGTGGTGGTATAGCCGCCGTGCGGTTCACAGGTGCACGGAGTTTTCCAATCAGCCACGCACAGTTCGCGCACGTTAGAATATTGGAAAAGATGGACAAATGTACGTAGAGTATTTTTTCTGAGTGTTTTGTCCATTTGTTTATTTTTGCTCAGTCGGAGTTTGCTGTATGTGTGCATAGTTTGGCGAAGTAGTTTTGGAAATAAATATGGTCTAATTATCAAATGATAGCAAGTAATGTTCCTGTTCTGTACATTGACCAAAAGATGGCAGCAGTGAGCTAAAGTTAGGCTAGTTTTTAATTCCAACATTTATTTGCATAGCAGACACTCCAGGATTTGCAAATGGAATGCTTTTCCCGTCCCACCTCCCACTTCAGAGCCAGGATTATTACTGGAATAATGTCTAGATCACATCAAGACAACGACTGGGTTTCATGTGAGGGTTTCAATCAGGTCCACCAAATCTCCTGCCATCAGTCCATATGTTTCTTTCTCTCTTAAACAAAATAAGGCTAAGGCAAGCTAAAAGCTTTGTGAATGCCTCAGTTTGCTTGTTTTATGGTCTGCTTCTATTCTGCCAGCTCCTCGTGTCCAAGACCAAATGGTCCCTTTCATCTCTGATTGGCTCAGCAATAACCAGATGAGACGGGTCTCCTAACCCCCCGACATCTCCTGTCTACTCCAGAAATGTGTACCAGGATTTAGAACAGGTTCCAGTGAGAGTCTTTTCAGGAGTCTGTTTCAGGAGGCTTGATGTATACCTTAACAGTGAATACCCTTTATGGTTCATCTTCAAGTTTTTCAGAAGGGTAGAAGCATGGTAACTAAGAAGTGGTAACTAGTCAAACTAATCAAGCTCTACTTCACTGCTGTCCTAATGCTGCTAGATCAGATCTCCACTCTGATGCCTCATGACTTTTAGCGTTATGCTAATACTTACACGCAACCCTGATGTGATCCAAAGACAATGAGAGGAAATAAAAACCGTACTTGTGGATTTCAGCAAATTAACATTTGTGCAGTTTGGTGGGTGAGGTTGTTACAGCACCCGACATCCTGGTCAGTAAGGGATAAGAGTGAACTGTTTCTGTCATAGGCTTGGAAAAAAATGCAACCTCTTTTTTAAAAAATAAAAACCATTAGTTTTTTGCAAGAGAGTTTACATTATATAGATGAAATTATCAAGAAATACATTAAATGCACATTAGTACCATGAACAATCAATAACCTGCAAAGCAAATGTTGATCAAATGTCAATCTATAACATCTTTCATTATACATTGGTATAACCGATATTCTGTAAACATCTCTAGACCAAGGACATCAGAGGTGTGGGTCTCTGAGCTTCCAATGGGGCAGGGGAGGACTGTGAGCCAGGGGTGGGACGGGGGTGGACATGTGTCACATCCAGTGGAATGAGGTCAGCCGGATCACAGCGTGCAGCGCAACAACGGGTCATAACCTCACACCCAGGGCAATCATCCTCCTTTCTTCTCTTTGTGGACTGGACATTTCCCACCGGACGCAGCCGGCAATAAAACCATCCCAAGAGTGGCCTGTCATTTTGTCTTGGTGGCGGGGGGGGTTTGGGGGAAAATACTGTGGAATGACTGGAAAGAACAGTCATGCTTAAGGAGGTAATATGGGGGGGAGGGGATGGGGGATGGAGTCTCAGACGCGCTAAACATCGTAAAGCACTTGAGTCTGGCTGCGCTGGTCTGGAACACCAGGTGAGCGGACAGAGAATTGGGTCATTTCAAATGCTTTTGTTCTGTGCAGTCACTGACTGGACTGGTCCTAACACCAGCATTCCAGTGGGCAGCTGCCCAATGGTCTGTTAACGTTGTCTTTGGTTGTGTGGTTGCATTTCAGTCATGACTGAAAGAGAACCCCCATCAATGTGTCCGAAAGGCCCTGTGTATGTGTCTTTGAAAAGATTCAGTTGCACCATCACATGCCAGTTCCCTGACCAATGGCTACAAAGGTACTGAGAGAGCTGTCATTTGCCCTTTCACCCTTTTAGAGCAACGTTGCAATGCATACTTGATAAGGACATTCCTATGCTTATTAATACCCAACATCTGAATCCATATTCTTGGTCATCGCATATAGTGTGTTATTCTAGTTACCGTTGAATGATTATCTGTGTGGGACAGTGTCTTAAGAAAATCATGTGGTTTTAGCATTAATTAAACTGCCTCCCAAACTATTAGAGAGATTAGCCATGTTTTGTAACCAAACGTTATTTACTTAATGATCTTTCATTGGATGCATTTTTAGATTTGCTTACATTGTATTTTGGGTTAATTTAGAAGGTTTGAGATTATTTTAAAAGTCAGTTTTAAATGTTTGTATTATGTGCTTGTGATAAAGTTCCCAGTAGGCCTACCTGTGGCTGGAGAATTGGAACTTTTTGTATTCAACTAAGGTTATACTCAATTTCTTGAGAATGCAACAATTATGGAACCGTGAGACATTCCCACTCTTTCACACCTACCTTAATAATAAAGTGCACGTTCCTAATTATTGATTTGAATGCATTTTTGTTTTTATTCTAAGGGAACTTCTCCGCACAATAATTGACAGTGTGTCAGATGTCACAGCCTTTTAAATATGCTCCAGGGTGCCACCCCGGTACTACATGTACACAGATGATGAGACGAAGGACAAGAGAAAAATTTTCAGTGTGAAACTGCGTTTCAAATTCGAAATTCCATTTCAATATGACGTTTCAAACAAGTCGATGCTTCGTAAGCGCTGCGGAATCCAAGCCGTCACGTAAAATGCACTTTGGACGACGGCGCGTTGTCCTCAGCGCGTCAAACAGCAGGCTACATTTACATTTATTCATCTGGGAGACGCTTTTATCCAAAGCGACTTACAAGTGAGACAGGCAGAGTACAACACAAGCAAAAAGCTATATAAGCAGTCAACAACATTAGAAGTGCTGCATGACCAAATTGGCCAGACAAGGTAGGGATAACTATACTCCACCGCTTTGCTTTTCTCTGCAAAACCCGCAAATCGCCAAAACCTTTGTTTGCAGCACTTCACTTCCAGACGCACAGATGTAGAGAAAACCGTGTCCAATGCGTATTAAAAATATTGCGCATATTAGTGGCACGCTGTACACTTATCTATCGAATTGCCCAACAGAAGCAGATTTCAGGGCGAATACCTACCGTCGTTACACCCCTAATTAGCAGAGGGCGGACACGAGTCCTATCTGTTTGATAAATAAAGCATTTAAAGATATCGTATCAATTCGCAGATCACCCGTGGTAACATCTCCTCTGTCCGAGGATAACCCCTGTTTCTGGTAACCTCCCCTCCCTGTCGATATCTGCGGCGCTTGTTTGCGGTTTCGCCCATATCAAACTGTCTCCGACAGCAAATAATGACACTGTTTCTATTCAAAGTCCATGTCGTTAGCGCAGTCTGGATACAGTGGGAGGAACCTCGAGCGCGAAAGATTCTTCTTTTTTTGCAACCGTGTGTCCGCAATTCTGAGGCAGCAATAACGTAATGTCTGATTTGGCAATGAGTACAACGGTCTAAACGGTCTAAAATTAAATTAGGTCAACTGTGGTTGTTTCAAAATAGTTTTTGAACTCCAGTGCAATTCTTAATTTGGAGCTTGACTGAAACACGAGTTTGGCTGATGTACTGCACTGTATGCAGTGCATTTACTGTAAGTGGTCTAGCTTCTGAACTATAAATAGTACATTAACTGTAGTATGTAATTGATTGTATGTGATTTATGCACTATACTGTAAGTGATGGCAGTCAGTCAAACGCATATTAGTCATATTAACGCTATATAAATGGTATATGCACATGTCCCTGCTTGTGTTTCCACCTAACATCCGCTCTGGAACAGCACTGCAGAGTTTGTTCGTATTCTTTTCAGCCACTGAATTACACTATTTCACTCCAGTTTTCCTACATCATCTCAGAGCACTGTATCAGAAGGTCTGTAACAAAGCACGTGACTACAGAGAGCAATCGATCTGGTTCATGCCCAGTCTGTCGGTGTAGAGGTGCCCGAGGCGCAGTCTGAGTTTGCTGGAACTTTCTGTTGGCATCGCCCCCTGAAAGCACGCCCCGTCCGCAGCCTGTTCCCTGTAAGTCACCTGGGAGACATGGCTGGAGGACTGAGGAGTCAAGCCCTCTGCAAAAGTCTAGAAGAATCTCGACCAGAAAACCAGGTGCGGTGCTATGGGGGGGGGGTGCTTAGGGGTGCATTGCACCCCCAGATGGACCTCAGTGCACCCTCAGTTGTCTCCTTATATCGCGATGTCTCCATAGTATTTATGACTTTTTGTGCACCCCCGTGGATTGTAGTTGCACCCCTCTGCATTTTATCCTGGTGCTGAGCCAGGGGAAAACAGTCTTCTCCTGCTTTTAGCTGTACTCTGACCGATTACTGCGGGACAATGGACGCTGAGGGCGGCTAACCCCGACCGTGTGTGTTCAAGATTACTTAATCTACTCCGGAGAGGAAGCAATGACAACCATTTGAAAGGGGCCTCTGCAGGGGACTGCAGGCATACGGGCATGATTTCTGAGAAGAAGGCAGAGAAAATGAAAATGAAATGAAAACAGAGGATGCCTGTAATTCTCTGGTAGTATTCTGTATTCCCCCAATCAGGGATAAATTATACAGTAAAATGCATGGCTGATAAAATGTAGTGACACACACTGCAGTGATAGAGCAGGTGAACTGTAATGAACCGCTCTTATCTGCAGCACTGGCAAACTCACGCCAAAGATTAAGATAAGGCAGTGCAATCTATCTGAGAGAAAAGAAAATCAAACAGTAATGTTTTACCAGCAAACAACATCTGCTGCAATTAAAGCTGCCAGGACATTTGAGGCTTTTCAAAAATTTGTCCATCAGTCTTTTTTTTTTCTTTTGAAAATGCAGCCATGTGGAATTTAAGCTTCTATTGTCTGGTGTGTGTATGTGTGTGTGTGTGTGTGTGTGTGTTGTTGTTGGGTGGGGGAAGAGAAGAGAAGATGTTTAAACAATTTAAACACTTCTAACATATTAAACAACTTTTTTTTTTTTTTTTACAAACGTTCTGATTTATTGAGCACAATTGCTTGCACAGTATATTAGTATAAACAATACAAAGCACAGATTAGCACACATTTGATACCAAAACAAAATTTATCAAACCCCCAATACATGAACAGTTTTCCTTCTATGTGCATGTGTATTTACAGAATTTTAATTGCACATTACATTAGACAGCACTTTGAAAAGCACAGATCTTTCACAAATCTTGACTTTGACCGATTGATTGAGGAACAAGAAAGAAACAAAAAAATCGTAGCTGTTTGTTCATGAGTAGAATGTACAGCTAGTATTTCAGCACTGAACATGTAACACTGATAGCTAACACTTTCGTGTCTATGTACATGTTTGTTGCGTGTGTTCACTGAAACATTCCTATTAATTAAGACACAGCCAAGGATGAGAAACAGACATGGGAATTACTGGGTTTACTGGATTTAATTCTGATCGCCCCAGCTCTACTTCTCCAAGATCACCCATCACAGTAGAAAAAAGCAGCAAATATTACTGGTGACCTCAGAACGGAGTGGAGGGGGTGGGGGTGGTTTATTGCATAACTTCCTTCCCAAACATCAGACTTCAAGTCATTTCAGTATTCTTAACCTTAAAAAACACTTTCGCAATCGAAAAAACAACAGCACCTGTCTCTTTTTGGTTGTATTTTTAGCCCAGCGTGAGCAAATGTCACAGTAAAGCACCCTCTCAGTTTATATACACGTATTAAGGCTGTACATGGCGGCAAAATACAATATTTACAGCGTCTCCCTGTGAGATCGCATGTGCGTTCTTCTCTATTGAGCTCTCAGCCTGTACCTAAAGTCCACGTCGTAGGTAGGCTGCAGAATTCCCAGGCCTGCCCGAGACTGATCCAGAGGAGGCACCTTCACGCTCGAGTCCAGCAGCTCCATCTCCAAGTAAGTCAGCAACAGGCACAGAAACTGTTTAATCTCGTGCACAGCGAAGAACCGCCCGGGGCACTTGGTCACCCCGGAGCCGAATGGCATGTAGTAGTACCGCAGTTTGCGCCCGTCTCTGTAGAAGCTGGTTTTCTCCTGTCCGTTCTCGTCCAGGTATCTGTCATATTTGTAGGTCTGTGGAGAACACAGGTGAAAATTCATGAAGACAGTACGCTTTTTTTTCGCACAATTGAAATGCGTCAACGTGAGCAACAATCACTCTCGTTCCTTAACACAGAAAGACCGATCATTTCGGAAAACTTGCGGGCAGGTGGCCCATATGACCTTTGGTGACTTACCAGTGGGTCTTCATAAATTTCTGGATCAAAATGGAGCATCTGGGGGTAAAGGGCAATGACATCATCCTTGCGGATGTGATAGGACTCCTTGTTGTCCAGGTGCAGCAGGAAGTCCTCTTTGGCCACCCTTACGTTCAGGGATGCGCTCGACAGTCTCATGGCTTCCTTGATGATGCTGTCTGTAAGGCAGAAAGATACACAGTCAGTGGCTGAGATATAATTTTTGCAGCACGTTTGCTTCCAGTACTGGACCAATACCATCCCTCATTGGCATGCAGAGTGTCACTACGACCTGTGGTTCATTTTCATCAGAAGGACCGTCCTCACCTAACACTGGAAGGTTGTCCAGCTGCTCCCTCGTTATCGTCAAATGTGGACCATGTGGGTCAGGTTTCTGACCAGAACTTTCCAGAAGCTTCCTCACCTCCTCGGTGGCCGCTTTATGAGCTTCAGGACTCCTGTGAATGAGAGGCGGCAGATTATGCGAAACGTTTCGCCTGATCGAAGAGCCTCAGACACATCACACAGCACAGCACAAAATGTGATACTCATGACCTTCAGACACACAGTGGCGTATCTATTTATCTTTTTCGAAAGTGTGCTCGGGGTTGTTACTTGGGCCAACCAGCAGCCTTCCCTTAGTTTCACCCAGCGAGGTACACAGTTGCTCGTGGCTCCGTACCTGATCATGTAGAAGAGCGTCCAGAAGGTGGCGGGGAGAGTGTTGGCCTGGGAGGCCCACAGCAGGGCCACGTGAGTCCTGGCCTTGCTCAAGTCATCGAAGGTGGACAGGGTGTCGTTGAGCAGCATCCGGAGGGAGATCAGGTCCGACATGTCCTTCCTCTTGCTCAGCTTCTCCGCCGTCATGGTCTTGGCCAGGTTCTCCCGGGCGCTGTGGCCGCTCTTGAAGACGTGGATGGGGAGGCCGGCCACCAGGGCCGGGAAGATCTTGTCGAACTCCTTGAAGTTCTCCAGCGCGTTGAGGACCAGGGCCTTCTGCGCCTCCTGCCTGGCCAGGCTCTGGTCCTCCTGGGGGTTGAGCTCCTTGCCGAAGAGGGTCAGGTAGCCGGACTCGAACATCACCTTGTAGCAGAAGGCGAAGATGCCGTCCACCTCCCACTGGGAGCTTTTGGGGGGGCAGGAGCAGGGCTGCAGGAGGACGTTCTGCAGGTTCTCCATCATGTTCTCGATCAGGGAGGGCAGCGCGTCGCCCTGCAGGGTCTTCAGGAAGGTCTGGTGCAGGTTCTCTGTGGTGTGGCCGTGACTGGGGTCCATGCTGTCGTGTCCGAATGCCTGCAGTGGAAAATACTCCTTACTCACTCTACCAAGTTCCTCAAAGTTCCACAGCCAGTGATGTGGTTTCATCGGCTACACACTGGAAATGCTACTCTTCTGGAATGGAGTTATGAAACCAATAAACTTATTTAAAATTATTCAATTCTGAAAAGTAAAAAAAAAATACCATTTTTATTTTAACATAATAGTTGGATAAAATATTAAAACACCTGTATTTTTTATAAACATTGCTCATTACTGATGGAAAAAACATCAAACTAAAACGTACTCTTTTCTTAAAAATCTCAATTTGAAACATTTGAGAGAGCACCGAGCTAAAATCTGACTCTTTCAGTGGTAAAACTGGCTTGGTCCCAAAAGATACACTTTAATCACCGACGTGGCTAGGAATTCAGCATTGTATTCAACTGTATCAATTAAATGTATTGTTATTCTGATATGCATGTATATGGAACCGTAAATATTTAATATAAAGGAAGCGGCGATGTGATTTGTATTTTGTATTGTATTCACTTGCGCAAGAAATAAAGCAATACAAACATGCATAGAAAGGACAGTACAGGACAATTAAAAGCCCCAAAAAGGATACAAGTGCATTCCCTTTAAATTAAATTTTACATCTCATTTCATGTGACAAATTAGAGCTTCAGTACGCGAAAACAGATCTTAAATTCAGGAAAACCGTATTCCGCATACACTGACATCGCAGTTTAGCAAAAGTCTCTTACCTTGACAGAGGCGGCAAAGTGGAATTTCTTCCAGTCCAGGTGCCGACCCTGGCGGATGACCGCGTGGTAGGAGAACGGGTCGCAGAGGAAATGGACATACTGGCCGGCGATCTTGCAGGTGAAGATATGGCCGTACTTCTTCTGCCGGCTGCGAAGGAACTCCAGGGGGTTTGCGCCGAACTGCAGGGCACAGCCGAGGTACGGGATCAGACCGTTTTCCACCGGAGGTTCGCCGGGCTGTCTGAAATGAGAATCACAACTCTCTCAAAGACTTGCAGGGAGGACCCAGCGCTCGAGACAGAGAGATGTAAACGATGAAGGTAAAGACCTTTTCCCTTTGAAAGAGACAATCCTGAACTTCCACGGAATCCTAACCTGAAGTTTCACGATTTCAGATATACTACATACAGCAGATGCGCAGAGAAACCTGTTCGACTGTGCGTTGGTGAGCGAGAGAGAGAGCGAGAGCGAGCAAGGAGTTGTAAAACTACGAGAATGTAAGAATGAGAACCTCCGATTCAGCGTGTTTCAGCTGGTCATTCCCTTACGTGTTACATTAGTTGCTTAACACAGACTTTCCTCAAGAGCTATTTACATACGACATGCATATCATGCCCCATCTGGCAATCGAACCGGCAGTCTCCTGGATGGCAAGTCCCGTTCTTTAACCACTACAGATCACTGCAACTGTCATTCTTACTGGATGTACAGCAGCGCTTAAATTTACATCTGTAAATGACACGCACCTTCTTACAGTGTAAAACAGTGTCAAACAATAGAAAATATAGCATTATCTCATGTATGAAATACACACAATATAGGAGGTTTCTCAATAGATAGCACAAAACCATGGCCGAAGAAAGGTAGGGACTTTCAAAATTTGGGGGGAAAGGAGGGGAGAAAAATAATGTGTTTCTTGTCAGGAAAAGTTTACTTAAAAATATACATCGCCAAATTAATGAAAAATGTCAGGTGGCCTACGTCACACAGCAGATGTACTTCATCCCTACTCACCTTCTGCGGATGCCGAGCGCGAGCCACAGGCAGCAACAGAGCGCGACCACGATCCCCCAGATTAGCGCGACACTTAGCACCATCGCTGCTGCGGACTGCGGACAGATCAGCGAGGTTACCAGGAGGTATTCCTACAGACGAACCGTGGTCGAGTGAGAATTGCCCGGTTTTATACGCCAGATCCGCGACCCCTGTCAGATCAGCATGAATTATTAACGAGCCCGGGGAAGACACGGCCCCTTTTCCTTCAAAGAGATAGACAGTTGCCAGCTGCCTCTAGGAAATCAGAAAGGTTACAATCGGTGGAGCGGCCTTGAACCCAGTCCACGAGTACGAATACCGCGGAGACTATAGACTGCGCTGCGACCGCATCGTTAGGTTGGGAAACCGTTTCAAGGTCCTAGGTTTTGGCTCGGACAAATACCTACCGAGCGCTCTGAGAGAAGACGCGTGTTTCTATTAGTTACCTTACCACTTGCTGACCTGTAAACACATACAAAAGAATCTGAACACGTGTAACCCTAAAGAGGGATTCGTTCATCACCCGTTCATTCGATTCGTTTAATTAGAAAGTGCAGACTGGAACGCACGATTTTTAAAAAGAATTCATTTCAGTTTAAGCCTTTTAAATTCCTTTTAAATTACTCACCAAGTGGAGATTTGCTTATGGCACCACGAACACACAGAGCTGTGCAATGCTGCTGGCTATGAGCTAAAAGCTTGTAAAAAAAAAAAAAAAAAAACAATTAAATGTACACAATTAAGATCGAGTAATGTTTGTGAACGTTCCTTTAAAAGGAACGGTGTCGCAGTCGATATGAATACTCAGATGCTGTTTTAAGAGTTTTCTCTCAGACACCTAGGCTGGCCTCGAAAAACTGGAATTTTGGCAATTTCTTTGTGTAAGACGTAACGATTTATACAAAATGCTGAAATATTTTCAACAAAATATTTATGATACAGCTGGAGTACAGAGTAAAAGAGAGTTTAAAAGTTTGGACTACGCTGCGCGATTCACAGAAAAGTGAAAAGATTCATTTTTGTGCTTGGTCACGAGTAAAACTTACGTGGAAGTACACAGTACGCTGAATCAACGTCTCAGGTCAATATGACAGCCAGCGATAACGTCAGATTATTGATAGACGAACAGGATACAACAATATGATTAAAGGGATGCCCCCAAAGTAACTGGGGACCACTGTACGGGCATTTCTCTTCGAGAAGCTCAAAGATGGAGAGACATGCACCCCTTGCTGAGGCAACACTCTCTAAACCAAAGAGCAGTTTTAAAGGACTCGGGTAATTGTGCAATACAGGTTAGCACACTGCCCCTCGAAAGCCAGCACATTGTGTGTTTTTGAGTGTGGTCCCGGAGCTCTCTGCTCTTCGTTAAAACGTCAGTGATGTCCTGCTCTGGAAACGGTTCGCCTCGGAATTTTTTGAACCGTTACCAGTGAAAGATTGGCTGCTGGGGTACTCGTTTTATTCGGTTCTTAAAGGCTGCAGTGGGACACGTGTACCCACGTCAAAGTTTGACTGAACTTCCACAGTGAATGTCCGTCTTTATGAACGGATAATATGTTATTAGTTATATATGAATCATATATAAATTATATATAAATAACTATTGCTGATCAGCAATAAAACTATTGCTGATCAGACCTGTTCCTTCCAGTTTTGCATGGCAAAAATATCTCAGATGCATAATAAAGTAACTCACCACAGTCATGCCTGAGATGAATTTGACGTCAGGCTCCATCTGCTCATAATGCTATTTGTCATTAACGTTGATGAATGCAAGCAATTATTTATCTGCTTGTTTTGTTGCTGTTGGTTGCAATTGTTTTTTTTTTTGGCAGTCACTGTCATTCATGGAAAATGTTGCACATGCTTTTACCCATGTGTTGAACTGTGACACTCTCGAAAAACTCCAGCATGAGCAGATCTCAGATAGGATGGAGGGCTAACTGCATATGGCCAGGTAGAAAAGGCAACAAAGGTGAGAGGATCAAGACCTGGGAGCAGCACTGTGGTGCAGCAGTGAGGAGCATGTCTTGTCACCCAAAGGTCACTGGTTTGATTCCCAGGCAGAGCAGTGCTGACATTATATTACATTACATTATTGCCATTTAGCATGTGCTCTTTTGCGGAGTGATTTATACAGTCTACAGTTTTACACATTATCCATTCATACAACTGGGTATTTAGTGAGGCAACTGTGGGTTAAGTACCTTGGCCAAGCGTATAACAGCAGTGCCCCAGCAGGGAATTGAACCAGCAACCTTTTGGTTACAAGCCCTGCTCCTTACCACAATGCTACACTGCCACTCTGTGATTGTCTAAACTGTGATGTACCCTTGAGTAAGGTAGTTAGTCCAGTTTTCTTCAGTAAATTTCCTTGTTTGTAAGCAAATGCTGTGTAAGCTTCTCTGGAAAAAGCCATCCCCTTATAAACTAATAAAATGACAGCAAGTCTGTGCAGCTTGCATACCCGGATTTTTCTAGCATCTGACTCCCGTGCATCTGACCCAGACGTGCAAATGAAAGATGGGAAACGGCTGGAGGAATACAGTCACAGCTTTGTGTGCGATGGAGTACCGGGAAGGACGGCTCACAGGTTCAAAGTAAAATGACAGGAAATAACACATATTTCGTTTCATCCCTAAGCTTTCATTTCCCATCAGGCATGGCTGGGCATACGGTTTTGATTCAGATCCACAGATCCGGTGCAACAACAAATGCAGCCAATGGAAATCAAAAAGAAGTCCATTTACATTCTTATTTTGCTTAGCAGACACCTTTGCCTGAGGTGATATGCAAAGCTCATATTTCACCTGCTGCTCATTAATGTAGCTGGAGAGTGAAATTGTGCAGCTACTCAGGTTGGGAGCCTAGGACACAGCTGTGCCCCGCCCGGGATGAGATCTCGCAACCTCTCGGCTTCAAGCCCACCTTCTAAACGTTATGTCACACTTTCGTGCATTTGTCTCAGCTTTCAGCTGTAAAATGGAGGGTGATAAACATGTGAAAGCCACTGGCATGCATGTCAAACATGTTTTTTCTTTTCTTAATGTAAAATTCAAATAATGACATTTGAATATTCATCTTCATTTCCTAGCCATCCAATTCCCAAAGGTTTGTTTTAGCATGCCACGTCAGTTTCTTCACCCCCCTTGTTTTGAGATCAAGCAATCGCTCTCTCACATCTGACCAGACAGTGTCCAGCCTCAGAAAAAGTCTCAGACTTCGGCCGGTGGTTTTTTTTTTATTGTGATGGTAAACACAAGCTCGCAAGCTCAGGCTGCTTCGCTTACCGAGATGAAAACTATGAAAAGCGGTTCTCTAACTGCCCATCAGACACAACCCTGAACGGTGCGTTTCACCTTTTGCCTGGTTTCACTGCGGTGATTTATTCCGTTTCGGTGCCCTTTGAGTTTTACGCTGAGGTAACCTTCTTGGCTGTCCATCAGCCGGAGTTACTTTTGGGTAAAGGCACAATTGCTGGCCATGCACGTCATTGCGCACCGGCTTAACAGCGCCCTGTTGTTGGGCAACAATGCGGGATTTGACTCATGCGATCACAAGGATCTGGACAGCGGACGGCGTGGAGAACGAGGCTGTGTCTCATCTCTCCCTTGTCATGCGCCTGCCGCTGTTGGACAGTTTCAGACAATGGTCATGGGGGTTATGTCAGGAAACATCACTGAGTGGAAAATTTGCACAGAGCAACACTTTCAGCGATGAGCAACACGTCAATAAATTCACTGTGAATGGGAATACAGGCTCTGAAAAGGCTTTAAATTTGGACTCAAAATCAAGCTTTACCATCTCATTCAACTCCTGACCTTTCTCATCCAAAATATACACTCTGCCTGGCCTACCCTGGTGTTCTCAAAAATCAAAAGGTCACCTGAGTGACATCTGTTAAATAAATTACAGCTGAAACAGCCTTTTGTACCTTTGTCACCCTTTAGTAACCTCTCTTTGTGTGACTGAGTGTATTTTTTCCAGTTCGACTTGCTTGCTTGTTTTCCAGCCCGGAGACCGCACGATGACAGCGTTTCTCCAGCGATGCTACGTATGGTGACTTCAGCGCCACAGTGAGCAGCCATTGTGTCCCTCCCCTGGTATTCACCTCCTTTGCCCTTTTTCCCCACACAGTCTTCAGTTTAGCTCATTTCCGTATCAATGCGTGATATAAATTCAAATCAATATCAAATTACTTTCCATATGAAACTACTTTTTGGAAATTTGATTATGTACCTGTGTTCTGTGAACCTGTGTATATCTCTGCTGCATGCACCTGTACTGTATGAACCTGTATATACCTTGACTGCATGCACCTGCATGTACCTGTAATGTATGTGCCCACATGCACCTGCGTGTACCTGTGTTGCGTGAACCTGTATATACCTCTACTGCATGCACCTGTACATACATGTATGCACCTGAGAGCTTTTCGCATACCACAGATCTTCAGTACAGGTCTTATCAGAACCTGCTTCATGAAATCTAACTCTCTGTGACGCTGCTGATTTGGACTCAACACAAATGATAAGGAAACCTTGAAAGCCTACTCTATTAGCATTAAAAATTAACAGTGTAACAGTGAGGCATCACTGCGTGGCCTTGAAAGCGCAGATAGGCAGCAGAACGTTAGCAGAATGTTTCTGTCCACACCTGAAAGCTCCACAAAAAACAACCGGATCAAGGTTAAGCCAGGTTTACCTGAGGTCGAGAAAAAAAAAGGTGACCTATCAAATATTAAAGATTTTGAAAAGCTTCTATGAAATTATGCATGCATGAACAGGTAAATAATATTAACACATCCCCTCCTGTATTATTATTGTGAGATTGAGTTTTTTTCCCCCAAAATCATTGGTTTAGCTCAGTCCCTAATTTAGTTAAAAAAATAATCAACTGTGCTACTTTTTATTAAAATAGAAATGTGCAGTTATTCATAATTCATAATCAATGACACGTGTGATGAAGACTGAGATGAAGGGGTAACTGGGATCGACACTCATTTTGAAAGGCAGGTGACGTGGTGGGGTGCCGTGGGGTGAGACCTGGTGAAGCCGACAGGACAGGTGGCAAGGGGAAAATGACTGAATACAGACATGCGCACAGATGTTGCATGTATATAGATACACCCAAATACACACACGGACAAGCGTGCACGCACAAACACACACAGGTCCGTACACACATGCACACACGATGCCTCCTTGTTGAGCACTGAACTGATAAACACAAAGAAGCCATCAAACTCATTGATATGAGCCTGTTAGACCCCTTAGCTGCTAAGCACATCTGAGGGAGGTAGCTATTCCTGAACACCTAGCAAAGCAGCAGAGAGGAATAGAGGAGATGGAGGGCAGAGATGGCCACAGGTCTTCCATATTCGTATGGTTTCATGGACTGTATTGTGTTAGAACACCTGAGCTGACATATTCCCGTCCTGGATGCAAAATTAAAAAGATTTTCTTGCGCTTTTAAAATTCTAACACTCTGAGAACTGGGGAGGGAGTGTAACCTGCTTAAGGCAAGACAATAAGTTGAGTGAGGTAGTTAAATGGCCAGCTGAAAATAGAGCCTGAACACATTACACAGCCCTCTTGGACCAAGGTGATATGTCCCAGCAGATACTTTAATGAGAAATGCCACCTTCCACAGTAAGAGGCTCATGCAATCACTGGAATTCTTATAGGAAGATGACCGGTGTGACAGAGAGTTGGACAACAAAGGGTTGTGTTGACATATCATAGCTGGATATGACCCGAAGAAATGCAAAGCTTGCAAATAGGCGCAAATAGGCAGAAATTTTACTATCAGTCCATACTAACACGAATGTGCGCTAGCTGGGTGCTACATCGTTCACGTCGTCGATATCATTCTGTAATTAATCAATGATTGCTCGTCAATTATTAAACACGGTTCATAAAGACAACAATGCAATTTTTGAAATTCTGACCTAATAACTGTCTGATGTGGCTCTTGTCATGTTGCCATGGTTCTTGCGTACAGATGATGGTGTAATGATGACTTTCAAAACTCTGCTCTCTGTTCAACAGTCACAGCGATTACAGCTGTCGGGGGACGCTTATACAACCCTTCAACTCATCTGAGAAAACTATGAAGAAAGATAAAAACGATCTGTGCCGAGATAAAACAGGCAAGGAATATTTAAGTGTGATATTACATATATACATATCATATTTTGCTGGACTGATTAAAAATATAGGAATAAAGCAATTACATATCGCGATCTCTTAGATAACAGCCAGTATGTGCTACATTGACGATTAATTACGATGAAAAGAAGAAGAAAACGTATTGTAATTTTGCATATCAGGAACAGAAAAGCAGAAGTCGAACACATCACTCGCTATCTATCTATCTATCACAGGGCGAGGATCGTGTGTATCTTGGATATATTTTGTATTGACATTTTTATCTGACGCATTTGTGACGTTAAACTCTCCGGCAGAATGTACATTTTTTTGGTGGAGAGATTTTTTAAAGTGGTTTCCAGAGGAAATATGTACGTTTTTATATTATAATTGTACACCAGTACGAAATAACTTCCAGTACATTTTATTAATTATCGAAAAATATAAATGTACAAACATAGGATCTTTTTATCTTGAATCCAGCACAATTTATGATTTTATTTTTAAATTCAAAGTTAGTTTGCGTTTTTGCAGACACCAGCGAGACATTCCGATCATGAGATCAGATTCTTGTACCACAGACTTCGTTCCAAATTTCAGCTCCTACGCAGTGATTTCAAACAGCATGAAAAAAATTTGAATCTACACCTGCACCCTACGGCAAAACAAACCCAGACCTGTTAAGCCTTTGCAAATTGTAGCGGAATCTGACATTGCTGAACTTTAGAAAAAATATGCTTAGACGTTCAGCATCTTTATGTGTACGGTGGGGACGATATATTGATTGAACACAAAAAAGCTACAGGATGCGTTATTGTAGAAATCTAATCAGCCAAAGTAGACAAACCCATTGATATTAGAAGTTACAGAAGATATTAGAAGTTTTAGAAAGTGTTAGAAGTTGATGGGGAAGAGCTTGCGCTCACAGTCTGGTTTCCACAACCCCCAGCCCACACAGAGCGCTTTCCAGTGTTGCGGTGCTTTATATCTCAGCAAGCCCCACAATTTAAGAAAATATTGATAAAGGATAAACTTGCCACTGAGATGTACGTCTGGAAGAACAATATGTACGGTACCACAACAATTACTGAGCTCTAATCACGATCCGTTTAAAACAAGAACTTCGGGAACCATCAGGGCTTTTAAAAGTTTAATTTCCGGGAGGTCTGTTGCTGTTGTGTCTTTGGACAAGGTATTTAACCCAAAATGCTTAAGTATAACCCTGTAAATGACATGCAAACTTGTTCACGTTTTTACTGTAGAGAACTTTGTCCCTGCTTCACGCTGTGCTGAAAAAACTGCAGCTTGCACTTCTCTCTGACAAGACCATAAAAGGGAAGCGCAGATATTGTTAATTCACCGCGGCCGTGACGGATATAATTGACCTTGAAAGCCTAATAGCGACTGAAAGATAAACCACGTATAGGGCATAGATCAGCAATATTGTGGAAGCAAGTGGCGTTTATGCGCTTCCTCAAAAAATTGAGACAACCATAAAAACAACAAAGGGCAGATTACGATGGCTGCCTATCTGGAAAGAATCTATCGCTGCGTGCGAGTTTCGACGCGTAAAATCCAAGGGTCTATGAGTCCACTGGCAAGCTGTTCCGCGCATCGATAACTCACTGTGGGGAGACAAATTGATTTACGTTACATTTCTGAAACAACCTACGTGGAGCTACAGTTGCTAATGGAAGCTAGCTGACACAGCCTTAGAGCGTAGATGTGAATAAATGGATTTGCTCACCGTTTTGAAAATTACAATATACTAGCAGAGAGCAGAGGTACACCAATCAATCAGTCAATCAATGCAATCTGTAGTACATTTGCAACTATCCAACATGCAGCGTTTGAATTATCTTTAATTTATTTTTGTTGTATGTGGAGCTAATGGGTTAAACCTAAATGGAACATAGTTTGATTTCGTGTTGGCATGCACTGTATTGTGCACGCGGCGTGCTTTTTAGGAAGTGGTAATTGCACAGAATACAGACTTGTCCTCACTGTAGTATGTTTGTAATGCGCAGGAGTAACTGAAACTATTATTATTGCCAGGGACAGAGGTAAAAGCAACTTAACATTACATTACTGCCATTTAGCAGACAGTCTTTTCCAGAGCGAATTAAATAGGTTACAGTGTTAACATTTTAGCCATTTATACAGTTGGATATTTACTAAGGCCATTGTGGGTTAAGTACCTTGTGGCAGTGCCCCAGTGGGGAATCGAACCAGCAACCAGTTTGGAGCTCTCCTTGCCAATGTGCTACACTGCTGCCCCCTAATAACAATTTAGGTGTGTGTGTGTGTGTGTGTGTGTGTGTGTGTGTGTGTGTGTGTGTGTGTGTGTGTGTGTGTGTGTGTGTGTGTGTGTGTGTGTGTGTGTGTGTGTTTCAGTCCTAGGAGTTGTGATTAACTGCCCAAGTCATTTGTCATGCAACATAAAATAGTTTGCATCAGGGCAGGTAGAATTAAAACTGATTCTTACAGATGGTACCACAAACAAGTTTTCAATAGATCGTTTTTTTTTCCCTACAAAGTCTAAATGGCTGGAAAGGTCTGTTTCAGATATTGTGAAACATTGTGATCTGCTGGTTAGCAGATAGCATTTATTCATGTATTGACTGGGGCTTGCACTTTGGCTACTTGGAACTTAAGGTCAGTCACAGCTCTTAGATGTGTGATCAGTTGTGCTTGGAGGTTGTTTTCATACACATGTTGACATTTATTCCAAAATTGATCACCTTTGCTGATTGATAGGTGGAGATCATTTGATCGTTGGAAAAATAATCTTTGGTAATATTGGTTTTCAGTTTTTAGGAAGTTTCAGAACAGAGCACAATGTATTATCTGTAACATTGATGGCTAGTTTACTAGTTAACAAGATATAAGGCGTTGTGATATCCCCATAGATTTATTATACATGGAGTGATAGCCAGTTCAGTGCATGTCTCATTGACTGTTCCGTCTCTGCCATTGTTGAAGCTACAAGCATTCTGATTTGCTGGCTCATTATGAACATTCTTGAAGAGGCGTGGTCTAAAAGCAAAGCACCGGAAGAGAGAGAGCACTGGAACCTTCTGGAAGGAGGACAGAAGGAATGCACGAGCTGAATATCTGGTCAGAATAGAATGTCTGTGCCTGTATGCCCCAAGCAGCATGAGAATGGGTAAGACATCATGCCACAATGTTAGCACAAGTCAGGGGCTGTCAGGTCATACCTCCATACATTTTATCTGACCCCTCTGAACCACATCTGAACCACACCTGAACCACACTTGAACCACAAGGCTGCTGGACCACCCCAGAGGGCCACTGGTTCAAGCCCCAGCCAAGTCATACCAAAGCCTATAAAATGCTACTCACTGCCTCTCTGTGCATGGAACTCAGCATTAAGGAAACAAACTGGGATTCACTGGTTCAAGCCCCAGCCAAGTCATACCGAAGCCTATAAAATGCTACTCACTGCCTCTTTGTGCATGGAATTCAGCATTAAGGAAACAAACTGGGATTCGGAGGCCTGAGACAGACAAATCAGTCACATGATGCATTGATCACTCCCCCACTCCCATCCAGAAAAAGACAATAGACATTCGGAAGGCCTTACTGCAAGTCAGAATTGCATAACCAGTCAATTGGGGTTTCACTGGAAAAGGGGTCAAGGATTTCAGCAATGCCTGTACGTGTTTTCTTTGTCAATCAAGTGTTGACAAGTCTGCGGTTTTGTCTTGCTGTCAGTAGATTGCACTTATAACAGAAGTTCATGGCATATCTGCTGCCCTGGTGAGACCAGCTGGCCAAACTCTACAGACAAAAATCATTCTTGCTGCTCCTCACTTAACGCAATGGAGTCCATCTGTGGGGGTGAGTGGACCACTTCACCAATCTCTTGTCTGTTGAGGAGCAGTGTGGTGCAGTGATCAGGAGCATGGCCCAAAACCAAAAAAACGTTTGATTCCCAGGTGGACTGTTGCTGTTGTACCCTTAAATACGTTTAGCCCAAATAGCCTTTGTACATATACCTGTATATATCATGTAAAAATGTAAGTAATTCACTGTGGTTAAAGAAGTTCACTAAGCACATGTAATGTATGTTTAAGCGTGGCAGTGCTGTTTCGGTAAAAATATGGGCCCTCTGTGCTCTGTGGACATTCCAAACTTAATTAGAAACCACAGATGCAAGAGTAGATTCTTTTGTTTTTGGCTCTGTGTAACTGTATTGGCATACTTTATAACAATGCAACCCCAGTGTGGGCTGGCACTAACAACTTCAAAAGGTGCAGGGAATGTTTTTCAGTGATAAACTGTCCCAGAAAAGGACAGCTTGTATCTCCATTTGCACCGAACAGTACATTTACATTTACATTCACATTTACATTTATTCATTTGGCAGACGCTTTTATCCAAAGCGATGTACAAAAGTGCAAATAATGAGCAAACAACAGGTACAAGAGCAAGATGTGTAATGCACTAAAGTGTCTCCTTGCCATTTGGAAGCCCTTCTGCTTCTCCCACACTGAGCATGTTATCACCATCGGCAAAATAAAAGAGAAGCCGTCGCTGCAAATTTGAAAAATTAAAAAGCATATGAGTGGCTGGTTTTCTTTCAAATGGAGCCTTGCAAAATTCACAATAATCAAAATGCACTGTTTCCTTGTTTCCTTCCAGCTAGCAGCAGAAATATATCCAAACACACGCCCTATCATTCTGCTACTGCTCAGCATCACTGACGTGGTCCACAAATTGCAATTACAATCGGTCAGAATAAAATTATAAGTTCAATCACTGATTGTTTATATGAATAATGCCAATGAATGATGTTCCAGTTAATAATATGTGCAAATTGAATACAAGGAATGAATCAATAATTTAATTGAATTAAACATAAATAATTTTAAGGTGAATTGGAGGGAAAATGGTTTCACTGGTGCAAGGCGCATCCTAAGGATAAATTACAAAAATACTGTCATGTTTTTTCAATAAATCTAATTTTAAAAGCTGTATGGCTCAAGGGGTATTTTAATTTTCAAACAGTTCAACACTCTCCCCACAGGAAATCTCTGCCGTCAATGGTAGAAGGCAGTATGACGCTGTGACCTGGCACATTGTGTGTAATAACAAAAGTCTTCCACAAGATGTCAGTGTTTGCTCAGATACCGAAAACAGCTTCTCTTCTGTGGTGGATATAGCGTTCCCTCTGAACTGAGTAACACTGATTCCACTGTAATGGCTCTGTTACAATAATATGCTCACCAAGACTTGATCAGTGTTGTAATTACAATAGGATAGCTGGCAGTGAACAGGAGGACACATCAGGAATCCCTCAGCCAACCAGAGATGCCAGGAACCAACAGAGTACCAATGATATGCGTATTCATTGGTGGAGGGAATAATTCAAATTTGCGCTGTGCAAAGTGAGCAGAAACAGAATACACTGTAGTACTGTAGATGGGTCTACCCTTCACTGCACTTTGTGATTCTCTTTAAATAACATGTGTGTGTGTTACATCTTATGATGCTGGTTGTCCCTCTGTTAGGTTACATCACATTAGTTCATTACTGGCGTTTAGCAGATGGTCTTATCGAGAGCAATGTACACAGGTTACAGTTTTTACATGTTATCCATTTCTATAGCTTGATATTTACTGAGGTAATTCTGAGTTAAGTACCTTGCCCAAGGGTACAGCAGCAACGCCCCAGCCGGGAATTGAACCAGGAACCAATCGGTTATGGGCCCTGCACCATTATGCTATGCTGCTGCCACACTAGCTGTGTTATTCTGCAGCTACTTGAGTGCGTTGACCGGTCAGGTCACCCTGGGGCAGGCTGTTTTGAAGAAGTATGTCTCACAGAATGATCTCACAGTTTGAACGGTCAATGCCCCCACGTTACCCCTCATGCATGCTCAGATGAATCCATGCTTCCCCTTGCATTCCCGGCATAGTCACAATCAAAACATCAAGTTAATTTGTTTCTATTACTTTTCTGCCAACACTCTTTGAAGACTGGAAATGAGAAATTTGATTTGACGCAGAAGGTGGTGTACAATTCCACTGAAACCTCGTCAGCAGTTTCCCCCTGGGAACGGAGCTTTGTTTTTTTTTCTGTCTACACTAACATATTTATACAATCAATACATTATCTTAGTCCTTGATAGAGTGAATAATGGCTATCTATGTATCATTCAGTCTCATCCATAGTTGCTCTCTTCCTGTTTACTTTCTGCACTGTGGGCAGAATTCACTGAGTTCATGCACACACACGTTATAAATGATGTGCAAGGAAGACATCATGGACGCCATTGGCAGCAGTACACGATGGTGGTAAGGAGCAGTACTTGTAACCGAAAGGTTGCTAGTTCAAATTCCTTCTGGGGCACTGCTATTGTACCCTTGGGCAAGGGACTTAACCCAGAATTGCCTGAGTAAATATCCAGCTGTATAAATTGGTAACATGTAAAAAACAATTGTAACCTATGTAAGTTGCTCTGGATAAGAGCGTCTGCTAAATGCCAATAATGTAATGTAATGTAATGTAATGTAATGGACACTGTCAGTGAACCAATGCAGCTTTGGTCGCATTTTATGTGGCAGTGTCATTTCATGGCAAAAGTCACCCCAAGGTGCTAACCGTGCACCCAAAAGCCGCATTTGATTTGACTGTAAACTCAAACTGCGCAGGTGAACATGCTTTTGAGAACGAGAAGGAAGCGGAACCAGAGCTCAGCTCCTCTCGGCACCAATGCCACCGCTGGGACATAAAAGTCCTCTCTGAAGGTTGTCACGCTCGCCGCATTTTGGCAGAGACTTCTGTTCTGACACGGAATGTTCCGGACCTGCAGTGCACCATGGGTAATTGGACAGCTCACCTCAAACAGAGGTCAGGTGACAGAGAGCATCTCTACCCAGCCAAGCTTTTTTTTTTTTACTTTTCATCCCTTTTTTTTAAAAAAAAGGTGAAGATTTTAAGTGTGAATTTCCTCAGCGCAGAGAAGACAACAGTTTTAGCACAATGCATCAGGATGCTGTGTGACTGGGGAGTGTGACTAACAGACACATAAGGAGTCTGACATTACTTTGGAAAGACACTTTCCATTGTATCTAAATGAAAACTTGTTTACATGGTTGTGTGAAAAGCAGATTTTTGAACAAAACAATGAGTTGGCTGTCAGTCTCTGAGCCCCTTGGTGATTGGGGTTATTTGGTTGAATGATTTCTGAGAGAAGTGCGTCTGAGTGTCTCTTGAGCTGTGGAAACTGATGCTGAATTAGGTCACTTCCTTTCCTGTGATCAAACAGAGACCTTAAAGGGGCCCAGATAACTGCTACACCCCTTCTCTTAGCCTGTACCTACTTCAGAGAAACTGCATATACTGCAGAGAGACAACCTCTTACAGCATAAACCTGCTGGAGAAACCACCTCTTACAATCTAAATACACTATTGAGGTCCCACCTGTATAAACTGAAGAGAAAGACTTCTTTGCACAACCTGTATATACTGCAGAGACCACCTTTTACTGCCTAAACATGTTGGAGAGACAACCTCTTACACTCTAAATATACTGCTGAGAGACACCACCTCTATATGCTGAAGAGAGACTGCGTTGTACAGCCCCTTTATGCTACAGTGAAAGACTGCCTGCTACAGCCTGTATATACTGTAGAGAGAAACCACCTCTTACAGCCTAAAGATACTGTAGAGAGAGACTGCCTCTTACAGTCTATATGTATCACACAGAGAGATCACTTCTTATAGTGTTAATACTGCAGAGAGAGACTGACTCTGACAGTCTGTAAATACCGCTTCTCACAGTCTGCACATACAGCGAAAAAAGAGAGGCTACCACTTGATGGTATGTGTTATACTGCACTGCACTGCACAGAAAACTACATCTCCCATGAGCCCATCATGAGCACATCTGAGTGAATGGAGTCCCTCCCTGGGTTCATCCTTGGTGCTCGGGAGGACAGCTCAGCTGCTGATGAGTCACGGCTGTGGAGTAAAGGAGTGAAACACTGCAGCTGCGCCGGCATCGCAGGAACCAACCCCACATCACACACAACTCGGCCATTGTGCACAACAGCTGGGAGGTTAACAAAAGGCAGCTCACACACAATCAGACCTTTTGTCCTCATATTCGTCATGACAGTTAGGAAAGTAAAAGCTTGTGCAGATCCATGTAGTAGGAGTTCACATGTAATCTAATCTGTCAAGCTGAGGTTGAAGAACTGAATACTGAGTGGAGGTTGATATGTCCTTATGACACCGTCTCAGTGGCAGAGAGAGATGTTGCATGCACTCCCTTTAAATGACATTCATTTATTTATAATTATCCTAATACAAATTTAATCCTCATCATTTAAAATTCTACACAAAAGGTGGTGAACAAACACTGCCTTTAATAATGAAATAATAAAATAATATTAAAATACTAATAACAATAAAAGACGGATTACATTTATACAGTGTCTTTCAAGGCTCTCAGAACACATTACAATGAGGAAGCGGAACTCACCTCAACAAACAGCTCCCACCAGGGTGAAACCTGGCAGCCATTTTGCACCAGAACGCTCAACACACATCAGCTGAGGCAGAGAGGGAGGGAATTGTCTAACCAATTAAATGTGGGGATTACTAGATGACCAAACTGAAAAAGCCTGATTGGGAATTTAGCCAGGACACTGTGGAAACCCCCATTCTGTGCGAGAAGTAGCGTGGGATCACAGAGAGTCAGGAGCTTGGTTTGACACTTCATCTGAAAGACATCTTCCACAGTGTAGTTTCCCCGTCACTGCACTGGGGCATTGGTCTTCTGTGGATGACAGAGGGAACACTGCCCCCTACTGGCTCTTCAACTCCACTTCCAGCAACAACTTTTTCCCCACATGGACTCCCAAATGACCATTCTTTCTGAGATCCTGAAATCTCATGTCATCTCCAATGTGAGCAGATGACAAATAACATAATATCCATGCTAACATCATACAGCAAGTTTACAATGTCAGCATTAACGCCTAGAGCTACTCCCGGGAAACTCTAGTCCGTGTGAACTGTTAGCGTGACTCTGTGTAGGAACACGGGCTTTTATATAAATTATTTACATCAATACCACATCATTACCTTAAATATAACATCAGATTTCCATGTCTAGCAGATGCCCTCGCCTATGGTGACTGGCCCATTTTCAAACCTCTGCATATTGTTCATTTACACAGCCAGACGGGGAAGCAATTAAAGTTTAGTACTTCACTCAAGGGCACAATGACAGTGTGCTGTATGCCAGTCGTAAGCCCACAGAAAGCAGACTGCGTCCCTCTATTCCACATAATGGGTACAGAATCTGGTTAAACAGTACATGTGAAGGCCCCAGATATCGCTATTCTAGGGATGACTGTACCAGCTAACGTTCTTATAATACAATTACACTCACCATTTATGTTTGAGAAAAAATAAAATATGTTCAGTCAGCTGACCTATTTACTGACCCAATGAAAAATATTGGATGGAAGTAACATTGGATGGAGTGGCTTTTAAGCTTAGTGTCTGAAATGTTAGCACTGAATATGAATTCCATCGTGATGGGTAATAAGATCAACAAAAAAAATTGGAAAAAAACATGGTCCCTCAAGGATGAACGAGGCAGACAAGCAAATGCACCAATAGCTATTTATTAGCAGAGCGGACTCCCCCTTTACAGACCTGGTAACAACTTCAAAGTTATATACATATTCTTACAGCATTTACACCATTAAAAAGTTTTATGTTTTTACCAACGAAAAGCCGGGAGAGACATCGCTAAGGGTGACGAGGTCACGGACTGGACGCGCTTGCCGCTCGGTACCGGAACAGTGAGGGTCAGGGGCAGGAGAGTGTCATGGGACACGGGACGAGGGGGTGGGGGAGCACGCCGGCCACAGGGGCCTGGGGGACGAAGCGGGGTGTGTCTGAGAGCAGCACGAACCGGGGGGGCTGTAACATGCACCTGCAGCCCTCGGTTTCACACACGGAGACGCTCTCGCTCGGAGACGGCCCCTCGCCATGGAAACGACCTCGAGAGGCTGACGCCGCAGCGTCCGATTGGCTGCCGGTGGGAGCTGGGAGCTGGGAGCTGGGAGCTGGGGGCATGGACGAGCAGCCATCTTGAATCAGTCTTTATGTTGTAGTTTTTTTTTTTTTTCGGATCCTTTGATCTGGAGGCGGGGTCAGAGGGTTCTGAGAGTAGGAGGGGCTATGAGGGTTCAGGGGGCGGAGAGTGGGCGGAGCAGGGGCGTGGCGGCAGGCCCCGCCCCCTCAGACGTGCGACACCCTCTGGGACTCGCGGTGCTGCCGGATGCTGTACAGCCACTTGATGATGCGGGCGTTGCGCTCGACGGCGGAGATGCCGTAGGGCACGTGGTCACCGGCGTCGTCCTCGTCGCGCCCGTCGTCCTCGCTGTGCCGCGAGCGCTCGCAGTCCGAGCTCACCATGCTGGCGCTGCGGAAGTTGAGCGAGACGATGTCGGAGCCGGCCCGCGTCAGGCCCTCCACCGCCAGGTGCTCCAGCTCGCCCGGGTCCAGCCCGCACAGGTTGAAGAAGCGCTCAACGTCGGCGCCCGCCCGTGCGTAGCGGTCGCTCAGGTCCGACTTGGAGCGGTGCAGGGAGGGCCGTTTGGCGGCGCCGGCCCCGGGCTCCGCCCCCTCGCCCTCGGGGTGGCAGGGGGGCGGGGCGTAGGGCTTGGGCGGCAGCGGCGGGGCGGAGCTGCTGCTGGGCGTGGCCCGCAGCGACTTGCCGTTGCAGATGCGGCGGATGTCAGAGGAGCTGTGGGACACGTGCAGCCAGGCGTCACCGGCCTGCTCCTCCAGGGGGCGCTTGCTCAGGTTGAGGTTGCTGCCCTGCGGGCTGCCCCGCCCCTGGGTGGGGAACACCTTGAGCGACTCGGCGAAGGAGCGGCGGTGCAGCTCGGCCGACTCGGACCGCTGCGGCGCCCAGCTGCGGGCGCTGTGCTTGTGGCTGGCCGCAGACGCCGCCCCCTCCGAGCTGTTCAGAATGTTCTTCAGCATCTCCAGGTTCAGGTTGTCCCGGGTCACGCACGTGTCCGACTTGGCGTTGTTGTTGGAGGCTTTGAGGGCGGGGCTGCTCCCGGCCCTCCTGGGCCCGGCACCGGGACCCGGGCCCGAACCCGGTCCCGGGCCGGCGGGGGGTTTGACGGGCTCCTGCTTGGCATTGATCACCTCCTGGCTCTTGACGTACTTGGCCTTGTCGGCCTCCAGGCGCTCCACCGCGCTGAGCCGCTTGGGGTTGGGGTCCACCTGCCGGCGGAAGTAGTCGGGCCCTTTGTTGAGGATACGCAAGGGGACGGCGGAGGCGAAGGAGCTGGCGGGGCCCGCGGGCTTGCTATCTGTCTGTAGCGTTTCTATGGGCATGCTTAACCGTCTCTCCCCGGCGGCCGTCTTGGACTCTGCGATTGGCTCTCCTCGGAGAACTGCCCGGATACATGTGCATCAAGCCAGATGATTGGACGATTAGTTCTCTCTCCTCTGTCGGCCGGCCCTCATCTCCCAGTGCATCGAACAGCCCAGCTTCCTCCTGTTCACCTCCTTCCTTTGTGTGCAGAGCAAGTGGAAATCTGGGGGAAAAAAAAAGAAAAGAGAGCAACCAATCGGTCATTAGGGAGCCGGTGACATCACAATTACAATAAGAAAGAAAAACAAAGAGGCAGATCTGCGGCTGACTGATGCTGCTCTTACTTACGCTGCCAATTTACCTGAAAATACTTCATGTCTGGAACACTGAATATAGTCATTTGACATGAAGATGCATGTCAACACATATATAACTGTATCTATGTCCTATACTTATGTAATATATAATTTCAACACACATACACACACAATGTAAACATAATGGCTTACCAATGAATGCATATATTTGTAATACACACACACACACACACACACAAACACACACCGCCTTGCTGCCCCTTAAAAAAAAATGCTCACAAACATGCTTCCCCGTTAAATGACGGTTCGCTCTTTACTGTTGCATTCCAGAAGCTGCGCATGATGTAAAGTAGACAATACATTTCTTTGCCCCTCCCCCTAGATTTTAACCCTTGACATGCATTCCTAATGGCTTATCATAGTCGGGGGCTGGCAAAGAGCCTACCATTCCTCAGCTCAGCACAAGCACAACAAATTCGCACATTCCTCAGGAACGGTGCGCATATTTCATGGTTTATTCATAGGAGGCAGAGTTTTCATCTCAACAGCGAATCCCAGACTTCCAGAGCATGTCTTCTCATGGCGTTTTGTAGTGATGACAGTGTGTGTAATGAGTTTTCCCTGCTGTCGCCCGGATACACCGAGATCAGAAGAGATTTATAATTCCTCCAATTAAAGGCTGTCAGCAGACTGGAGCGGGGGGCTTGAGATTTCACAGAGTGATCCGCGCAGGAATATTTACATAACCCGCCCCACACTCCAGCACACACTCACACACACACGCGCACACACACACACACACACACACACACACACACACACACACACACACGCACACACGCACACTCACACACGCACACTCACACACGCACACTCACACACACACACGCACACGCACACACGCACACACACACACACACACGCGCACACGCACGCACACAGGCTCAATTTGTCGAAAGACATCCAATAAAATCACTCACATCACACAGGTCCAAATGACCTTTCAAAGGCTGTCCTCAAATGTAGTCCAACAGACTCAGAGGCTGTGAACTCCACCCATCATTACTGCAGCTAACATGCCTAATGGCCTGAAAATAACGCATAATTGAGTGTGGAAAACCGTACTGCACATAACCACTGTAAACACGCGCAGCAGTACCCCCTAGTGGCTGGTAGGGGCGCAGCGCACTGTTTCCATGCTGGAAAACGCCTCCCCTGCACTACTGTATGTCTGAACCATTCAAGCGCTGCAGGGGTTGGAACAGGTACTGACAGTGAACTCCAGTACTCTCAATGTTTGTTATATTTGAACTCATCATTAAAATATTAAAATATGTAATTACAATAGTAGTGCAAAATAAAAAATATGCACAAAACGTTCTGTTCTGGGGTTCAGCATCTGGTACTGGCATGTCTGCTCTTTAAAATGACCCCATATTTTATGAATTTCAGTTAAACTCCTGAGGCAGTTAAATTGCAGAAAGGGCCCATTATATTCAAACACGATGCTCTCCATCAGCTGAGGGCTCTGGTAATGAAGCGTACGCTGCTGCTGAATCTGCTGTGTCTCTCAGAGTTTAACGCACTGCCCTTCAGCTCTCAGCGTGTGACGCTCTCGAGAGTGGGCTACATGTGGGCAGGCCAGGAGAAAAAAAGAAAACAAAACACAAAACGACCCATCAACGTCACTCTGACGCCCCAAATTATGCTCGCCCCAGTCCCAGTCCTGGCAGCCCCCACACACACACACCCACATACACACACACACACACACACACACACACACACACACACACACACACACACACACACACACACGCACGCATCACGAAGCCCAGTGTTTATAAAAAGCCAACTCTTTATAAACCTCAGTACAAGGGACGGGGTTGTTGGATGGACTCTAGATCTCAGAACATCGAGAGTCATTGTTCCTGTGTTCATGGAGTCCCTGCATCTACAATGGCAGTCATTCATGAACAAACTACATTGTCTGTACGTATATGTACATATTTAAATGTTCATTTCTGTACATCTGTGCATGCAAATGGATATCTGTGCTAGCACATATACCTGTATCTGTGTCTGTGCGTGTGCGTGTGCATGCATATATGCGTCTGTGTGTGTGTGTGTGTGTGTGTCTGTGTGTATTTAGGCATTGTTTACATGCAGGGGAAATCACATGTTGGAAAACCCACCTCGACGATTTTAAGCAGGCTTACGAAATATTTTTCCCTCCACTTTTGCCCAACTACTGGTGACTAAGAGTACAGAAATAGCAGCTCTAGGCAGCTCAGAGAGGCGTATTTTTATCTGCATCACCCAGAGGGATGCAATGTTCAGAGGGACCATGTGCAGAGAGCAGCATGGTGGAACAGCAGGCGTGTTCCTTCGGATCAGCGCTGCGCGCATTCCCAGATCCTCCGGATGAGGATTGACTGCTAGCATGGGCTCGGTGAACGGGGCGGGCCATCCAGGTGATGTAGAGATCAGTGGATTGACCAGACGGGCAGGGCCAGTCGGTAGAGGGCAGGGCTGACAGAGAGATACGCCTTTGGTCTCATGCGGGGAGCCGAAACCCTGCTGCCGGGTCACGTGTGTGTGTGTGTGTGTGTGTGTGTGTGTGTGTGTGTGTGTGTGTGTGTGTGTGTGTGTGAGAACCTGTGTATACATGTATGTGACTGTGTGTGGGTGTCTTTGGTGTGTGCCAGGAGATCAGCGTTCACAGCAATTCTAGTAAAATGAGGGTCATATAAACACACAGGAAACACAGGAAATCACTCCAAATGACATCATCCCAGTTTAAAGAGCTGGAATGTTTTTAAAAGGAAGAAGAAAAAAAACATTGATCCTCAGATTTCTGTCCTGGGCACAACATCTAAGAACAGAATTCAGCGTAGAAGTGCCCACTTGCAACAGTTTAATTCGTAATTAATGCATTAATAAAAGGTGCTCATGGCCAAAGAACGCATGACGATCAGTTCCAGTTATACTGGCATTCAGTAACGGACAATGAGGACAGCTTCCTTCACCAGGTCCAGTCATCTCTGCTGTGAGCTTGCCAACATTCCTACAGCATTCCAGGACCCGACTCACACAAGTACCATCTGAAACCCCCGCCCTCTGCCCTCTGCTTAAAAGACTTCACCAGGCAGGAATACGATTAAACCCTCTGTTATGTCCACATTTTGCATCGGGCTGGACTCTGTGTAGTTCAGACAATCACAACAGCTGCAGTACACAACAGAACAAGGGCTTGAACTGTGCCATCAGTAAACATCCTGCAGGGGGCTTTTTATCAATATTTCTATAGAAAGAGAAGACAAAACATCAGAAGCTAAATGGGAGCTTTTATTTCCTCTCTCTGCAGAATAAACATTTCTAGGTCTGGACTTTTCCACTGAGTTTACACAAAGGGCTTTGCTGGTCTTCAGAGTGTTCTGGGGGATTCTGGGTACACCTATGTGGGTGCCACATGTTCTCCTCTGGGTAAGAGAAGGAAGAAGGTTTGTCATGTGACGAAAACAGAGACACTCAGAGCCCTCCCCAAGTGACCTGAGACCAGAGGCCCAAACCGGGCCTGAGGCAGGAAGCAGACCTGTTTCCCAGAGCACTCAACACCACACGGCGCTGAGGCAAAAATCTCTGCTGCTCCCTAGGGACCACCACCTGCAAACAGCATTCTCTGCTTCTGAAAACCACATCTGCAAAATGCATCTCACAGCTGATAATAAAAAAAATGATCATTACATCCAACCGCTCATGATCCACTGCTTTTTACTTGAAAGTTAATGAGTATATGATGGAATATCACTTATATTATTCTGTGCTGTATCAGTTGTACTCATATTTAATGAGGTTAAGTGAAAAGGGAACAGGGAATTAGGGAAAGGACACAATGACCACAGAGACTGTGTCCGCGTTGGACCAGCTACTGAAAAATAGCAGTAGCATGCTAGTGTGCCAACGGTAACTCTGACAGTAAACACGCTTTTAACACCTGCTCACACTTCCGTAGTTCATTCAAATTCCAGGATCATAATTGAGGAAGTTCCAAATTAGGCTTCCTTCCCACATACACACACACATACACATCGGCACTAAACAAACACGGCCACGCCACCGCACCTCCGACTGAGGGCGCTTCTGATTTATGATCTGAACGTGATCACAATTCCAGATGAGTCTCGGGCGAACGCAAACATCTGCTGTGTGTAAATGATCTGTGCTGTTTAGGGAGTTCAGTCTGTGCAGAGAAAGGACGCACTACACAGCTGGAGACAAGAACAAAAAACCACAAACCCTAACCTCAAAAAATAATAATATATTAAGAGAAATAAAAACTGATTAGTCTGTGTTCCTGCGTGACCAAACTGCATTCACAGAATATAACTAATGGTGCTTGACAGGACCGAAGAATGGGGCTACACGCTGCACAGATCCTTTCATGGTGCTGGTGTGATCGTTACGTTAGCCCTCCCTGTATTAGAGGGGCCTCGGCAGCTCGATTCTCAGGCCCCCGAGGGGTGCGCCGAGGCGTCGCCTGATCAGAAACGCATCCGCGGTGCTCCTCGGTGAGGATACTGTCGCCGTGGCGTCTGGTCCGCGTCGCCGCGGAGAGGCGAGCGCTTCCCACGGGGGGATTCGGAGAGCAGCAGGGTGGTTGCCATGCCAACGGGCCCTGCTGAAGGCGTGCGATCGGTAGTTCTCCGATCCGCGGCTTTCCAGGAGCTGCTGGCGTTCGTGTCTGCGGCGAGACCTGCCTGCGCGCTCTTCCTGTGCCACGCCCTCGCCACAACGCAGGGACGACAACATACACACGGCACCAGCGAATTCATCTGCCTGAGGGTAATACACAAGGCAATACGATCATAGAAAATTATAATATTATTCACGCCAGCATGAATTTTTGGTAATAATAAGACAATGGAAAAGCTCATGATGGCATGATGGCATGTCATTCTGCATAGTAAAGAGGTAATTTTTTGGTATCCTGTAGATCCTCCTTTCATCGTTGTTTCACCCCTCTTTGGAAGGCTGTTGCACACATTCTGGTGGCATTCTGGAAGCATTCTGGGAGCATTCCGGAAGCGTTCTGGAACCGTTCCTCTGGTAGTGCATCCCATACTGTTTATAGCAGTCTAGTACTTTCCGGCTGCAATTTTGTATCCCAGGGGTTCAGTGGGACTGAATTTGGTCGACTGCGATTCCCTCCTGAAACCACGCCCTCATACTGCTGGCACAGAGACAGACACCTCCGCGTTCCCAGAATTCCCTCTTCTGCTAACTCAAGTCTCATGGAAAGGCTCCACATCAATGAGGAAGCTCAGGTCATCAGGCATTTAACTGAATATAGGTGTGTTCTTCTGCTTGTGGTGACAGATTCAGTTCGGCTGCCAGTGTAATTAGCGAACTGGCAAATTAACAAACTGGCAAACCCAGCCATCTTCTCTCATGAACAAGGGTAACTGAGCTGCTTCATTAAATACCCAGTGGTATGAATGACTGATGTGCAAACTAGACTAGATGCAAATTGCTCCGTATAAGCATGCCTGCTCAGCTTATGTGCTGTGAATGCATTCATGATCAGGTCTGTTCTCCCCCGCTCCATGAAGCTTCTGGTGGTTGTAGTTCCCAGAAGTTTCTTTCCTAGTCAGTGAGCTTCAGAGCCTGTGAGCACAGAAAGCCCACGCTCTTGGAAGTGGTTTCTCTCCTGCTTCATTTACATTTAAATTTTTGTCATTTAGCGGATGGTCTTATCCAGAGCAACTTACGTAGGTTACAGTTTTACATGATATCCATTTGTACAGGTGGATATTTACTGAGGCAATTGTGGGGTAAGTATCTTGCCTGAGGGTAAAGCAGCAGCGCCCGACCGGGGAATCGAACTGGCAACCTTTCAGTTATGAGTCCTGCTCCTTAACCACTATGCCACACTGCTGCGGATTCAGTGTCTGACTCCTGCACACAGATGCAGAGGCATGCAGAAGAGAATCACACAGCCCAGCACCTATCTGACTCCAGTGGGATTGCAGAGCCGGGGGGGGAATTTGCAGAAAGACGTACACTATCAGGCCCGTCTTTGACTGGGAGCTGTTAACGGACTCCGCGTTAGCAGTTTCTGCATTCAGCGCGGGGTGCCGGGATTAGGTGTGTGTGTGTGTGAGCAGCAATTCTGAAAGGAAACGTTATTGCGTGTTAGATGAAGCTCCGGCCTTCCTCGGCGGGTTTTCGTCAGAATGCTGAGCGGATTATGGGCTTTGTGAGGAAACGCTGGTGAGAGGGGCACGGATGTGGGGTGATTCGGAGGGCCCTGAAAGGATGCTCTGCTCCTCAGCAAGACAGCAGGAGTTTCTCTCAGCAGCAAAGCAAGTTCCCCTGACAGACGCACCGTCAGTAACCATTTCTGAACTGCAACGGACACTGTCAGGAATTGTTTCTGAATTGCAACAGACAAGGTCAGTAATTGAATAGAATTGAACTGAATTGAATTGAACCCTTTCAGAAATGGAACAGACACTGTTAGTAACCGTGTCAGAACTGGAACAGACACCGTCAGTAACCCTTTAAGAACTGGAACAGACGTGTCCATATCTTACAGGAGGAGAGACTTACTAGAAGGGCTGGAATCAGCTCTGCATGTCTGCGCTGATGAAGAGGGAGAGGCCGATTCCGCCTGCGCAAGACTCAGGCTCTGGAAGGTTCTGGCTGGGTACTGGCTTTCTCCGGCTCCTCTTTCTCCTGCAGCTGTGAGGTGTCAGTGGGGGTGATTCCTGTAACACAGCCAGGCACAAGCAGGTGAGACAAGCCCCGCACACGCACGCACACACGCTCACAAACATCTACACACACATACTCTCACACCCAGGCACAGGGGCACACACGCACGCAAACAAAAACATGTACACACACATACTCTCACACCCAGGCACAGGGGCACGCACACACACACATGCGCACACACACGCGCACACAGAGCTGATCTGCAGTCAGCGGGAGTGTACTGTCACAGAGAGGACAGGATACAGCCCCTGTGCGGGATTCTTCCAGCGGCTGATCTGCAGTCAGGAGATTAACCCGTCTCTCCCGGCAGGTCTCTCCCGCTGCTCTCCAAGGTGACACAGGAAGTCTGGGGCCGTTCCGAGTCTGCCCTGCACAGCAACAGCGGAGCCCCGCCCCCTCCCCCGCCTCTGCTGCAGCAGAGGCCCCGCCCCCCCAGCCTCTCTCTGACTGGAGCGCGCTCAGACGGTGGAGCTCCGCTGCTAAGCTCCGCTCACAGAGACACAGAGGCCTGCCACCCCTCACCCCGACACCCTGCTGCCGTATCGATCACGGCACCAGCAGCCAACAGCAGCCGCCGCTGTGACGTCACTGCCAACGCAACCTCACAGACACGCAGAGAATAAACCACCCGAAGACTGAGAGCATCGGAACACGTTCCGTTCACTTCTGCTCTGTTTACACATATTTATGGCCGGGTTTTCATGTATTTTAATGCCAAAGCTGCCTCGCCAAGATTCTGACTCTCCCGCTTGCTGCCAAAGGTAAGAATCTTGATTTAAACCCAACGCCAGTGTGACGCTGTCCTTGCCTCAGTGTGGCAAATGACATCACGCCACACCTTCATAAATCAGACACAAACAGACAGTGTTGGGGGCAGGCTGTGTGGAGCAGCATGTTCTGAAGCTCTAATGGCTTTTCACAGACAGAGGCCTGCCGTTCAGGAAGCTCCTGGAAAAATCAGTCAGCCTCCTGTCCTATTTTTGGCTGGATGTGTTTTCCCCCATCCTTACCTTAGAGAACTGCACTTCAGCCATGCACGGAGAGTCAAACACACACGCAGACCTGCCAGGTGCGGAACCGGAGGGGCCTCATTGATCTCAGGTCAGCCAGGCAGAGACACGGAGACATGTCATTGATCTCAGGTCAGCCGGGCAGGGACACAGAGACACCTCACTGATCTCAGGTCAGCTGAGTGAAGAAACACAGGCACCTCACTGATCTCAGGTCAGCCAGGCTGAGACCCAGAGACACCTCACTGATCTCAGGTCAGCCAGACACATAAATAAGGGAGGCTTACAGGTTGCAGAGCATTTTCACTCTTTTCTGCGCACAATTTGCCGATCAGATTAAAGTAAATATCATGGATGAGTGAAAATCCAAGCAACGGAAAAGAAACCGAAGACGAGGCCCACAGACACTTCATTCAATTTCAATGTAAAGAAATCACAATCAAGCACACACCACACATCGATACAGAGGTGCACCATGATTTTGGTGTCTTTAAGAATCAGAGAACAGTGGGAAAAGCAGCCTTTTTGAGCACATTTTGGATTTTTCTGCCCCTCTGATGAAACACTCACATCTTGGTGGTAAAGCAGCTTTTCCTCATAAGCTGGGGGAGGAAGGTGGGGTTGCAGACTTGCAGCGTGAGGTTCGGAATGCTCAACTGCATGTGGAATTACTTGCTACAGCGCACATGATGAAATATGTTAAATTTGCATTTTTGACCCGGGTTCTCCTTTAATCTCCAGATGCCTGGGAGATGAAAGAGGAGCGATTTGCCTCTCTTCTGCCTGTCACGGGAGAGAAGCTGCGCTTGTTGTGACAGGGAGGCAGGCCACAGCGGTCTGTGGAACGTTCCAGATTCCTGACCTCTGACCCCCCAAGCGACAGCGATGAAGAACATGAGACATCTCCAAAATGAAATTAATCCGCAGTGCATGACAAATCAAAAATTCTCCTTAAGTCCCTGCTCTGCTTCTGTTCCCAGCTCTGAGTGGTACTGGTTAACAGAGTGCTGGACTGCGGCCTTCTTGGACCAGAGCTGGTACGTATACTAATCTCTTGTTTTTTGTGTTTTATTACATCATGTTATGCTGAAAATATGGTTGCTTTGCATCCAGAACAAATCCGCTCTGTGCGTCTGTGTCTTTATAATCTCTACATTGCAGTTCTGGTGGATTGCCCCATTTGTGGGGATCCCAATAACACGCATCGCCCAAAAAATAACAAGGGTGTCCAGAGGCGTGCTGCGACACAGTCCAGCTCAGTGTCCCGGGGTCGATTCCTCTCAGGGCGTACTCTGAGACACACCCTCTGACCCGCACCCAGAGAGAGACACACACAGGCAGCCGAAAAAAGGCCAGCCTATTTACTTTCAAGCAACTGACACAGAAGAGGCAGGAAATATCCTGTCAAAAAGGCTGATCCATCAGAGTCAAAGATGATGGACTCCTTCTAGAATCGCAATGACAGACGAATCGGATTCCATTCCACCTGCCTCCCCTCTCTCACCTCCACCAATCAGAGGCCGTGGCCACGACAGAGGAGGAAGCAGCATTCTTCAGGGGAAAAATTCCTGCTGTCATTGTCTCAGTGCATGCAGCAGTGATGAGATGGTTTTCAATCTCCTTAGCCGTGTTTAAAACTGTTACGCCAGTTGTTGATAAGGATAAGCGGTCCGTATAACAGGCCAACACTCAGCTACAGTATATCAGCACAATCTTCACAAAAAAGGGTATAAATTTGGCAACACAGTGTTTTAGTATTTACACCCCCAAAACGAGTATTCAGAAACATTTAAGGAACATCAATACGTGGAGTAGTACATGACACACACAACTCCCTCATCTGTTTAATGTTATTCTTCCTGCTCTTTGCTTAATTACAGTTTTTCATCTTAATGGATCGGGCAGAAAGATCACACAGAGGTGACTGGATGTCTGCTTTTAGTAAAAGTAGCGCTAAAAAAGTGCTAGTGATAGTGTGGAGGGGAATGGGCGGAGTCCGTACAGTTTGGTTCGGCCGCTATAAGGAGGCAAATCCAGGCCGTGGATCTGATTCCACACGTCAATCACTACCGTGTGTTTCTGTCTCAGGCCACCAACAGCACAGCATCTGCCCCACTTAAAATGTAGGTTTCAGACAAAAACAATGGATTTAAAAATAAAATCACAGACATGACACCCTATTCTAGTCTATTTTTACCCTCTGGAAAAAAAACTTTAAATAAAAAAAAAACTCAGCCTGCAAAAACAGGTGGAAAGCTGTCCAGGTCTCGCTCTCTCTGTCCCATGCCTGGATTCGCAGGCCCGTCTGGAAGTGACCGAGCAGGCCGTGGCGCTCTGTAAGGGAGGTGTGCGGCCATTTCGCTGAGTCAGGACTGCAGTTACGTGGCTCTCCTCAGGGCGTAACGCTCTTCATCAGCATTCTCTACGCAGTCCTGTCTCACACTCGGGACGGGGGGAAGCCGGACGCCCCGTCTGGGAGGCTGTTTCTGTGAACATTCCTCATTTTCACCGAACGGGACGCCCCGATTTGGCCCGGGGACCTCCGCACTCTGAGGGAGGGCTCGCCGGGCCGGCAGGCTGCCTGTTCACTGTGGTACATTGCCGTCGTTTAGCAGATGCTCTTATCCAGGACGATCTGTAAGCGCGCTCATTCAGACCACAGATGGGAAACTACAGTCCCTCACTATGCAGGTGCACTGTGCTGATTAGCCACAGTTCTGCCGGGGCGGCAGAGTAGCATAGTGGTTAAGGAGCAGGACTTGCAACTGAAAGGTTGCCAGTTCGATTCCCCACGGAGGGGGAAGAACTGCAGCTGTACCCTTGGGCAAGGCACTTAACCCACAACTGCCTCGGTAAATATCCAGCTGTATAAATGGATAGAATTGTAAAAACCTGTAATTGATGCAAGTCACGCTGTATAAGAGCACCTGCTAAATGCCGATGATGTAATAATGTAACGGAACATAAAAGACGGCCCGTGCAGTCTGATCAGGACGCTGACAGAGCCCACGTTGCTGGGCCTCTCTGTGGGCCTTCAGAACCACACTCACTGGACCCAACATGCAAACCGGACCACCCTGCAGCAGCACAGCTGGGTGTCTCCACGGTAACGTACAGAACCCAGCCAGAAAACTGCATTCAGATGCACAAAAGCAGAACACTGCAGACATCAGACCAAGTAACACAATGCATCACCATTCACAAGGTAAACTTACTTCAGTCGAATGGTAAAATAATAATAAGGACAATAATGAAAGAAGAACAACAATAAGCTGACACACCAAGCTGCTTGGAATGGAAAACAATCCTTAACATTTCACCCCTCTTTCAAGGACAAAAAAATGAATCCAATCTCAGGGTATTTAGTCTAATCACATTCCAAATACAGACAGGCAGCAGCCGCCTCCCAGAGAGAAGGGTGCAAAACTGCTAAAAAAAAATAAATAAATAAATAAATTTAAAAAACCCCAGACGTGTGATCGGAGGAGCTGGAAACAGTGACTCTCCTCCCTGCCTGCCAGCCTCTATAAAGACCCACGATGAGCCGCTGCCATTTCCACAGAAAAGGAGAGGCCGCCCACGCCTGCACTGCGCTCTGTATTAGCAAAGATAAACACTGGCCTCATTCTGGAGCGTGTGTTAGAGGACACAAACAACAGCGTCACCAGGACTGGGACAGAGCTGTGGAAAACATACTCCTGGCTGCGGCCTGCTAAACCACACCAGGACACAGCTAAAGCCATTAACTCTGGCATCATCACACACCTCCAGGCCAAATAGCGACGAAAGTGAAAAGATGCACAGGCACAGGCACGCGCACACACACACACACACACACACACACACACACACACAAACACACACACATTCACACATCTTCACATTTGCTCACACACACACGTGCGCGTGGCTTATAATTTCAAAGCCATTTGTATGTATCTGATTTCTGCAAAACTTTGGCAGGCATGACACTCGCATGCATACACACACACACACACACACACACACACACACACACACACACACACACACACAGACTAAGCCAGAAATCATCACAGGTAATGACATCAGCTTCTTGTGGAAGCGGACAGTGCCTCCTGCACATGCTCAGACTCCACATGATGCTCTGCACACCGATCTAATCCAATCAGAGCCACTTAGCCCACCCTCCGCCAGGGAGGGGCGGCGACGGACACACGCCGAACATGAGAAAGGCTTAAACCAACCCCCTTCCCAGACGACCCGATCCAGACCCCCCCTCACAACACACGGCCTCGCCCCATTCAGCGTTCCCAGTGCAGGAGTCTCAATTTTCAGCCATCGTCGTTTACGGTGAAGATACAGATGTAGAGTCGCAGTGGCAAAGATTTTCAGCCAATCAGAGCGCAGAAGCCTCCATGACAGGGTCTTCTTGACTCACTCCGTGGTTTTAGGGGTTATGGCTTACTCGCGGGTCTGCAGAGACAGCTCTGATTTCCGTCTTATGAAAAGTTAATGTGTGGTGAGGCGAGACAGAGAAAGAGACTAAATCTATAACGGTCATGCATAAAGACTTGAAATCCTGTCTTTTTTTTACACTCTCATCTCTTTGTTACTGTTGTTTTTGAATCATTAGAGTACAGGTATTACAGACACTCCTACAGGGGGTTTCAACGGCACCTGGAGGTTATACAGAACTTCCTGCCCTTGCAGCCAGAAACAGCCAATCAGAGCAGGGGTATCATATTTCTTTCACAAATGTCAGGACAAAAAACCCAGTACAAAATCAGACAGATTAAAAAATAATAATCTTGGTGAAATGTCTTGATTTGGGCCAATTACAGTATGATGTATTCATCCTTCATTGACCCTGAGATTATACAGCCCAATCATGTATCTGGTTCGTCAGAACTGTAAAATGGCTGTTCGTTATAAAGCTTGCCGCTGCTGTAACTTAGACCCAGATGCACGTAAAAGAGGAACTGATCTCTGGCTCCAACTGCAAACGTTCACACCATTCCTGAATGGCCCAACGTTCAGATAAGCGCTTTAGCGTTTTGGCCAAACTCGGCGCAAATGGCGGTTTGCCCAGATGCACAAGGCACATGTCTCCTGAAGGTACCAGCCAATCCTGTTCACACAAGACAAGTTCTTCTGATTCTAGAATCTACTGACTTTTCACTCACCTCTCTGAGCGTCCACCTGTGCGAACTCACCAGCTGATAAAGTTTGCTGAAATTTACAAGCCATTTTACCTGCTGGTTTTCCAATGCATTTTTAGAGCAACCCCCCCCCCCATGTTCCCAAAATGTACCACAATTTTCGACATATAATCTGTTCGGCTTCAAAGATAATTCTATCTTCAGATTCTGCACACAGAAGAAGCAGGCATTTCACTTGTTAAAAATGATATAAACATTTTCAAATAAACAGTTTTAACAAAAACTACTTGACTACCTGACTTAAAAGCATGGACATCAGGGTTAAACACAGTATTTCAGCAGCTCACTTGGTTTATTTCTCCATGTCTCTTTTCATGACAGCTCCCCAAAATACATGCCTGCAGAAGGCTGGGGTGTCATTTGACGAGAGCCGACCCCCCCCATTGCCATGGGAACGCCCAGTGCGGCCGGGCCAGATGTGAGGGGTTACCGAGGCCTGGCTCTGAAGTAATAAACCTCAGGGACATCTGGAGAGCTAGTCCCGTGTGAAAAGGGCTTCAGAAACAGAACAGCGGCGAGGTGACCGTGCTTTTTGGATGCCCGTTTTCCCCACTGTGTCTCTCCTAACCCTCGAGTGTCTCTTCAACAGGAATCGTAGTGAGACAGTCTGAGGGGGGTATCGACATTACATTACATTACAGGCATTTAGTAGATTCTGTTATTCAGAGCGACTTACATAGGTTACAATGTTATCCATTTATACAGCTGGATATTTACCAAAGCAATTCTGGGTTGTACAGCAGCACACCAACGGTACAGCAGCAGGGCACGAAGTGTGGACACGAACCAGCAACCTTTCGGTTACAAGCCCTGCTCCTTACCACTATGCTACACTGCATCTAAAACGCAGGCACCAGGCGACTCCAAAAACACAGCGCCCTGGGGCACTCCAGACGCCCCCAAAGATGCCGACACGCGGTCACGAGTCAGCTCAGGGGCCTCTCTCAGACGCAGGCCCCCCGTTAATTGACGGCAGATTGCTCCTCGCGAGGCACGCCGATGTCACTTTGATTAAACGCCCGTTGAGCATCTAATCAACCGGCAGCGAGGATCTAATCACTAATTATCTGAGCGTTAATTTCAAATTAGCGGCCCTTTCTAACTCGCACTGCGACGATAAAATAAGACCCCAACGTGAAATGTGTCTGATGTTGCTGCCAGCAGACGACACAGTAAAAGGAGATGGGAAAGAGAGATTAAAGACTCCCCCACCATCCCAGTGCAAGCACTCGCCAGAACCCAGACCCCTCTGCTTTTGTGTCCATATAAAGAGCATTCCTCTCGCTGGTTCTAACAATATCTTTGTGTTATGGTACTTGCTAGCACTGACAGGCTACGGAAAGAAGTTCAAAACAGATTCCTGCAAACGCCTGTGGGCCTAAACACAGACTGGGGCCCACACAGGAACAGTGAGATTATTTATATTTTGGAAGACACACTGAAAAGAAGCTCGAGAAGGTCTACACAAACCCTTATTTGTGCAAAAGAAACAGATCTGTTTAAGGCTCACAGTTACCGCTAAGAGAGCTGCCCAGCAAGCTAGGCTCAGCCCAAAGCTAATTAGGCCCTCCAATATCCCAACTAATTGCTCCCCGAACTGGGGACCCCCCACTCTCGAACCCGCGCACTTACGCCCTCTGGGCTCTCGCCCGGCCGAGCCCACCTTGACGGCGCACTTCCAGGCCTGCCGCAGGAGGAAGCAGACGATGACCGTGCACATGTTCGGGCTCCTCCTGCGTCCCGCGCCGCCGAGCGCCCCTGCGAATGGCGCCACGCCCGCCTCCCGCGGGCCGCTAACCCACGGCTGGCCCCGGCCGGATCATCGCCCCCGCTGTCAGGCCCCGTTACGCTAATCCCGCCTGACTGCCCACTTTAAGACGCTTGGCTGACATCACGCCCTCCCTGACTTCCTTTTTTTTTTTTCTGATGCCAGCACCTCTGCTGCTGATGTCACTGACGACGTCGGCGGCACGCCGGCTCATTTGGGGAGTGGCGGCCAAAGAGTTTTTGGGGTGTGACCTCGGCTGAACGTTTTTTTTTTAAGGCTTTTTTTTCTTGTTTAATCTTAATCTGGGAGAGTGCATGACGGGGTGACCTCGTCACCGCGCGGTTTCCTGGAGAGATTACATCTGCCGTATCACTGCATTTTAACACTAACGGCCGAGAAAAAACTAGATCCCCTGGGGTGAAACACCTGCTGTCACACTCGAACCCGACTCGACCTCGGCTGGGTGACGGAGCAGGCGTCAGTACCGAGGTCAGGGTCAGCGACGGCGTTTTTAAACTCACAGCAAATCAGATCAAGAGAGACCCCAGCAGTGAAGGCCCACACGGTGAACTCTGCGCACGAAATCACTGCGATGAGAACACCGGAATGTCCTGGAAGGCTGTCAGCACGCCACCGACAGTCACCGCGCTCTTCCGCCTCAGGGACGTTTCATTCAGTTTGATTTAATTTCTGCGCTTAATCTCAAATCCCATTCCGCCAGATTACAGGCGACATCAATTAGGCGGCTGCTGATCCCTGTGCTTAGAGGAGCCGACTCCGCCCGTTTTAATCAGGTGAGACAAACGGGCGCGGCCAGTCTATAAAAGCAGGTGCTGGCAGGTGGGGCGGGTGCAGGCAGACCAGCGAGACGACGGCCGAATTTCCGCCGTAGGGCGAAGGACGCAGCGCGGACAGTTCACCGCCAGAGGAGGACGGATCAAATGGAAAACTACTGCAGTGTGCGCAGATCATAACCACACTGCTGCTGTATGTGGATCTGAGAGGTGTCAATCACCTTCACCTCCACTGTCCTGTGCAGAGGAGGGGTTTAGTGTAAGGACTATTTAGGCCTTTAAATATTAATTAAATACTACTACTAGCACTACTCCATGTAGTGTTCCATGGGTCACTCCGTGCCAACGGGAGAGGTTGGTAGCCTGTCATGTTCAAACTTTACTACCAGAAAATCACCTGGGGGTATCTGGACATGGATGGACATTGTTAATCTTACAAAATGTCTCCCTTCAAATCTGACCTGACGAAGTCGAGAACACAAACAGTGAAATCAGGACCTCAACTATAAGACGTACCCAAGTAAAAAATATAATTTGCTTAGCAGGGGTAAATTTCATAGCTTACATTCTTTATGTTGTCCATTTGTACAATAGTTTTAATAGAGCAATCTAGGATAAGTGCTGATCTTAACTGTAAAACAGAAACCTTCTGCTACACGTCCTTGACGACGTCAAACTGTGATCACTGGTGTCTTTTTTTTTGATGAAGTAGGAATCCTGAGAGCTGGGCAGAGCCCTGATTTAGGCTGCAGGTTCGATTCCAGCCATAATGAGAGCGTGTTCACTCCAAACTGGACTCTGTTGCCCAAGGGCCTACCAATTGGATTGGCCCTGGATGACTCAGACCAGAGTACTCCCCAGTCGAACACAGGAACTCGCTCTCCAGTCTCTAGGCCACCTTTTCCCATCAGAAAAACGATATCGCATGCCGGCACGGTTCCATCACACGCCATTGCGGATCCACCACTCACCTGGATCCAAATGGAGAGAGAAAGGAATAAGCTGTTTACTGTCTGGTGAGGGGGGGGGGTCAAAGGGTCACCTGCCTTCCCAGCCTAACACCACTGACCCCCGGATTCAGGTCACTTTATAATCCCGCCGTATGGCGGACCTCACACGGCTCAGAGGTTAACTGCAATGTTCCCCACGCCCGCTTTAATTACATCCAGGGGAATAACGAGGGAACACAGCCACAGGAGACCCCCTTGAGAGCATGCGCTACAGGAAGCACAAATAACCCCAAGACATTTTTTTAATCCAGCGGGTTTCTGATTTGCCTTCTCTGCATGAATATTCATGAGAGGGTGTGGCAGGGAGCTGATCCTCCATGCCTAGCACACCAACACAGACAGAATCACAAAGACACGGAGACAGGGAGGATGGAAAGAGGAGGGAGATGAATATCTGTTTAGTAAACAAAATATCTGCTCCCTGTGACCCGGAATGCTACCTGTGCTAGCTGACAGACCTATGTCAGCTGCATGCTAATTCAGGACCTACTGTGACAACACAGCTGGTCTTGTGTTGTATATAAACAGAGTGCCACTAAGAGACGTCCCAAACCTGAAGTTATCTATTTAGACAAAAATTAAAAGCTGGGCTCTCAAAACAAACACCTAGCTTTTTTACTTACAGTTAGGGATGTACCAACCATATGCCACATCAACAGTGTTCAAGGAGATTCATAAATTCTCAGTACATCCAACTACACTCTTTCATAGAGGGGCTGTTATTTTGTTATCTTCTCATATGCAGGTACTTCTCAAAAGACATACTTCAACAGCGGTGAATCCAAAAGCTCTGATTTTTAAAGACCGCTGTCAAGCCAACAATTAAGATGACAGCAGTAATAACAATTGCCAGGTTCACATCCAAGGCGCAGAGTGTTCGTCTTGGACTCCGTGAGGCTGTTCTTGAGCATGTTATTTTTGTCAGCCTTCTACCTGGGGGAGGTTCAGTCCCAGAACCCTTTGAGAGAGGCCAGCTGTTCCCGACGGATCCTTCAGAGGCCGTGTTCTTCCACGCCTCCTACAGACTCATTTACTCCTGCAGACGTGGACAGTTTCACCTTCCCTTATTTGGCAGAATGTCAGAATACTCTAAGCCCCTAGAGAGGGCGATCAGAGCCGTCCGAAGACCTCTGTCCCACACACCTCCATTTTCTCTCCCATCATTTCGATGAGTTCCTGACGTCTGCAAATCCATCAGCAGCCTTCAGCCGGGTTGTTCATTCTCCTGCTGAGAGACGCCCACCTCAACCTATTCCCCCCATCAGTCTCTACCCTCCACTCACTGACTAATCTGCTTAGTGGACCCGATCTCTTCTTCTCTCCTCCAGACCATGTCCCTTGACCTCCTCCCATTCCTGTCCTCCCTGCCCAACACCTAACTGACCACCAGCCATGTCCCCTGTGCCCGCATACAGGCCTGTGTCACACCCCTCTGCTGCACAGAACTACTGCCCAGTCTCTCTCCTCCCATTTCTCCTCAAAACCATTAACATGCTGGGGCTTCTGAGTGGCTCAGTCTGCAAGGCGCTCGAGTGCAGACTGAGCCGTACTGTCCAGGTACTATCTCAGTCATGGCATCAGCTGAAAAATGACCGGAGGCCACAGCGGCGGGAAACCTGGCTTTGCTCCACCAAGGCAGGGGTGGATTTGTTGGCAGGGTCTCCTTGTCTCACGACACTCAGACACCCTGCCAATTGCTCAAATGATGTAACAGGTGTTGCGCCTTTCCTCCAGTGGGTGCCTGCTTCACTGTGGTGCATTGTGGGACTTGTAGTTAGCAGCTGTGTACGGGAGGACCAGAGGACTGCATTTGCCTCAGTTCTGCGCTCCTGCACAGCTGCAGATGTTGTCACGGTGAGATAAGCCTAATGTACGATCCCAAAAGAGGGTTACATAAGAGGTGGAGACAAAAAAAAAATTAGCAGAATCACAAACCATCATCTGACACAGGTATCTTTTCAGGCTGCATCTCTGCTGCCTAATTAACTGGTTGCTGTTACACTTAAGTCTTCCTTCTTTGTTTAGCACCGTGCATTGTAAACCCATCTGGATAAAAGCACGGGTCACATGACGGTGTGAGTATCACAGGTCAGATGACTGTGTGTGGGATCTGCCGGCCTTCCCCACACCCCTCAGTGCAGGTTGTTGTCTATGCCCTACAGCTCTCACCACAGAAACCGAGCGATGAGTCATTCGCTGCCCTGAAGGACAGCAGATTCTCTCATCAAGAATGCTCTCACCCTGTACAGGCTACGGATCACGCACTGATACTAACTGTAATAAAAACATTTTTAAAAAATGTGTGAGTGAATGCCAGTCTTTTTGTAGTGAGTCATTATTTATTATGAGCTGGAGTTTCATACAGAGCTTGGGGGGGCATAAAAGGAAAGGTGGTTTTATTACGCATGTATATTTGATATCGGGAGCCACAGAATGTTCAAATATCAAATGAATTTAATAAAGGCGCAACCCTGGAAAAACCCAGAGAAACAAGCAGCTGTTCCACCATGAAATCAATAATAAAATGAATGGGTAGCCTACAGTATATATTTCATAGGCTGAATGTTTTTGTGTTTTTTTAGTGCGAGTGGTAAATCTGTTCAGACAGATGCGACATCTGACTGCGTGTTGCTCAATATTCCCGCGTTAGATCCGCAGCCAGGACCTGATCCTCGGTGGCCCTGCCCGGTATGCCTTCATTTCCTCGCTTCTGCGTCTCAGACGCCGCTGGCTTCCCTTCCGAGGTCGCCAGGGTGACGGCAAAGCACAACCCCGCCACTCCCTGCTTGATGCAACATGGTTTTTCTACTGCAGTTTCCCCCCGGATGCTCGTTTATCGAACCTGTGACGCTTGCTCAGCAAGGGACCCTCGACAGGACGGGGGACGTTCTGCGGCGCTGAGAGGGGAGGGAAGGGAAGGCCAGGGGTGCAAGGCCCGCCCCCGGGACGCACCCACGGAAAACGATGCAGGACATTACATCGCTACAGACGGGGGAGATTTCCTGTAACTGCCCGGATTCTGTGTGATAAAAATGACCGCGTCACCAGATCCCCCACCTCAAACCAGGCAGAAAGCAGAAGAATCCATCACAGACTGCTGTATCTGACGTAATAAAATGAAAGCACGTTATTCCATTATTACACCTTAAAGGCAATTTTCTGTAAAATATCACATTCATAATTCTCACACTTTTTTTACTTGATTATAAATTTCTGAAATTTAGAGAGACTGGTCACATGGTAAATGGCATTAAGGACTCTCTGGTAATTCAGTGTTGACACCCGATGGTACTTACTGACCACAGACGGCTGAATTCTTTCACGTTGCACGGTAGCACCATTTTGGATTCAAGTCAGAAGGATTACTATGTTAGCTGGAGGGAGTAAACAGTCACGGTCAGCTGTAAGCCATTTCTCCACTGCTACAGAGCCACAGAAAAGACCTGCAGGGAGACGAGCACGATGACTCTGTGGTTCCTGTCAGTGTAGCTGCGTGTGGAGTGTCTGAGGCGAGGGACAGTGATCAATCGTCGCAGGAACTACCCGTAAGGGGCGGCCGGTGTTCAAAAGCATCCCTGTTTCGTCCCCGTTTCGGTTAAAAAGCATGCAAATGAGGTGGTTCATGGGGGGAATGACATACAGAGCTGCTTTAACGGCCATCACAGTTTATCTTTCGCTGCATCTCACCCTATCGCAAGAATGCAAAAAACGTCGAGCTTTCTGCTTCCTTCACTCGGCCCGCTAGCCCTCTCTTACCTTCCCGACCAGGAGCGGTCCCTGCAGGAGAGAGCATCTGTTTCGGGCGCGTGACAGACACCGTGGCGCTAAACAGATGGCTGTGCAATTAATCACCCCCATCGTGTCAACATTCGCTCGCCGCGGCCGGTCTGGCTCGCGAGCGCGTTCGTTTTTTAACGACGGGGACTTCAGTAATGAAGACGAACGGGGCTGTGCGGCTGTTAAAATGGCACCGTGGAGCCTGAGTTTAAGTGTATACTTTCACTCACGTTCACTGTGCAATAGCTGTCCATATATACCTCATTCATTTCATACTTACTCCATGAATGTGTCCTGCACTGCTGTTGTTTGTTGTAACACTACTGTTTGGCATTTGCTGTTGTCACTTTTGACAATGCATGCAAACACTACAAGAGGCACTGGAACCGGGGTAAAATCCCTTGTATGTGTAGAAGCGTGCTGGGCCAATAAATTCTGATTCTGAACCCGAGGTGAACAGCGTTCTGTTTGGCTTCCCGCTGAGTCTCGGTCCCGCTGCAGAGGGTCTCTCTCTCCCTCTGAACACGGGTTCTGTTTTTGCCATCACTGAACCCCTCCAGAGAAACGGACCACGAGATCCCTCCTCCAGCTCCAACGAGGTCTGCAGAGGCCTTCACTCTCACCCACATCATGTGACAAAGGAAACCCGTCCTAATGGGTTGGTGACCAAAACACTATCCTCGTCAATGTACTATACTGAACAGATGGAATAGATCCACATCCATAGATCCATCATGTTGTGAGTCATGAGGACAGAGACAGCTCGCCTTGGTTTCCCCATCCGCTCCAGTTTGCCCAGTTCCAGTGTGTAGATGCCACTCTCAACACTGCAGAGAGCACTCATAACAAAGCACTACCTAACACCAGCCAGAGTTTCTGCCCTAAAGGGACTCGAACCCGTGTTTGCCCCACTGTGGGCCACAATGTCCCTGCTGTACAACCTACACAGAACATTTCCAGAACGGTATCGGTCCAGGATCAGAATCTCCTGTCTGAGCTGGCCTGGCGCACACCCACCGCCTCTGCACAGCCCTGGTCATAAAAACCAAATAAGTTTAATGACATGAACAGGCCGTTCAGCCCTTTTAGGCCTGCAATTTTGCCTACAGGCTACAGAATGTCTTGCTCTGCGTCAGGCTTGGTCTTAAACATGCTATAAAAGTCTCTGCTTCCACTATAACTCCTGGTAAGATATTCCAAGCATTACCCACTCCTTGCCTGAAAGGTAAGTCCTAGTATCAGTGTGAAATTTACCTTTAACCAATTTCCATTGCGTCTCTACCAGCGACCTTGTACCTTGTCTGGCCAACTACTGAAACTTGGTTATGCAGCACTTCTAATATTGTGACTCCTTGTATGCTTTTGCTTTTGTAGTATTCTGCCTCATTTGTAAGTTGCTTTGGATAAAAGTGTCTGCAAAATAAATAAATGTAATGTAATGCTTTAGCTCTGTTGACACAATTCAGCTGGAAATTTGAAACATGCCCCTTTTAAAATTTAAAACACCAGTGAAATCCTCCAACATTCCCTTTGCTCAGGCTAAAGACAATAAGAGCTGAAAGTCTCTTTTTGTAACTAGTAGCCTATGGTTTATACCCAGACACAGTCTTGTTGTCCTTCTCTGTACTTTCATACACCAGAGCTGTTGTGTGCACCCAACTATCAGCACTCTCTTAAGAACCTCAAACCTTAAAACCTCCAAGTCACAGCAGTCAGGAGAACTGAGCATTTAGGGGATAACACTGCAAGAATACTTCCAGCAAACACAGCCAGTGTGCACCCACAACGCACTTCAGATCGCACGGCGAAACAAAACAGAGCACCCACATCTAACAATAAGTCACTGAACCACGGAAGAATGCAGGACTTCAAATGCGCCCGCACGTCTGCGGCTAGAAAGCACGACACCTACATAAAAGGGATAGGTGTTACCCTATGGGAAACCGGCTAAAAATCGCAAAACATTTAACCTGGCAACATGTTTTATGTCCTGCTTTCCAATAAAGCTGTCCTGATCCGACGGTAGAGATTTACTTTTCCAGCGAAAACCTGCTTTTCGCAGCTGGGGATCACGCCTGGTAATGAATCAAACGCACTTTAGCACCTGACTGCCCTCTATGGTGTAGGGTTTGCGGTACATTTCCGCGGCAGGTGCGCTAGCTGGTACGACGGATCCACAGTACAGTAATAAATTTCCACAATATGGTGATGCTTAACGGCTTCAAGCCGAACTGGTTTTGCTAAAATACGCAATGATTTCCATTGGGAAATCGACTGTAGTTCTGCGTACCTCCGGACATTAATTCAGCTTGCTCACTAGCTACTTCGTCTCACCCTGTTTTTGTCATTAGCCTAGTTCAGCAATGCGGGCGATAAGCAATCGATGCACACACAGTCTGCACCCTCGGTGCCATCTGTTTATTGGTGACGATGTCAATGCCGAATAGGATCAGATGTCAAATAATGCTCACAAGGCATCTAAGATAGTTGGCTTGGTACCTAGCCTGCTAATAACACGGGAGCACATTGAGGGCAATTGTCCTCCAAGCCACACAATTTTCTAGCATGCAAACAAAAAAAACGATAGTGCAGCACCATCAACACAGCTATCAACGGAGAGCCGATGAGAGTTTGCCTGTTTTATATGTGGGTATTAAGTCTCTGTTCGGTAAACCAGCTGAAAACTGTAATATATCTTTAAAAAAAAATATATGATGCGAAGCCGTTATTAAGTGAGAGATCACTATGAGCAAGCTGGCTGTGCGACACGTTCAACTCGAGGAACAATCGCCGGGACGAAGAACAATCGTCCACCGATTGCATTGTTCCAGCGTTAGCCGATGTTAGCTTGCCACCGACCTGAAAACCGCGATTTAAGACATTATATGTAGCCACAATGTCTCAAAAAATCGGTCGTCAGTTACACTTCTATTTTGCGCCGTGCATTAAACGAGTGACACCTTGAAGTAAGGACAGCTTGCTAGCCAGCTGTGTCCACAAGCACATCCAGTCTAGCAGCGGAACAAAGACACAAGGAAGGTTTCCATTGGAATAACAGCGCAGCTTCTGCTTTTCGTGCAAGGAATATGTTGCTCGTTTCTCAGTATTGTTTTAAAGACATGCAGCTAAATGCCATTTACCTTCGTGTTTCGGTACCACTGGCCAAACAGATGTTGCGGTGTTCGCAGGTTAGCCGGTGCCCTCCGTACCGTTATAGCTGTCTCTGATGCCTCTTCTGCCCAAACAAGTGGCAATTTCAGTCTGCACGGTGCACTGTAGCGATCCACCTTTAAGACTCGCGTTTGAGAAAGAGGGGGGGCAGAGTTGGGGGGAAAAGTGTTGATCCGTCTTAGCTCCGCGTGAAAACATAAATACATCTTATTTCAAATTCTTCATCACTGTTGTTCAAACTTAATATGACTTGACGGTAAATAGTTTGGATTTATGTGAATTTGTACATTTTCCTCCTAATCGTCTTTCCCTACTGCCCAAAAAAGTTCAATTTTCTCTTAAAGGGGACGTGCTCCTTTTTTCGTTGACGCAAGAAAATAACTGTTTTGCTCCCATGAAAAGAGAGACTGTCAGTATCACGAATAAGAAGACCGTTTGCAAATGTTCAAGGATTTCTGGTTGATATTTATTATGAAATCACATACAGGAAATAAATTCTCTTTGTCTGGTCGTTTAATTCAGCACGGTAACCATGAATAGCAAGTAGTCAAAGTATACAGTATAAAAAGAAAAAACCGTGCCCTTATTTGAAAAAAGTTACCACTAATTCTTAAAAAGGGTATGTATATATTATATATTTATTTTTTTCCAAGTTACTGCTTCAAGTTTTAAAAAGGCCACTGTTTCTAAAAATCACAGTGGAAAGAACAACCTGGAAAAAAACAACCATGCCCTTCTCTTCCCAGAAAGGTGGATTTGGGTGGCGGATGACCATTTCCTGGACTGGTACAAAGTGTGGCCTTCATTACCTTGTCCCCTGCTGGGTTCCTTCACTCTGCCAGTACAGTATGTCCATTAAGGAACACCAGTGGTTATAAAATGCTTTTCGGCCCTACAACTGCTTTTTCATGAACTGACTTTTTTCAGAGCTGTGATATTCTATTACATTACTGTCATTTAGCAGACACTCTTATACAGAGTGACTTACATACAGTAGGTTACAATTTTATCCACTTACACAGCTGGATATTTACTGAGGCAATTGTGGGTTAAGTACCTTGCCCAAGGGTACAACAGCAGCGCCCTAACAGGGAATCGAACCGCCAACCTTTTGGTTACAATCCCCATTCCTTACCATTACACCACACTGCTGTCCCTTATAGGCTTAAAGCACATGATATTCCTAGGGGGACCCCCATCCAAGTACTAACCAGACCTGACCCTGCTTAGCTTCTAAGATCATATGAGATGGGGCGTATTCGGGGTGGTATGGTGGTACTCCCTCTACACTCTCCTAGCCTGGTAATTCAACAGCAAGCTGGATGGCTAGTCATATCAATATCTTCACTGTTTTATCAGATGAAAGCCAGCCCCATCCACAATCCATCACTCTCTGAGGCAAAGAAAACCAAAACAAAAACCAGTCAGCTATGAAATATCACGTGTAGATTTTGTAGTATGCTATACTGTGGTTTTACACCATGGATTACATGCAAGACTGCAGTGCAGAGAATGAACTGCATTAGCACCCCACACACTGCTACCACAGCTTTTACCCAGTTTCGCTTCCCCTTGCATGATACTCTTCATTTCCTCACTGGATGCACTCTATCACTGTCAAATGAACACCCTAAATACTAAATATTGTGGCATACTCAACTGCCCGCTCTTGAGTTTCCTTCAAGGGAATGATTTCCGAGCGCAGTGTTCACAGAACGGTGGCCTTTTGTTTCCCTGTGGGAACATGGGCATGGCCATCAGCATAAGGTCTCCTTTCAACATTAAAAAGAGCTTTTACACGCACTAACAACGAGCCCACACACAGAATTTGAAACAATTCTGAACACGGGTTCTGCTTTTGCCATCACTGAACCCCTCCAGTGAAATGGACCACGAGATCCCTCCTCCACCTCAAACGAGGCCTGCAGAGGCCTTCACTCTCACCCACATCATGTGACAAAGGAAACCCGTCCTAATGAGTCGGTGACCAAAAAACTATCCTCGTTTTGGTCAGGGGTAGGTGGTCAGAGTATTGTCTTAATGGAGGCTTTTCTCTGTCAGGAGCCAAATGAAACTAAGGATGGTATGCTGACTTGCCCTGTGAAGTTAGGAAAAGATCAGGACAAGTCATCAGAGAAGCAGGTGTGATGGGGGGGGCTGCATAGGAGGTGGAGGAGAGAGGTGTGTGGAGGTGATGTTAAACATAACATTGCTGAAACTTTGCTATCACATTCAATGGAAAACATGAGCTTACTATCATTATCTTTGTACATTAATTAAGTGGGTTACAAGCACATTTCAGATTTTATATTTTTTATTTTGTTTTGTGGAAAATCTTAGCTTCAATAAGAGGTGGAATACCAATAGCCTCTGAATATGTAAATGTGATTTACGAGCGATATTCATATGTAGTTAGGCAAATGCATCAACACATTAAGAAAGCTGATTTCATTGTCTCCATGGTTATTCATATTATCCTTGATGCTTTGTTCATGAGGGCTTGCACTGGTCAGGAAATAAAAACAAAAGAGCAGTGATTCTTTAACACGAGCAAGTTCTGAAAGGGAGGCTGCTTCAAAACACAGGCTGCAGGAGACTTCACCTCAGAGAGACATCTCCTGGTTACTAAGCAACAGCAAACTGGGGTGATAATCACAGTTCTAGTTGTCAGGCAGAAGCATCATGCCGCTCTTATAATATTTAAAGCACCACCACTATTTTTTTGATCAATGCAAATGCTCATGAGCAATAACACCATTTAAATTAAGATCGCTCTTACGTACCAGTTCTGCTTGAGGTGTCTGCTTTGTTGTTTGCAGATAAAGGCGAATCAGAAATCAGCACCTCATCCAGTCAAAGCTTACAGCGTGTCGTGCCAGGATTAAGTGTTACATACAAGTGTGACAAACAGTGATTTGCAGTTCAGCTCCCAGACACTGCTGGTCTGCAAACAGCACATGAGCATATCTCTGCATAGAAACAGGCGGCTGTATAATGCCTCTGCTTTTTGCAGGGGTCAGTCACAGGTTGTTCAAATTTGCCATGATAATCATTTGTTCGTTCCATGTTTGCATAGCGCAGGACTTTGGAATTTTAGCCCAAAATTCGGATTACGAATGTGGTTTTATCTGAAAGAGCAGCATTCCCGAGTTCACACCTTATGTGGAATGCTGGAGAGGAGGATGGTGTGTGTTCAGCCCCATGATTGAAGAGGCAGGAGGCTGTAAGCTGCTGAAATGTTAAAGCGCTCAGAGGGAGAGAGCAGCAGAGCATGAAAATACCACCCAAATGTGAGGGGAAATCATTCATCATTGAGCCTCCGAGCTTCATTCATCTGATAATAAACATAAATACAAACATAAATATGATCACACACAATCCAGGGGTCGTTCATAATATTTTACCTTTCCAGCAGAATTTGTTCCTGAAATCTCCAGGGACTGTGGTTGTTATATACTGGTAATTTGATATGGCATAATATCAGATATTACACACACCATGTAGTCTGTCCAATCATGTTTACAGGATTGATTATGAATGATTAGGAATGCTGTTACTATGTCTCATTCATCTTTAAGATATGTATCTTACACACACACACACACACACATGCATACATATGTATGTTTACCTGAATGGAACCCATGGACCTAAAACGATGTTTAACTTTACTAATTCTCCTGTTCATTAGAACACGTGAATCCAGGAAGTTATTAAGGGAGATGGATGGGATATTTTATGACACACAGTTTTAGAGTTTGAGCTTTGTGAGTTTTGCACCATCAGCGTGATTGATGAACGTGCGGAGAGCGAGCTCGGTGCTCTGCGCTCCTGCTCGGATCATCTCTCTCTCTCTCTCTCTCTCTGTAGGAAAGGCGTGGCCGCACCATGCAGCTCCGTGTGGCAGGACTCCTGGAAAATCTAACGTCTGGAAAAGGGGAGCGGTTTTTGAGTCACGCTTTCGGGAGAACAAGGAGGCGCTTTTATCCGTCTAAGACCGCGGTTCCACGGTCGGCTTTCTCCGCGCACCCGGCGGCGTGCGAACGTGGAGAGGCGCGTGACCGCGCGAGCACAGGTGAGAGGAGCTGATTGCATAAATATTAACCAATCACAGCTGTTTCAGGAGGGAAGCGCGGAAACCACAGAAGTAAATGAAGACTGTCGTTTATCACTTCAGCTGATTCCCAAAGCAGCCATTGCAACCTGTATCCATCAGCTGTGTTCACTCAGCTGGGTCAGCACTGAGACCCACCTGGGGAAACAGGAACCAGCCTTGTAAGACAGGTCAGGAAACAGGGGCAGCTTTCACCAGAAGCTAGACCAGCAAAGCACTGCTGAGGCCTGCACAGCCAAAGGGGTTAACAGGGTAAGCTCTGAATGACCAAAAACAAAGCTGCATATTGTATTTATTATTTACTTTTTCCTAATTTAGGGTATTTTATAAAAATTCATGCTGGCTCTGCTGATGTAAATTTGATCCCACAAGCTCAATCGGACAATGGTGTTTTTAAACAATGCCCTGATAATCCAGAACAAACCACAACAGTCCAAAGTAAGAGGCCATGGTGAAAATCCGAGCAGAATGTTTGGCCTAATAACACCCCGTCACCTCCTGCCAGATCCCACAACACAAACAGCCACCCCCACCGACCCCCACCACCCCCCTCCCGTCCCGTCCCCATCCCCGTCCCCAGCAATCCCCCCCAAACCCCGCCCCGTCCCTAATGTCTGGGACCAAATCTCTGTTTGATTCAACTGCCCGCTGGCTACCATTAGCCTCAGACGCAACATCTGTTACTAATCCGAAACAACAAGCAGGCCAGATTCCCACACTAGTCCAAGCACAAAGTCTTTAGGGTCACCTTGGTGGGTAGAATTAAACAAAAAAAATCTGTTGCCATGCTGCAGTTACCACAAGGCCTGATATTAAATCAATACAGCAGATTGAGTGGCAGGATGAGATAAAGCTGCTCTGTCTCTTCTCCTCACTCATGTGATGGCTGAGGGAGGCGTTTATGGAAGGTACCGGAAGCAGGACAGGCAGGGCGCTGGGTTTATGTGTTAGCTCTGAACCTAGCGGACACAGGAGGTCAGGGCCCGCGTTCCTGGTGCCGTGCTCACACGGATTCCTCAGAGGATCATTTTCATTGTGTTTATTCGTCTGTCTGCTCCACATTCTGCTTCCTGCTCTGCCCAATGATCACAGAGCCTCCAACAGGAAGTCCTCATCCAGACAGGAAGTGACAGCCCTCATGCAGGAAGGAAGGGTCTGTTGTAGGTGGAGAGACCTTTGTTACACTAAGGCTCTGATTCAATCTAACCGCCATACGCTCAGTCCTGAAACCTGAGTAATAAAAAAAAGCGTTACCATTTTTCTTCATCGCCAGAATGGATTTGCAAATCACTGAAATGATGAAAAATATTAACATCATAATCACAATTTCATATATGCCATCATGACTTGCACATAAAAATCAAATGAAACAAAAAATGTAAAAAATAGCAGGACAAAGGTGTGATCACAGCAGCAAAGAACTTACCTACAAAGTGTTGAACAAGACATATATTCTCAGTACCACCTTTTGTAATATTTGCTCCAAACATGATATTATCTTTGAGAATAGCCAACTGACCAATCATGACACCAAAACAGCTCTTCTCTCCATCACAGATGCAGTTCACTCTGCAAGAGCTGCCTGTCAGTCCTGCGTGCTGATTCTTCTAGAGAGATTCTTTCTGCAGCCTTTGACTCAGTGACCTATCGTGGCCCTCTGTCTGGCCTGGCTGCAATGGGCATCTTAGGCACTGCTCTTAACTCATCTCATGGTCTCACTCACTCACCCTTCCCGGTCTCTAGCTGTAACGGCCCACATCCGTTTCACAACACTGCTGTTAGCCTGCCGGCTGGCAAGAGGAAGGAGTTCACCTTCTCTGCAATCGATCACCAGACCCCGCACACTGGCGAGGTCACTCCGCTCCGCCCCCTCGGAATGTCTGGCTGTCCCTCACCTTCGGAGCAATGTATCCCAGCCACGTCCGCTGTCAGTTCTGGCCCTAGTGCGGAGGAATAGGCTTCCATCAGTAGTCAGGACAGCGGAGTCACTGGCCATCTTCCATACACTCAAAGACCGAGCTCTTCACACTGCATCTTGCCTCCCCTACCCAATCCAAACTCGCCAATCCCTCACGTGCACAGTCTTATTGAATGGCATGTTGTACTGATGTATTGCATTTATCTATAGCACTCGTAAGCACTAGGTATTGCAGCACAGTGTGTAAGAGGCAGATGCTGATTGTGAGCTGTATGAACCATCTTTCAATCAACTTTATTACATGTACTTTGCTCTCATTCTTTGTAAGTCCCCATCGATAAGAGTATTTTTCAAATTACAAACATGCAGAAGTGCAAGGGATCTTCAGACATCGTACATTCACACTCAAGTCCTTTCTCCCCAGTGTCATAAAAGGTTCATTTTGTCTTTAAGTGCCGGGACAAACCTGAGGGAGGAAAGGGAGGGAAATAACAGAGAGAAATGAAATCCAGATGGCACCACGAGCGGAGACGGCAGCCGGTGATTCAGTTTCGCACTCGGGACACGTGGGATTGCTTAGTAGTGACGTGTCTGTGTTCATGAACTCAGCCAAAACCTCCACCGCACTTAATAACTAGGACACGTTCGTTCCAAGATATTATCACTGTTGTCTCTCCTCCTCCGTTCCCCAGGGAAAACATACAATACTCAAACTTACTGTCACCTACTGGAGCGTCTCTGTCTTGAAACAGCGCTCACAGGAACTCTCCAAGCATGTACAAGAGAAGTTTTAAATGTTATCTTGTTCGTATCTCACAGAAATGAAGATATCATCTATATAAACATGCACGTATTCCCCAGCTGGCTACCCCAGAATAATGACTTATATTGAAAGACCACTTTCTTATGTCTCTGGCTTAAATATGAGACTGTTTTTTGTTGTTGTCAGATCTTCAGGAACACAAGCCAGGAAATCTGAACAACTTTTTCCAGTAAAACAGTAAAAACATTGACAATGTTGATAAATTACAGAAATGATGTCCCTAGTTACAGCAGCAACCTATGTTTATGAAAATTGATTTAAAGAAATATGGCCCGCACTTTCTATTTTAAGCAAAGCATTATGTGAGCAAGGGAAGCTATTTTAAATCCAATGTAACAAGTAACTGTGTTTTGTGTGAAGCCTTTATACATGACTGGATGATATGGGCTATAGAGGAAATTAACAAAAACCACATAAACCATGAAGTAATGAGAACTGATCATGCATATTGTCAGCTATTACTGGGTTTATTTACATATTACTGCAATATTTTTGGACAGTGTTGCATCAAGCATCTGCAAGTATAACCCTGGTTATGTTACAAGATCAATAGCATGACAAGTTTCCAAATTTTCAATCAACAATGCACTGCTTGTGATGCAGACTAGAATAACATCTTATAGGGTTCACAGTCAAAAGTGGTTATATATATATTAAAAACACTAAATACAATTTGATTTTCTGAGGGCAGACTTAAAAGTACAGTCTTGTCTACCAATAGCAAACAGTCGGTAATCCACAATGTACCGGAACATATTTCAAGACATTTTCTTGGAGCATTTTCGGGGTTGTATCTTGCATTACAGATTCTGCAGAACATTTCTTTCAGAACTCCACTTGGCCCAGTTCCTCCCAGCCTTTTCTCATAATGCGCCTGTCTTTCAGCACTGAAACATAAGCCAGAGGAAACATTAATCTGTCTGCAACCAAACCCCCAAAAAAAAAAAAAGTGCACAAACACAACACTGAAACGCCTGTTTGAAGACACGTGTAAAATTGCTTGTTCGACACCTCGTGGCTGCGATTAGGTCCCCCATGCACTTGCAGAAAATCATATTAAGCAAAGCATGCATACAGAGCCTTCAGCTTCCAGCCTCTCCTCCGCAGCTTAGCGGCGGTAAAACCCTCTCAGAATGTTGTCCTGTTCTCCGTAGGGTTCCGGAACACTCTGCTCCCTAAGCCGGGACCCTCTCTACAAAGTTACCAGCACAGCATTTTCCATGAGAGAATGAAAGTTTGTACATGATAGAACTGCCTAAAAAAAACTCTGTGCTTCTGCTTTTTGATATGGCTCTTTTTTTGAGCAAGCAAATGTTACTTATTTGGTTCAGGGATGTACAGTCCTCAAAGGCAGAAAGAATGACATCTGGCTGGCAAAAGATGCATTGTGAGACCTCAGGCACTTCACTGCAAAAAGATTCTTGACTGAGAACAGACATGCAAGTTTCTGTGCTATGTCCTTTCAGACAGGCCATCCTGAGGACTGGTCTACCTCCTCTCTTTCACTTACAGGTAACAGGCCTACTTATACAACACCTTCCACACTTCTGCCATGACAATTCAGAGAAAAAACACTCATAATGCAACAAAGCTAGTCAGATTACATAAATTCACTTGTGGTAGGGCTTGAATGGTGTTTTGCTCACACTCACTGGTCTGGGAGTGTTGTTAGCCTGGTCTGACACTGTTGCTCATTTAACTTGAATGGACACACTTATGTTCTATTGTGCTGGAAGTCACTCTAGATAAGACTGCCTGCTGAATACATGTAATGTAATTTAATGTAAAGCTATGAAACTTCTTTCCATTGCCCAAATGTTAAGACAAGTTCAGAACATTGAGCACACAATGAATGCTGCCAATAAAGAGAGAATGTTTAAGCTTCCATTTCCTATCAGTTACACATTCCTTTGTCCCCTGCTGGGATGTCACCACCATGTCGTTCCAATCACATGATCTCGGGGGGAAAAGCAGCATCTTTCTACTTGTGCAGAGAGTCTTTGCAGGAGCGCTCGTTCAGCTCTGGCGGGGTTCCTGTGTCCCTCCCCTCGGCTAGCCGAGAGCTCCAGCTTTTACGGCCGTCCCCTGCCTTATTAAAACCAGACCCACGAACGTCCCACCACTCCCCTGCCTGGGAAGATCAAAGCCCCTCTCCGAGGACCTGCTCAGACCCCGAAGGAACTTAAACAGGAAACAGGGAGACAAATGACTTTGCTCACATTCACTCAGCTTCTGCAAGGACAGCGCTGCTGGTTCAGTGCTGTGAAGAGTGGCCCTGACAGAATACAGCCCTTTGACCTCTGACCCGTGCAAGCATGAGTAAGGTATAGCCTTTAATTCCTAACAGGAAAAGAGGAAGGGGAGGGAAGAATGACAAGACATGGAGAGAGAGAGAGAGAGAGAGAGAGAGAGAGAGAGAGAATCTGCTCCTTTCTCTTGGCTGTCGTCCTGCAGGATCCTGCGCAGCAGCGATCAGATGGGCAGATACGCTGATCACTCTCTCACTCCCCTCATTAGAATCTCATTACAAGCGCCCCAGAGACAGGGAGGCACAGCAGTGTAAACCACACCAGCCCTGTGAAGATGGCACACTGCAGAAACACAATATGGATTGATCTGTTTGAAACAGCATCTGTTTAATTTACACACACACACTCTCTCTCTCTCTCTGTCTCTCACACACACACACACACACACACACACACACACACACACACACGCTCTCTCTCTCTCATTTCTCTCTCACACACACACACACATACATACACTCACACACAGTACTCAGAATAAGTAATAGCTTTGTTGAGACAGCATGGCATGGACTGTTCAATACAGGAAAAAATATGGATTCAATAATCATATTGATTCTGTAGGGGTTCTCATTTATTAAATGTATATGCAAAACTACACTGCGTACAGTAAACATAAGTATTCTTAAATGCATATTCTGATCTCACAATCACAGTCATACAGAAAACACAAATACAATTTGAACACAGTGAAATGGTAACATTTTTCTTAATGTGTAACGTTACCATTTCACTTTGTTCAGATTGTATTTGTGTCTGCTGTATGACTGTGTATGGATAAACTAAAACAATACATAAGAAAAATGAGGAAAACATTTTTCCATTCAAAGGCCCGTTACTCAGCCAGCCTCTGGTTCACCTTAGAACGTTTGAACTCCTCTGCTGACCCCACTTCAGGACAGACGTTGTCATGACAACTATCTTCAGCCGTCACTGGACGTCACTGTTAGAGGCCACATGAATCTGAATGAAAAGTTATGAGGGGTGATGTAGAGGGCTCTGTGTGAGCTGATCTCCACATTGATGGCCCCCCATTTGTGAGCCAGCTTTACTGACCAGATTTAAATCTATAATTTCATTGAAGATTGCATTGCATATCATTTCTGTGGTAATATATATCATTGTATATTTTTGCTACTCATTCCAGATGTGTTTTACAAGGAGATGCAATGAGAAAGTCTCAGGTTAATTGACTACTAAAAATTGTCTACTAACAATTTTATCTTTGTGCTAATTCGCCAATTATTAGTGTCTCGAAAAGTCATACACAGTTTGTAGTTTGTAATCCTGGAACCTAAATTTGTTCAAAGCAGTAAATTACTAGACTGCTTAACTGGTTTTTCGGTTATTATTTGGTGATAATACACGACATCTTAATTAAAATTTGTCCTCTCGCGTATTTTTGTAATTAGACAAATGATCATTAGTGCCGTTTATTCACTTTTTATTTATTCACTGCCGCAATCATGAATAAACCAACAGTCAGAAAATAATGAAAAAGAGGACAAGGGAGACGACTGCTGGTGTACAAGCCGCTTGCAAAGACGGATCATTTCCAGGTGAACTGACAACGTAATGAACAGTTGCGCTGTACGGGTCTCCGTTGAAGATTGGAATAAACCAGTCAGCAACGGGCACGTCGAGTGTGTGTTTCTCTGGCTTGACACGAAATACCTTCAAGGCAGGTCCGAGGAACTCTGTCACCTGGACAAGTACGATCATTTTCTGTTGTCTTCTGACATCTAGTGGTAAAAACAAAAAAATTAAAAAAATTTCCAGACTCCCAGTCCAAGAAAAAAGGGGAAAGCAGTTCATTTAACAACTAAGAAGTGTTAAGATGCTTTCCTTGAAAACATCATTATGACCCCCTCAAATCAGAACCGGGGGTTTCTTAAAAATAACAAACTTAAATGAAAATAAAGAAAATACAAAAAAATACGCAAGGGAAATGTAAAATGTAAATCTTTTTAAACCTTGCTTCAGTGGTTTAAACTGTTAAAGTATTTAAATAATGTTGAGTGTGCTTTTCAACTTGGGGTTGCAAAGAAGAAAAACCTTTTTCTGGACCCCTCCTCCAGTTAAATTCCATTTGATCAAGAGATCTGTAAATTCCGACGCTCATAAATGCTACTGCAGCTTGGTTTCTTTAAAATCGGAAATGTATGAAATCATACAATTAATCACGTGACTTTTCTGACCCGGAAAAGAAACAAACTATTTCTCACTTTTCTTTTCCAACGACCGTGGACGAGGAACTAAACAGTTTTGTGGTCATAATACATGCATTGGTGATAAAATATATTTGGCTAGCTGGTCACCAGCGAGCTACGGAATGCTAAACCGTTTGATCTTATCCATTTAGGTGCTGGCTGGACTGTAATGGAATTCGCTGCATAAAAAGTTGCATCTTCGTGGTAAACACTGTGTTTTACCCAGGGAAAACCGACACGTCTGTAACGCAATGGCTCCGATGGGAATCCGCTTGTCTCCTCTCGGAGTTGCTGTATTTTGTTTGCTGGGTCTCGGCATACTCTACCATCTTTACTCCGGCGTTATATCGAACAGAATAGCGGCGTTCCGGCAGCGGGGGACCGTGGATCTGCGGGAGCTGCTCGCCCTGTCGATCGAGGCTGCGGTCCGAGGCGGCCGCGAAGTGAAGCGCGTCCGGGAGGACAACACTCTGGAGGAGAAATCGAAGGGCAAAACCAAGGAAGGGGCGAACGAGATGCTCACGTCGGGAGACCTTCTCTCTCACAGGAAGATGTATCACCTCATTAAGAACACGTTTCCGTTTTTACAGGTGAGATCAAATGTGACCAACATTCACTCATACTTGTCCGGACAAGCTTAATTCAGCAGAACCTAGATCTACCACACCCCTTGCAGAATTTAGCTAAGTTGGCTATTTATGTTGAAGGTATTCGATGTACGTTACCTATTTTGGTTTTATTTAGCATTGTCGTTTTGAATGTTTTAGGCCTACTGTCCCAAATCGAGGATGTAGCTAGTTTCGGCCGTCAGGACTTTTTTGGAGGGGGGTGTCAATGCTATATCGCAGACTCGATTAATAAAACGAGCTATATGCTTTTCGCGTAACAATCGCCGTATCTGCGCACCATTGATATGAAAAACGAGCCCAGTTTGAAAGTTTACAATTTTAAAAGTTTACAACAGTGACCTGAACCGTGCCGTGTCTCAGGTGAAATCGGAGGAACACGACGACACCGGTGAGGAGGAGACGGCCGTCTGGGATCACGTGATCCCCGCCGACATACAACTGATCTCCAGTAGCAAAGAGGTGCCGACAGAGGGCGTCACCGTGTGGATTGACCCCCTGGACGCGACTCAGGAGTATACAGGTAGTGGCACAGTGTACTGAACATACAGTGTTTAAGATGTGCTGTCAAAAGAGATTGTGCTTGATATACTATTCACGTACTGTTTTTCCTTTCTGCAGAGAATCTTTGCAAGTATGTCACCACGATGGTTTGTGTTGCGGTGAACGGTGTGCCCGTTATAGGCGTTATCCATAAACCGTTCACAGGTTACACAGGTGAGTCTCATCCACCATAAGTGATGTAGCCTACGTGTGGAATTAAGCCTCATGAAGTAGTATAACAACTGTCCGCATATACACACGGAATTAACCGACAGAGGTATTAGCCACAGACATTTATTGTTGGAGTTCAGTGTTAGCTGAGAGAGAGTGAGAGTGAAAGCTGGCACATTCATGGTATTAGGCTTTTTGAAAAAAGTTTTGCGTGTCCTGTGCGGATTCAAAGGCCCCTGAAAATCTGCAGGGTGTTAAGCTGTCAACTGAAAGAGCTAAGTCTGGGCTGAAAGTGCAATGTGTGATTTAGGTTTAAAATAAATGAGGACTCTCTGGTACAGCGGTTTTAGTTGGAGGTTTTCCTGATTGTTTGAGTGTATACTGTTACTATGGAGGCCCAGAGATGGAGAGCAACAAGCTGGCTGAGTGCTTCAGAGATGGTCCAGGCCCAGCAGTTTCTCTGGAGTGTTTAAGTCTGAGGCCTCTCACCTGATCTATCTGCCCTCTCCCCTCTCAGCTTGGGCCATGGTTGGCGCGGGTTCGAACATTAGGGCCCGCGCGTCGTACAACGAGAAGTCGCCGAAGGTCATCGTGTCGCGCTCCCACGCGGGGAAAGTGAAGGGGTTCATCCAATCCGCTTTCGGGAACGACACGGTCATCCTTCCCGCTGGCGGAGCAGGTACTGGGGTCACTGCGCTAAAAAAAAAAAAAAAAAAAAAGCATTCTGATCCAGGGCAACTCACAGACGTGTTATTTGCCTCCTGTCCATTCACACTGCTGGGTGTGAGGCTGATGTCTATGTGTGAATTTCTTTCCAAAAACTTTAAAAAAATATTTTTGGCTACTTTGAAGAATCTAAATATAAAATAGTGTTGATTTGTTTAACTTTTTTGGTCACTGCATAATTCCATTTGTGTTATTTCATAGATTTGATACCTTTACTGTTATTCTGAAATGTGGGAAATAGTAAAAATAAAGAATAAAAGTTGTGTCCAGACTGTTGAATGGTACTGTATGGTAGCGGTAAACATTAATCACTGTGTTCCTGTCTCTTCTCCGCATACAGCAGTACTCACGTCTGCCCTCTTCTGTTTTTAGGCTACAAGGTCCTTGCCCTCCTGGACCCGACGGATGAGAAGTACGAGCAGGCGGACATGTACGTCCACATCACCTACATAAAGAAGTGGGACATATGTGCCGGTGACGCCATTTTGAAAGCGCTGGGAGGTCACATGACCACCCTGAAGGGAGAGGACATAGACTACTGGGGCTCAGAGGCCAATGATGGCGGGGTTCTGGCCAGCATTAATGTGGATCACCAGGCACTGCTGGCCAAACTGTCGAGCCAGGACACCCAGAAAAACACTTAATCCCCTGGGCCCGGGACGGTGTTCTCCCCCGTCGTCAAACTGCTGAGAGAGAACTTACGATGTAACCTGCCGTTATCCGTAAGATAATGCACAGAGTCTCCAGGAGATGCGTGGTCTTTAACTGAGACGGATGCCCTCTAGAGGAAAAGTACTGCATTGCCGAGCTGTGTGCCTCGAGGTAGTTTGGTGTGCGGGTTAAGTTCGAAGGCCTCAGACTTGCGGAACACTCCTGTCTGAATACGTCATTATAACAGACACTTTACAACATTGCTGTTGGTTGTCTGATATGTGTTTAAATGAGTGTGATTTGGCAGGAGTTGGTGGAGGTTTAAATATTAAAAAAGGCTACTGAGTGCTGTTAGCTCCTACTGTATTTTGATGCTTTTGAGGTAGGTGTTGGTTATTCAGGGTATTTTAAAGGGACAGTTTGGGGCGGTGATGTACACTTGCCCTTGTGAGCTCAGGTGAAGGAGAATCCCTCAGTTTCCTGATTGAAGTCCATGGGTTATGTGAATTTTTTGCAGTCTATAGCCAGCAAAGACATTGTGTACGAGGAAATGTGACACTTGTGGCTTCATCTCAGATGGATTAACATGCCATTGTACCCAAAACATAAGATGTTTATACGTAAACTCGTGCTTTTACTGATATCCTCAAGTGGGGTGGCAGTGTGCTCTTTAGCTCACTAGGGGGTGTACTTGCACACTGACCCCACCACAGATGCGCAGTTGAACTCTGACCCCTGAGAGCTCTGGTGTGTGTGTGTAAATAAATCTGTTTGTAAATAGTATCAGCTGAAGAAAAGTCTATGTCAAAAAATAAGAATGCTACTGTAGCTGGGTTTGAACTATAGATGCTGTACTATCCGCCACAAAGCAGGGTGATAAATAAGGGTCTACAAATCTGAGATGTTTGATAATAATAGTAATAATAAAAATAATGTAACAATAATATAAGATGGCTAACATTGCCTGGGGTGAAGGATTCTGTAATAATGCACTCACTGTGATAACTACACTGAAAAACTGTGCATTTTCTTATGGATTATTTGTGTACGAATTTGTCTTGTGAATTCGTGTGAACTGCACTTAAGTTTTCGGGCATCGCACACAGCTCCGTCTGTCCATTTTGCCTTCCTTTTTGTGTGTTTTAAACGAAGTGGATGCATGACAATGGTGAAAGGATGATTTTTTTAAAGATATACCTTTTCTTGTGTGAATTTACGGTTTCTGTGGTGTCTACAAGCTCCTCCATACCGCATGATCCATAAAGACATGTGTAACCTGGACTGTTCCCGTTAGGCTGAAAGGATGCTTAAAGATGTATGATTTTATTTCTGAACTGAAGAGTATGTGTTTTTGTTACGGGAAGAAAAGGGCTGGGCAGTGATGAGAACAGCAGATGTAACAGTTCCCATTGCGATAACAACCTTGTGATGGTTTCAGCTTCCTGTTGAAATGTGATCAATGTCCATTTAAAAAATGCAAAAATGTATTTTGTTTGGGGGGATTCTAATTGAAAATAATAAAAAAAAGATAATTCATGGTCTTGATGATGGAGTCTGTTTTTCCAAATAGCCTTATTTGATTTTGTATTTTCAATTTTTGTGTAATATGAAGAATGAAGAAAAAAGCATTAGTATGATGATAAAGGCTTTCAGTCTCATCCTGTTTGTGGCAATGACTTTAAACCATTACTTTAATTTTTTTGAGTGACACCTGAAATTTTCATTTTTACAATCTTTGTTAATAAGGATCATATATTTATATATTTCTTTTCATGATTGTCAACAGTATTTTTTATTCAAATGTATATTGTCATTTTCATCCTGCTTTGTATAATGTTACAGATATGTTTTGGATATGTAGGTTAAACGTAAGCATACATACCAGTCAAATTTAATTTATGATCTTAACTTCAGGTGAATATTTTGATTTGCAGCAACACATTCTAGGCAACATCCTTTTCAATAGTAGTACCTCCATTTCACCACACGAGGGCAGCAAATACAAGGATCTCACGGTAGCGCAAGTGATGCAACTGTTACAGTTGGGGAAAAAAAAGATAAAAGACAAGGGCATATACAAGAAAGAATACCGCCCTACAGCAATAAAGTGGCCTCCATGTTGAAGTCTTAAGGGAGTCTGAGGGCTGATCATCCCTAAGGGACTCAAGGTATCTTCAGAGCCTGTTCTCGCTGTTCTAGTGAGATTTTCATTTGTGACAATGTTTTTTTAGGCCTGTCATTTACCGTTATTATAGCTCCGATTGGTCCTGTGCAGTACAGTGTGCCTTCAGTCAGGTATATCATTCATTTGCTTATCCATGACAGCTTACATATCCTGCACATTATCTACTGAAACAGGCAGAACATTACTGAAGCAATTAAGCTTAAGCACCTTGATGAAGGATACAACAACAGAGTTGTGCTTAGGATTCAAACTTGCAACCTACTGCTTACAAGTCTGGTTTAAACGTGTAGTGATATCCATGTACTCTCTTCTTAAGTCCAAAGCTGAGAGGGCCCCCCTTGCTGAAATGAATGTACAAAATAACTGAATTCCTTAATTACTGTTTTCTGTTTTGATTACCTTTGGGAAGAGCACTTTCTATAATCCAGTTACCCATTTGTCGTGATGATCCCATAACTTATATCAGCGTTAAATACGTTTTAGCCTCTGCCATCCCAATTACATAATTTGGATCTTTTTTCTTTTACGGATGCTAATAATGCTAATTGCTGATTGGCCTTTGTGTGACCGCTGTCGGGCGTTAGCCTGCACATGTGCTCAGCTAACGCAGCTGATGTAGATGGAGCCGAACAGCACAGCTCAACACCCACACCTCCTGGCGTGGAGCGGCCAGGAAGCCTGACAGCAGTGACTCCCTGCTCGTCAGAGGGGCTGATTAAGGCGGGCGGTTCCGCAGGCTCGTGGGGAGTTAATCAGCTGGCAGATGAGCAGGGCATCCGGGGCCAAAATGGCCCTGCGCTCTCATCAGTGCAGGAAGCACGTTTAAGAGTCCTCAGGTGCGGCCGGTTAATTCTCCTAATGGAGCGCGCCTTCCGCCAAGACCTGGTCTGCTGTCGAGTGCTTCTCTTCGCGTGGCTTTTAGGGCCTGCTGAGAATGGCTGGCTAAAAGCTCTGCTCTGGCTCTCACAAACACTCAGCGAAACAAGAGAAAACCACGAGGAAAAGCACTTTTTGCGTGCTATAAGCTAGCAGTGAACTCAGTGCAATCAGCGGTATCGACCTCAGCACTGAATTATACCTGTGAGTACAATAATAATAGTAGTAATATTAGTAGTAATAATAATATAATAATAGTAATGATAATAATAACCATCATCATCACCACCACCATCATTGTCGTCATCGTCATCATCATCGTCACAACCAGGTGGAAGACATGACTACCATCCCAGTCATGGCTGCACATACTGCACAACAACAGCCATGGTGCTTCCTTGCAGTTTCCTTAGCGCTTCAGTGTTTGAAATGCTATTTCCATAGCTGTGACGAGAGGGGTCTTTCAGATGAGCTGGTTTTGCGCTAAGTTTCAAACTGACCTGCCTGCTCCGCACGTCCCCCACCTACCTCATGCTGATGACCTACTTTTAAAGCCAATCGTGTTCATGTAATTATCAGACGGGAAAAATTTAGGAAATGGTCTTCAACAGTGATCAGGGAATAATTAAAAAACAGGCAATTAACAAAGTGGTGGCTGTAAGGAACAACAACTATGAAAAACGCATAATGAAAGTGTGTAGACTAAAGAATGATGGCAATAATGAAAAACAAGTAATTAGGAATTAAAAGAGCTATTCTCCAACAGGTAATTAAACTGTGTGTGGGGCCTCTCAGCTTTACGACTAATTCTAATGGTCTAAATACTTTAACAAAGTGCTGAGAATGACCTCATGGCATTCAGCTAAGAGATCTACAGAAATAACCGTGGCAACAGAGAGAGAAGAACTTAAAATTCAACCCTCTGGAGATTTTAATTAAACAGGTTTCTGACACCCAAAACAGCGACACCAGGTTGTCACCATGGATGCCGCTGGTTCCTCATTGGATGCTTGTTGCCAGAGTTTACTAATGTTGCTTGGCAACCGCATCCAATTAGTTGCATTGAGTGATGCTGTAGGTAATCTGTACAAGCAAGCCTGTGTCTGTGGAAAACAACAGAGGCAGGTCATTATCCCACATGTCTGTTGCCATCAAACTGATGTCACCTCCCAGCTTTCACAGTCAGAAAAGACTGTTTTGCATTGATTAATTCAGTGCTTTGCCAAAGGATGGAATTCATTGTTTGGCAGTTTTCTGCTGGAGGAAGGCCATTGGTTATAATTTGGAGCAGGAAATGTCAAATTGTGAAAAGCTGTGGAAATTGGAGAGAAAAAGAAAAAGAGGATAGATATTACTGTGTGAAATGGCAAGGCGGAGTAGGAAAAGGAGAAGCTTCATATTGTCTTTCTGTTTTTTGCGGTTTCTTTTCCTCGATTGACATTCCATCTCAATGATTCACATTCCTTTCACTAATTTGACTTTTCTGTTCTTTGATTGGTCTTTCTTTTCTTCTTTCAGCCACCACATGAGAGGCAATTCATCTAAAAAACCTTCACTAATGGGGCAATGCTGGAGGAAAACACTTTGAAGAAACTAACATTGACTGAGTGAAAATTAAGTGGTTAAAATAGTGAAAAACCAGTTACAAACATCCAGCAAAGGGTACAAAGCTGCATTAATATTATCCCTGATCACAAGTTAGATCATTTTCATTTTTTGGGAAGTGATAGGAAACCAGGGAGGGTTTTGTAAGTTTAGATAAAGTATGCCCCAGCCTCTTGTTAAGGCTTGCACGCAGTGTTTGCTCTGCTTGTCCTGTTTGTGTACCTTGGACCTTGTGCTCTGCATGTACTATTTTGCCAAGATCTTCTGATAAATCTCTGCCCTAAGTGATGCTTCTATCTTAATGGAGATTTCATTCAACTGAACAATCATCTTTTACCACATTGTTTCCCTGTCCTGACGGCAAAGTATAAAGATTCTCTACACTTTGTGAGCTGTTGCTTTCTTTGAGGAGCAATCGGCTGCAGACCTGGAGTTCCTTCCTCCTGTCACTGGAGGAAGTCAGGGGTCACTGAGAGGAAGTGAGAGTGTATTTTCTGTAAAATAACGATCTTCACTATAGGGAGTGTCCATATAAGGCAGTCTATATTCACAGATCTCGAAGGACATACTCTTTTACAGTCTCTGATGAAACTTTCGTGTATTTTCCTTGACTTAAAATACCGGCAAATAGGAAAAAAAATGCAATGTTGCATGAATCATACAGTAGGATTTAATTGAGCTAGGTTTATTTACTGGCAAATCAAAGTAATTATAGCACAGAATTAAATAACTGTTACACGCCCCAGAATTCTTAACAGTCTTTAAAGACCATAAGATGATTCTGACGAGCTGAAAGACTTGGACACATTGTTGCCATGGAAATTATCATCCTAATTGGTTTATTTCTCTAATTAAAAATTAACACCCTCAATGAAACCCTGTCTTTGTCTGGTTCAGAAGGAGATGTTACTGGGCAGAATCTGAAATGAATCAAAGATTTCTGGAACTCATTTCATTTTATATATATTATATTCAAATGCTTAATCCAATGACTAAATAGTCTGTTAACTAGTGCTACTGGGTCCAGTAAAATGACATTTTGTGTTTTATAACTATATAATAACAATATGATATTATATAGCTCCTTTCAGGTTTGCAAAGCACTTTACAGTGAAGAACTGTAAAGGACTCACCTCTGCCAGTGTTAATGTGTAGCACCCACACATCAGCTGACACAGAGAGGGAGGGAGTTAGTTACTCAGTTACTTGAGGGGATTACTGGATGATCAGACTGTAAAGGCATGAGTGGGAAGTTAGCCAGGGAAGAACCCCCTACTCTCAACAGGAAGCACTATGGGATCTTTAATGAAGAGTCAGGACTTTGGTTTAACATCTCATCTGAAGGATGACATCTCCATCACTGTAATGGAGCATTGATCTCCTGTTGTCCCCTACTGGTACACCAACAACATCTCCAGCAGCAACCTGGTTTTTCCCCAGATGGTCTCCCACCCAAGTGCTAACCAAACCCAACCCTACTTAGCTTCAACCATCAGCCAGAAGAGAGCTGCAGGGTGGCAAGGCTGCAAGCACCATACAAAAGTGTTCCATCCAACAGACAGAATGAGTGTCTGTCTGATCTGTTCTGCTCCTCTTTAAGCATGAAACACCTCCTCTCTCAGTGTAGCATGGCCTCAGTCTACAGCCGTATTAAACTCCACAAATTGAAGAGATGTCTCATCGCCACTGACCATACTTTTTGGATTCAGTTTTTTAACTGGTTTGAACGACTCAGTACTAGTTTTCCAGTTGTACACACGATGTTAGCTAAAAAGTGATAATTGTAATGGCAATTTAAAAAATGCTTTTACCAATCGGTAGATTTTTGAGAAAATGGATCTCCTCCTCCTGCTAGGATGGCACAAATCAGCCATGGCAGGGCTCGGTGGTTGAGAGGACCCGTGAAGCTTCTCTGCAATTAGAGTAATTGCTGACTCTCATATCAGCTGAAATCACTTCTCCTTACCAGCATTTGATTGCATTGATTATCATGAAGGTAGCAGGCACCTTTGGCAGTGCTCAGTAATTATGAAATGATAGATCATTTCGCGGTGGGCTATGTTAGCAGCGAGGGGCTCTCTCTGATTGCATGGCACAGTTCAGGTCTGCGCTGCCGAGGGGACCAAAGTGTCCTTTTCCTCCATCTTCTCACTCTCTCCGTTTTTCAACAAGGGACAGAGAACACTATCTGATGTGAGTGGAGACAGAAATCGATTGCAACGGTGCGCATTGCTGTCTGTTACCAATACTCACTGTGAGAAACAGGTATGGTATGGAGGGGTCGGGAGGTGGTGGGGGGGGGCGGTGTCTGAAAGTCTGAAAGCAGGTATTTCAACCTGTGACTGTCGCGGTTCGGAGTTCTGGGTGTGATGCCACTGTGGGTGGTAGACTAAGGAGCACACCAAGCCCACACACACACACACACACACACACACACACACACACACACACACACACACACACACACACACACACACACAGCATCGGTTAGTCCTAACAGCACTTTGTGAAGCTGGATCACTGGATTCACAGTGAATGAGTCTGTGTGTCGGTTTCTGACCAGTCACTCTGACAGTCTGCTGAGGAGTAGAGCCACAGCAGAAATATAGGGCTTGCTGGTCATATGCGATACCACACCTGTCCCCCTCCATGATGCCCAGATGACCCCTCTGTGAGAAATTTGTGATGATAAGAACTACAAATATGTACAAATAAATATTATATAGATGGAAGGGCTAAAGTTGTCAGTGAAGGTTGCTCGTTTGACCACAGCCAATTCAAATAGATCTCCCCTTCACTCTCTCTCTGGATAATGGTGTGAGCAAGACAGAAAAACAGACAAAGACAGATCCTTTGGTCTCCACCCGCATCGCCCATGTGCGCAGACTGGCCTGGGTGCTGCTGGATAAATCGGCTGTTACAGTTCAGAGCGGAAATCGATTTGTTGTGTCTGACTCCTCAGGGCAAGCGTGATGGTACCTGCATTTCTAATCTGCAGGTGAACGTTTTGCCCGAAGGCTACGGGGACAGTTTGTTCTGACATTGCTCCGTCCGTTAAGGTGTCAGACCTGTCATGTTTCTCACATGTTTGGATGCAGCACCTTAAGGTACCACCTTAAAAATGGCTCTGAGGAGTTTAACATTATTTGCTACGTCCCAAACGCGGCCAACCCGCTGACATTTTGGTCATAAAACCTTTGGCCCTGCAGGTGGCGGTGTTTCTATTTGCGTGTCTTCTGCGGACTAAAAGTAATTATCGTCTCCATCTGCCAGGAGTGTTGGGCAGATGGAAGTGCCTCAAGCCCTCTGTGTGACAGCTAAAAGCCTCCATCCTGCAGAGTTGGGATCGGTCCCCTTCCCGGGCCTGGAGTCTCAGGGCGTAAAACGAGTCTCTGTGTTGGATAACAGGGTGTGACATCATAAAAACGGGACACTGCTTAGAGAGTGAGGGTGAGGGACACTGGACATCCCAACCTAATGATAACAACCCAGCTTGGGTATTTTTAACACTTATTGCTAATGTTTGATTAATACCGTAGGACAGTTTTACTGGCAATTATATTCAAAGTTATTGTTAAATATTGACTGACTGTGACTCAAGCATCACTCATACTGTGATTTCCACATCACTCTGTGACTCTAGCCTCACTCAGACTGTGACCTCAGTATCAGTCTATGACTCCAGCCTTACTCAGACTGTGATTCCTGAATCACTCTGACTCCATTTGTCATGCAATTCATACATAACATGTCTTCACTAAATTGCTAAAATAATGAAACTCAATAAAGGAAATCAATTTTGCTAACACAGGGCTCTCGTCATTGTGCCATGCATGTCCTGACCGAACAACCTATAATTTACCTGTACGGAAAACCCTCATTACCTGTCCCTCAATTAAGTTCTCCGCCATCTCTATACATGACAATTTGCTCATCAGACAAGCCTGTCTATGTGTGACAAAAGAACATTGTTCTCCTGTCTGTGACTGCTCCTTGATCAGGTATTAATTAAATCCACCTCCATAAAAGGGGATCTAATTTGTTTAAAAATGTAATCAAAAGCATGCAAAAATTCTGCAAGAGTCATTACATAAGTTCATTAGATCCCCAGAGTTTCTAGGATGACATATACATGTCATCTTTCCCGGAGAGGACTGAACATTTTCACCTAATGTTGGTTAATGTAGCTCATTCACATCCGGACAGTTAGTTTGGGAAAACTAGCTGAAATTCAGTCAGAGAGCTGTCACTGAGCTTGTGAAAATACCATGTCATAAGTATCAGCATCTGACAGCGTACACACTGAAATTACTTCTCTCTGCACCAAATGTGTGTACACTGACAGTGGATCTCATTCTCTTCATCTCTGGAAAGAGGTATTGGAATGAGAGAGAGAGAGAGAGAGTGCAAAGAGGCTACAAAGTCTTGACTGGCTGTATTGGGTAAACCTCGTGCTTACATTGGAGGGGTTGGTTGGAGCTTGGTGATTGTACGAAAGACACACGGTGTTCGGGTAACAAGGGCATAGCATCTATATTAAAATTCTGGGTTCAAATGATGGTTAGATTGCCAGAGAAAAGTTACTGCAGGGGCTATGAGAACTGAGAGAGAGAGCTGTTGTCAACGCAGAGAGACTTTGTAGCACTGTGAGATCAGACAGACATTACTGTGAGCTGACAGAAGGTGCTATGATCTCAGAGAGACACTGCACTGTGAGCTGAAAGATACACTCTTCCACTGTGAGCTCAGAGAAATGCTGTGAGCTTGGAGATGCCAAGAGCTTAAGAGGACACTGTGAGCCCAGAGACCCTGTAAACTTTGAAGTACGGAGGTCATTAGCTCCTCGCATGCCCTGTACCTCAGGTGCTTATATAAAGAATGCAGATGTTTTGTAAGGTACATCAATTGTTTATTACAGTACATTGATGGTTATTCTCTTGTCTAATTCAAACATCTTCTCTCTGGCAGAGAGGAATGTTCTCTCTGTGTAAATGAAATTATGTTGAATATGCTCTCCACGGAGTGAGTCATGATCTTAAAATGAATCCGTTCTCGTTCCCAATGAAGCAGAGAGTGAAAATAGCTCTTTTATGTAAACGCTGAATGATTATTATTTATTTAAAATCCCTGATTCAAATTTTAGGTCCTTATGTCCTTGTGTGGGCTAGGATAAAGGTATTTTGCAAAGGTCTGGTTGACATTTGAACAAAACAATGTCCCATTGCACTTCTCTCCCGTTGTATGGGTGTTCACTCTAGGAGAATGGGGCTACTTTAAAACATGCCTAAATGCATCTCACCAGGAATCTATTCTGAATGCATATTAGAATATCAGGCTTCCTGTATTATTCACACTATTGAAAGATGAATGAGCTTTTAACAAAAATAATAACTAATTTCCTTCGTTTTACTTCAGAACATCAGACCTGACCACAGCAACCACATCAACAACTAGAGAGCAGTGGACACAGCTGAGGCACACAAATTACTTAATAATTAGATTACTATTTATATTGTATATCTATTCAATGATTAGAAAACTTTGTAACGTTGCCTTTTCAGTTCACATGAAATGATGTGGGCCAAATCATTCAGGTTTTTTTGTATGCCAAGAGCATTTACAGTTCATAATGTGTCAATGGCCAACAACTTATTCCACTCATGATTTAAAAACTAATAAGTAAAAGTAAACTGCAACATATTTCTCACTCATGAAAGTTTATACACTTAGTGCAGCCCTGAGTAACTGCATTGTGCTTTTTCTTTAATCAATTAGTGAACTGAACTTTGGTGAAAATGATTAGCGTGAATGTCATTCATAGCTCAAAGTTAATTAGCTTTTCTGTGCCTTAGAACAGTGGCTATGATTTAATTTAATTGCTTCTCTCTTATCAGCACGACAAGAGGATTAGTCTGGTCTGCGTGTTTCACACAAAGACTTTTTCAGGTGCTGTCGAGGTGTCAGCTGTAAGATTAATTATGACACATCAGGGCGAGATCAAACACACAAATATGAAAATCAAAAATGCAAATATATGACACATCCAATGTATGTTTTCGAGCAATGCAGAAAGCTGAATCTGATGAATTGTAAATGTATGAATCTCAAAGATTGAGCGGGTTGGTTCAGAGAGTTTAGCTCACCTCCACAGCTTCTGATGTGCTCTACACAAAACTGAAATGAATGTTGATACCGCCAATTATTTAGAACAGGAATTAGCTGTCTTAATCTTTCTGTATGGTACAATACTATTAAATGAGTCCATGTTCTATGTTATTTAATTCCAACTTGCAACACTGTGAACTACATAAACTCAGTCCTGGTTATTATGATTATCATTAATACTGTTACTATTACTGTTGCTACAGCTAATACTTTGAATACAACTAATAATTCTAATGAAAATTATCATCACCATCATTAATAATGTTTTATGGATCTCAAAGTGCTTTATGGGGGGTGAGTCACCTCAATGTGTATCACCCACCTGGGTGATGCATGGATGAGATTTTTTTTTTTTTTATGAGCAAATTAATTTTTACAGGACTATTCAATGCCACAGCCAGCAGTGATAAAATGCAACCCCCCACTGTATTCAAAACTGAGTCATGCAAAGAACATACAGGACTAAGGTTTTAACAATGTAACACACAGTGCCAGCTGAGAGTTGGATTTTTTTAAAAATCAGATATTCCAACAGTGCTGTTGCTCACCTGCTTGCTTATAACCCTGGGGAAAATGTCTTTCAGCAACAGAAACACAAAACATAAATATATACCTCAGTGCTACAACTGCAACTAATAACATTACTTAAGTCCCATGAATGAGTTACCAGCTATCCAGTTTTTCCTTCACATTTTCACATCAAATTCTCAGATACCTTTCCCTTGGAGTATGCAGGACTTTGCAGAGCTGAATGTGTAAGTAGAAATCAATAAGATGTTTCCCTTTGAAGGTACTTTTGTCTGAACGGGTACTGCTGCTGCAGTATATTTAATTTCTGCTCATTATGACCCTCAATTAAACTCCACATTCCTGAAACTCACAGGTCACTCTTTAAACCAGTCTGGCAGTTAACCTTTCAATTTGCCAATGTGCGTATATAGAGCTCTCATTGGGAAGAAGGCTGCACCTCTTTGGAAATTCAATTTCTCCTGTAAAGGTCAGATTTGTGGTGACTTTTTGTGGATAAAGTAGAGATTTAATTTAGGGGAGAGTTACATACAGCTGTGATAACAGTGAGTCAAACATCTTGTGCCATCAATCATTTTTGCACCTCATTACATTTTCTCTGGTTTTTCATCACCTTCACAGTTAAAGATAACTTTTACTGCACCTTGAAATGATGTTTTACAAAATTCAAAAGCAGATTCACCAGTTCCCAGTTCGCAAGCAGAAAGCTCAAAAAAAAAAAAAAAAAAAGGATCAGCACTGTGGTAAAACAGTCCAGATGGAGTGACGGAAACATCATCAGGACATTTATTTTAAAATTAAGGGTACACAGACAAAAATGTGTCACTGTGCAAAAAGGAAGGGTGCAATGAAGAAATGCATGAAAAGTTTTTGTCCTGATCTTCATCAGTGCTCCAGACAAGTGGCTAGATGCATACACAGTAATAGCTTTGGAACTGATAGGGGCCAAGGGGGGCGAACACTCTGCTTGTTAACAACACAAAGAAAATGACAGATAAGTATTACTGAGATGGTATAAATCCCAAATCATTCTCTCCATTTTCACAATGGCAGTTAAAGCTAAATCTTTTATACAATTGTGTAAAACATGCCTTGTATGTGTTAAATTTTCTGGGTCACACTATTAAAAAGAGTAGTAGTAGTATTCCTATTTCTCTCTTATGTTGGAGAAAAAGGTTAAGTTCAAGTTATGCCAACATCAAGCAAGAAAATTAGAGGCATTGCCAGGTTATCAGCCTGCTGCAAAGTTATGACATAATTAAACCGCATGTGATAACATGATCACTGTAAGAGCAATTCTGACAAACAGTCTGAATGTATAGCTTTGACCAAGGGGAGAAAAATTCTCCTTTGCATTAAAACAATCAAAATCATCAGGGAGTGGTACAGACAGTGGTAATTTCACCTTTCAAGTCTCTAGGATTGGAAAAATCCCCTCAGCCTCACACTGCAAAGATTTCTGGTTAAGATTGCTATGGCAACATTCAAGTCACAGTTTTAAAATGGCTTAATGTCTCAGGTCAGAGACAGCGATTTTGACCGGTGAAATGCCTGGCTTTTAGCAAACGGGTGTAATTTTTCTGGGCACATCGCTGTGTTCATGTATTTGGTGATGTCTCTGACAAACAGTCAACCACAGGGGCTGCCTATCAAATAGACTACGTGGGTGCTCGTCGCTGCTTCGGGTATGTCATGTTCCCTTTTTGGTCAAATGACTTTTGCAGCTGTCGTTCCTGTAGTTAAGTTAGCTTCAAACATGACAGGGGCCAGATTCTGCCAGCTCACCTGCTCGTTCGGGGTTTTTGTGTGCCCTAAAGGAATTGTGAGGAAGCCAATGCTTCTCACAAAAGAAGAAAGCAGAAGGAGCAAACAAAAAAATCAGAAAAATTTTTTTTTTTTTTTTTTTTTTTTTTTAAACACAAAGCAAAGAAACCCAGCCTTGGCCACAAGCACCACAAACCGTTCACAAGAGCCATCGAGCAACACCCACACACCTGTATTTAATGCACCTTAGGCAGGTGTTGCCCGTTAACTAATGGGTGGCTTCACAAGCACATCAGACAATTACATTGACAACAGGCAAGCAATTAACAGATTTGGATGCAATTGATAAATATGATCTCCTGCTGGTAGGTTTGAATTAGATAGAAGAAAAATGTCCCTTGAACATTTAGCATTTTATCAATCAACATAAACTAACAATTAACACACATTCAGTTTCTTAAGGAGGTGAAGGCTCTTTTTCACAGGAATACTCTCTGATTAGATAGTATGACTTTTCTGTTCTTGTTGTAAGCTGGTGTAAAGAGAATGTTAAAAGCACAGACAACAAAATCTGTGCATAGGACATTCTGATCTTTTGGTCATAGTCCGGCAGAATCATTTGAGGAAAATAGTGGTACTCATTGGTTTTTCAATATTATGAATTTATTAATACTACAAAAATTAGCATAAAAGAAAGTGAACTGTTTTATGGTTTATCATGGCAAGGAGCAAACATTAACGGAAGCATCTTTCAGCGAAGACTCCAGGGTGACATTGTTACAGGTCTGCATCTGGTGAAGCTGAATTAACGCCGCTGTGTTTAATCAAAGGGGTGACATTCAGACAGGGATTTAACTGCACACCAGTAATAGGGGTGTTTCAAAAATGGGGTAGGAATCAGGCCCTGATTACAACAAACTCACAGAGGATGATACGCAGGTACTGAACGTAGCAGATGCTAGAAGACATTTACCCTCACAGCTGTCTGTTTCTCACCTGTATTGAGATGCAGCACAGAAACACAGTCATTGCTGAGATTTCATACAGGGAGGCAAAATCCCTGAGAGGGCACAGAGCTAAATTTCATCATCAGTTAATTAAGTGCCAACCTCCTTCCATTAAAGCAGCTTTCTATAAATAATAAGCCATAGAAAGAGCTACAAAATAAACAATGCATGTTCTGAGAGAGTCACAGGAATATCCACATTTCAACAGCACATGCAAAGAAAGGCTTGTAATGATTGTTTTAGTATTCTAGGACCTAATGCACTTTGTGTTTGTTCCATGCCAGTAACAAAAATAAAAAGAAAATTATGCAGATTGCTTGCCGGGGAGATTGTTGTTGTTGAAAGTTGTTGAATCAAGCTTAATTCAATTCATTTTGTTGTATAAACAAATATCTGCGCTGAGGAAGAGGAAATTATATATTTCACTTCATCTCTGTGTTCAAAGCACTACACTGTGCAAGCAGCTTTGTTAAGAACAGAATCTCAGACTCCAAAGATTCCTTAAGTTAGAACGATGTTGACCAATAACATGGACAGAAAACTTTTTTCTTTTTCGAACTCGGGAGACAATTTGCAGTGATTTGGGAGGGAAGAACATCACCTGGAGTGACCCTGGCCAGAGATTGCCTTGACCACTTTGAGCTGGAACCCAATTTTGCAGAGTGAAGTAAATAAGGGTGATCTAGTGAATCAAAAGCACAGCGAAAGGAAACTCAAAACAATAATTTTGCTCAATTGATTTTTAAAAAATTATATGTTTAAAATTTAGAACAGTCACCCAATCAACACTTTCATTCCTGTCAATAATGACAGCCTCTGAGTGTAAAGAAACAACACATGGATTCATGTACAACATATTATTTATATCTCAAACAAATTGCAAGGTGATCCTCTTTGTACATTTTAAAGGCACACTTATAGTGCAACAATGGTAAAGTAAAACAAAGTTAGAATGGAACAAAGAGTCAAATGACCACATTTGATGCAGCTCATTCCTACTGGGGAAAAAAAAAATCATTTAATGGGGACAGTGATTTGCTGGACTCAGTGACATCATCATTAGTGGCCAGGCTTGTGTGTCATATTGCCATTCTGAGAGCACTTTCTTTAGTGTTTGCAGATTGCCCAGTGCGTTGTTGTCAACCACAGTCATTTTCAAACACTGAATAATGCAAATATAGTTTCCCTGTGGGTACCTTGTGGTTACAGAGATTCTCTGTGGATTTTTAGGATTTAATCAGCAGTTTTATTCAAAGGAAAACAAATTTAACTTCAGGGAGAAGGGGGATTGAATATATCCAAGCAATAATGATATTACCATTTACCCAAGAGTTTCTCCGAAATTCATTTGCAAAGGCACAAGTTGTGTTTGTGGGGGCAAAGAGGATGGTGGGTGGAATGAAAAAAAAATCTTATGCTTTATTCACCACCAGCAAATCCTCTGAAATACCTCCCATATCAAAATATGTCCCATGAGTCACTGCAAGAGGTGATGTCATAGCAATGTAATAAAGCCGGAGACACTGGGGACCCAAGTTGTACATAGAGTTGACTTTAGCTCTGTTCCTCTGACAGCTATGGCTCTCCCACACTGTTTGGTATTTGGCGTTTGGTATTCAAAATGGCAGGCATGCATTAATTAATGTCATTCCGCCAACATATTTTAGGCTGGCATCGTTACAATTAAAAATTTCACATCTATTATGTAAATACTAAACTTTAAAATAATTGACCCATTAGCTGAAGTGGAAGACTTTAGCATATGAATATAAGATTTCAATTATGGCCTTGAAGTCAGGCCTCCCACATATGAAACTGTTCATCTCACACAGCCAAAACTCAGATCTGAAGCATTTAAGAAATAATTAGAAGGTCAGAACACATGCAGAAAGACTAACTTGAGGGACAAGCTTATCGTCATTCGACGACCTGACAGCTAATGTTGTTTCCAACAGAAGAAAATACTGATGAAATCACATTAGCAGCACGGTACATGCATCAAATTAATTTCATCTGCATTCTAAGCATTGTGTTTCTCAATGCTAATAGAATCCATTTAGCGCTGTTCATATCTGGAATATGAAATGCGAGGTATGCACCCATTGAGAGCTCTTCGGGATCTCTGCGTTGTGACTCGCAAAATGAAGTGCTGGCACACAGTGTAGCGGAGCTTTCTCATGAGGGAGGAGGATGTGACATACCCACTGGATGTTCAGAAACTGGTGGGCATACTGGGCAGTTAGCACTGTATGCAATGCTCAACACAAACACACGCCGATACCAGTCACACCTCGCACCTGCTGACGCTATTCACAAACACGGCTGAGAAAGAGAACAAAGTGCCATGGGCCTGCATAAGCCGCACAAAAGAGAGGAGTCATGAAGGTGCCAAACCGATGAAACTCAAGAAACAGACTCAAGTCCCTCAGGCTTGGGAGAACACCAGGGGGCGTCAGAGAGCAAGAGAGTGAGTGCTCTGTGTAAGGCACATCAAGGACATGCGTTTCGGCTCATTCTCGGTGGATAAATAGTCAACAAAGACCAAATTACATTTATCGCCTTTCAACACCTTTAATCGGGTGAGCAAACATCAGTCAGGCCTCCTTTGTGAGAGCAATTAAGTTAAGGCTGTTCTTTTTATTAGCTCTGTAAAAATGGTCAATCGCATCACCCCCAGACCATGAGGATGAACACAGTCTGTGTTTGATTCCAGAAATGTATGTGTTTTTGTGTGTGTGTACATGGATGATTGTGTGTGCATGTTTCATGTGAGCTTGTGCGGACTTGATTACACTTGTTGGAGCATATTCTTCAAAACCTTGGTTTAAGAGCACATGAAATAAAGGAACTGGAAGTGGACATTACAAACAGAAATATGTTCCAATGTTGCAGATTAAACAAAAATAATTCAAACTAGATCAAGTGTCTAATGAAGTTTGCTTTAGTTTGTACCAAAACAGAATGTGAACAAATTTGCAGACAATTTAACACCTTTTGTATAATTTCAGCCTGAACTGACGTTAGTGCAACATTGCTGAACTCATTTACAGTGAAAAAGAGGTGGTGTGATGGCCTTGTGGATGTAAACCAGGTAAAGGCAAGTCCATCCCTTGAGCACTGAATAGGTCTGAGTTGCTGCTAAATGCACTGGTGATGTCTTCGCCTGCTTACATCAGAGAATCACATAGTTAATTAAACATCCTGTCACTCCTTCTTTTTTCTTTTTTGTCTCTCTCCACCAAACAACAGCATAATTACAAGCGTGATTGACGCAGTCATTACTGTACTGTTATACCCAACTTCCCTCTGGAGGAAATTGAATTTGAGTTGATTAAAACTGTAAAACTGACAGAGAGAGAGAGAGAGGGAGAGAGAGAGAGAGAGCAAGACAGAAAGAGAGAGAGAGAGCAGAGAGACAGAGACAGAGTCAGAGAGAGATGGAGAGAGAGGGAGATGCAGAGAGCTCTCAGAATGTGTTTCTGTAAGATCACATTAACATGAATTAGTCTCACAGAAGAAGGTGTGTTGTTTTGCCTGCTGTACATGTAATACTCAAAACACTTGTACTCCTGTGTAATCACAATAAGTTATAATATATATCACGTATGAGACCATCTTTCTGCATCAGTATCAAACAAGTGTACACGTTCTCCCCCCAGGTTGTACAACACACTCTGACAGGGAGAGCCCATTGGATCAGAGTCGTAGGAGAATGTCGCAGGTTATGAAATGCTACTTACTATGAAGCAGTGACAGTGTCTTTTGTGATTATGACAGTGAAAGAGTTAGACTCCGCTGCGAGATATATTGTTCCTTGGGGCATGTTTCGGTGGTACTGTCTGCATGTCTGCGTGTGTGTGTGTGTGTGTGTGTGTGTGTGTGTGTGTGTGTGTGTGTGTGTGTATGATCTTTTTTTTTGGGGGTTGCAGCTTGTAAGACAATGGTCAATGTGCCCCCATCAATGTCAAAGCCTCAAGCCTATGCTCTTGGATTTCTATGTGCATTTCAGTGTTAGAAGCGAATGAGGCAAAGCACGGTTGATGTTTAACCTCCACTGAAGTACAGAGAGCCAGAAGAAAAGGAATCACAGAATGAAACTCCTACTTTTGGCAAAGCATCAACACACAGCTAAAAAATTGTTCTGTTGACAATAATCACAGTTTTTGCTTCTCAAAGGTTTCATCAGACTCAGCAAAATGCGAGGAGAAAGTCACGAATTTAGATCCCTGTTTGATCAATGGTGGGCGATGAAACTCACCCAGCTGTGAAGTGAAAGGCATTGTGGGAAGGGGGAAGTCTCTTCAGTCCACTAATGGAAAATTATTATGACCTAATAAAGGAGGGGAGCAATAATAAATTTTTTATTCCTAGTCTTTATGCCATTTGGACTGAATTTACCTGCTTAAACAACTGATGAATTTGTCATCTAATAAAAAAAGATGTTTAAATGGACAAATGAATAAAATTAGCCTGCCACCAGGTTCTTTTAATAGCTGTGAGTCAGATAAAGTGAAATGAAGCCATGAGTACTGATAAAAGATCTAATATAGCATACTGAGCTGTAAAGCATGATGACACCCCCCCAAACTCGAGACCATATAAAGATATATTAACTGCTGTTATCAGCTCTCCACGCCTCATACACCAGTAAAACACCTTATATTCCTGCGATGTTTGTGTGATGCTGTAAACTGATGAATTACTTCCTGTCACTGGGCGATATTTCCCAGTAATGACCACTACGGTAGTTTTTTCCAGGTGGCTTTTGAAACAAGCAGGCTTTCTTCCTCACACTTACTGTAAGGATGTGTAAATAATTCCACTGTGCAGTTGACCCAGCTGCCCTGTCTCAGACATCTGATCACATCCTGGATGAGACAGTTCTGTGCGGCCCCCAGTATGACTATGGGTAGATTTCCACAGTACCCAGGGGATTCTGCCATGCCTACAGCATGGACAGCGCAATCATATGGTTTAAAGTTAGGGAACTGCATTAATGCTAACAAGATCGCGAGTTCAAATACCCAAGAGGGGTCACTGCTGTTTTATCACTGAGATAATACCTTACCTCACATTACTTAACCTGCTTATGTTACCAATATACATACAAGCGTGTGTGTGTGTGTGTGTGTGTGTGTGTTTGTGTGTGGTTAAGGTATGCAAGTATATATATGTAATAATAATAATGTATTATTATTATTATTATTATTATTATTATACTAAAGGGCTGATCCAAGTGTATCCAGGAGGATTCCCTACTGGAGGAAGCTGCAGAGAATGGAGAATTTCATTCATTCTTTTTTTAAAGTATAAAGTATTTTTCATAAAGTACTTTTGGAGTGTGTAACCTTCCTTTAAACTCTGTCACTAACAAGATTGACACTGTGCCACTAACAAGCCTTAATACAAAAATATATCTTCAATAAATTCAAGAGCACAAAAGCCGTTTGTTAGTGGTACAGTGTCAATGGCTGTTGAAACTATTTCAGGCAAATAGTGAATCATAGCGAGTTCACAGAGTGGGACTTGACCATGTTCCTGCAGTTTGGTGATGTTCAGTCTAATTTGGCTGTTTCTGGAAACATTGCTTTTGGTTATATTGAAATACCGTTTTAGAATATTCATCTCAGTAATGATTCAATAATGAATAATCATACAGAGAATTCAGACCATAGAATTAACTGCTGTTGGAAAGCATGCAGAATGCAAAATTGAGGCAAAATCAGCTTACTCTTATGTCATCTGTGAAGGAGCAGTCCTTCACCTCACCCCAACAGGTTAAATGTTAAATGTTTATTGTTTAATTGTTCAATTGAGGATCCTCATTGTCCACATTCCATCCTGTAAAATAAGCGCCTTAAATCAATCAACTACAACTGAAACAGGTTATATGTTTGTCTTTAATAATTGTTTAATTGTTTTGTTAATTGTCATGTCTTTGTCTGAGAACCAGTTAATTGGTCACACCTGCTCTAGGGTGATTAAATACAGGTGTGTAGCCACACAGAGAAGGGTTCAGATTGCTGGAAGTCATTTTGTGTGCTGGAGGTTGTACACTGGTTTTCTTGTGTTTGTGAGTAGTTTTTAAATAAATTAATGTTTTGTAAAGTTTTACTCCTTCTGCTAATTCACCTGCAGAGCATCAGCCAGCTCTGTCACATCATCATAAAGGTTACTTCATACTATGGATTCTAATGACATTCATTTTTGAAAGGGAGAAATTATAACAATTGCACCTGAGATGTTTTGCCAAACATTTTCATTGAATGAACTAGATCCACCCTGACCTGAGACATGTCTGATTATAGTTACCTTTTCTTTTGCATCATATATCTCCCAATTTAACTCTCTTCTTCTTCTAGAGATGTTGAGGGCATCTCCAGCTAGTTTATGTGTGCACACATTTGAGCTTCTCCCATTTCCTGCAATTCCAGTAAGTAATAACTAGTCATTTTTCCAGCTCTGTGATTGGCTCATAAGGAATGATGTTTTTCACGGAAGTTACCAACAAAGGAATATTATAGTTCACCTGATGTATCAGCTCTAACATGGGCAATATATACCAGAAACAAGATGTATACCGATAAAACATTCAGAAACTGATGAAAAATACTTTTACATTTATTCATTTGGGAGATCCTTTTATCCAAAGCGACTTACAAGTGAGGCAGAGTACAACACAATACTTTGCAGCTGCAGTGTACACATACACCCACAATGCGCGCGCGCGCACACACCCGCACGCACGCATGCACGCGTGCACACACACAGACACACTCATTGAAAAAATGAAGAATGTGTTACGACTATGAAGAATACCACCTTCGGTCAGAATGTAAAAGACAGAAACGGCTCCTTATAAAGTAGGGAAAGGCAGTTTACTGTATTTATGAATAACACATATGACGTCCTGGCCTTGACATATATCGATATCACAATGTGATTCCACAGGTGTGGCCCTCCTTAAACAATACTACTGTACATAGAGGTTTCTGCATTGCCTCTCCTGTATTTTCTGAATAATAAAGATCATTCAGAAACACAATAAACCGTTTTTTTTATTTTGAAGGCTTGCTTTTCCTCAAACAATTCACATTTTAAGTGGTCTTTATACCCCTACTGTGTTGTATTCGCGAAGTACGTGTTTGTCACACACGTGCGCATACAGTAATTGCATTTCAATATGAACTGCAACACAGTCACTCCAGCGTGTCATTGTGATGTAATGTTCTTCGTCTCCCTCTAGCGGTTCACCCGAGTAAAAAACTGCCGAGAACAAGCACGCGGCGCACCGACGATCAATCGCTTGCTCGAGAGCGCACCCATGGTCATTCCACTTGACTTTATGATGCAAATATATGCAAATGTACCGCGTGTTTTGTTAGTATAAAACAGCTAAAACTTGTCTTGGTGCTTGAAATCACACAAACAGCTCTATAGGATAAATGTTGACAATGACATTTCCGAGGCGTGTTGAGTTTCATGTTGTCTTCACTGGTTTTAGTATTTCAGACCTTAACTGATGCTGCTAAATTTAAGAGCAAAATAAGCAAATATCCAAGCAAATCCAATATTAACATACAACCCGGGGGCAATAAGTGCCAAATCGTTAATAAACTGACATTAAAGCTGCAGGCCTCCAGTTTCATTTATATCTGATTGATGTGAATGCATTCTGATTTGCACAATGCTGTATTGAAGATGTATGTTTATCACAATAAATATGTATTAGGCGAATTCTGGGTTCGAAATCCGTGCAGCGAATGTGACATTGGGGGTAATGGTAAACATTGAAGGCATTATTTTCTTCCTTCATCTGATGAACTAAACCACGGAGAATAACAAAGTGAAGCGCCCTCCACGCGCCCCGCAAAATAACACAATCGTCAAGCCCGCTCTCCGCTTGACAACAGCCGCTGACCGGGTCTCATTTATTCCAACAAACAACAGTAGTGCAAATTACTTTCCACGCAAAAAAAAAAAACACCCCGGTATTCCATGCTGCCGCTCCCCGCGTTTCCTTGTGTGCGGGTTATCTGACGAGGTTAGGATCACAGGTGCGGTATCGGGCTGCGTGTTTTCTTTATTGGCCTTGTCACTTCGTTTTTAATGTGTCACTGGATCTCGTGTCAACAACCTGTGATTAACATCGGCCCACAAAGACGTCAGCTCGCAGGAGACGAGCGGCGCACATTTAAATTGCTAAAACCTTATCTTCGGCGTTTACAACTCACAGATAAAACGGAGGCAAACAAAAAGCGATAAGAATTAGGCCAGTTTGAATAAGCATATCTGGTGGGCAATATGGTTTAATATTAACACAATTATTCTCTGTGACACCTGGAAAAAGTTTTCAATAGACCAAATATGTCTGATCATCTTGAAAAATAAATCTCCTAACGTAAGAAATGATTTTGTCTTCATTGTTGGACTGCACGAGAGCAGTGTTTAAGTTAACACTTTGCAAGCAGATCCGTGTTTTGGTGTCTTTAATGCCTGCCGACCAAATGCAGTGCATTTTGCTGTTTAACATTGCCCCTTCAGAACAAAAAAAGACCCTTTCAAACATTTAATAAAACACCTGGCGACGACGTGTCATAATCTGGTTTTTGGGCTCCGATTATTAGAATGCAGCCCGGAAATAAACTTTGGGTTGTCCACTTGACAGTCAGGTCCCTCTGAAACAAATAAACGTAAAACTCAAGCCCGGAGCCACCCACGAGGGAACGTGATCTCTGAGAATACTGCTCTTCGTGAACCGTAAAGGAACGTATAGAGACAGAGAGAACTCGAAGAAATAACCTAATGAAATAAAAATTAATGTCCTTCGTGCTGCAAATCTGCACGGTATAGTTCGGATATTTTATCCTTTACGTCGCTTCATTACTCTTGAAACAAGGCGTACGCATACGGAATTTACTCCAAAGCAAATTTCTCAGAGACGATTTTACAACAGCAGCGTAGTCTTCCCACAAATCCAGTATTGAGCGGTTGCTCCTCTCCCGTTAAACGAAGAACACAGTTAAAGTGTCTGTTTTGTGGCAGCACTGAGCGCTAAGGGTGATATGTTTTCGTTATCAGCGTTACTGAAGCCTCGATATGAAGGAAAATCGCGTGAAATTGTAGTTTTTATGATGATGGTTGACTTTAGTTTTGGCTAAACTCGTCAGAGTATTGTGCTGATTGTTGATACGGCTTTGAAGCTCACAGATGAAGGCCACCTTTTGCCTAACAGCCACATGTATCCAACAAAACTGACGTAATTTTTTGCTGGTCCAAGTGGGCATTTTACTGACGAAATTCAGGTATCATACAAGCCACTCAAATTTGGTGTCCCGCGTGGGAAGTGACCCTGAAACCCCCTGCTTTCAAACCCCAATTCCTTAAAAAGCTATAGGCTACTTCACCGCTGCCCTCACTCAACACATTAATAGTTTATGATGGATTAAGGTCGGCACACAGGTGCGGTAAAAGTTGGCTATGTAAAGTAAGACCTCGTACCTGAAGCTAATTCAAGACGTGTGACACAAGTTCTCATCTCTGTCAAAGTGCAAGAAGAATCCTCGCGCTTTTGTTTGCGTCATTCGACGTCAGGGACCGTCCCCTGACGATTGGGGATAATTTTGGCCCCCCGACCTGCCGTTACATATTTAAGTCCTTTCTACGGCACATCAGGTGCACTGAGTTGAGCGGTCGCGTCCCGGTGAATTCGCTCTCCCGCTCACACACACCGTGAAGCTGCTGCTGAGACATAAATTGGCGATCAGCCGCAGTTTTCCAGCAATCACACTGGGAGAGTGGTGATTGGACTCATTCGAGGGCAATCTCCATCTGGATTTTTTTCCCCACAGGAGATTGGTTGGCTCCTGTATAAAAATATATTTGGTCTGAAGCAGATACGTTAGTGCCGCTGGAAACTTCAGCTGGAAACTTCTAACTCCGTTAGAATCCACGGAATTAAGAGGTGAGTTGCAACAGAACTCTTGATCCAGTAAGAATAGTTTTACTTGGAATATTATTGCGTATTTAATATGGTCTTATTTAATATTTTAAAATAATCTATATCAGTGCTACGATCTGACCACAGGGGTGTAGGCTATGTCTTATAAATCTGTTTTTACATTTAAAAAACTTTAAAAGTGTTGTTTGCCGGCAGATTGTGGATGCCTGTACAGATTTATTTTTCACATATCCATCCTTTCACATATCCATCCTTTCACATATCCATCCTTTCACATATCCATCCTTTTACATATCCATCCTTTCGCATATCCATCCTTTCACATATCCATCCTTTCACATATCCATCCTTTCACATATCCATCCTTTCGCATATCCATCCTTTCGCATATCCATCCTTTCACATATCCATCCTTTCACATATCCATCCTTTCGCATATCCATCCTTTCGCATATCCATCCTTTCACATATCCATCCTTTCGCATATCCATCCTTTCGCATATCCATCCTTTCACATATCCATCCTTTCACATATCCATCCTTTCGCATATCCATCCTTTTACATATCCATCCTTTCACATATCCATCCTTTCACATATCCATCCTTTTACATATCCATCCTTTCACATATCCATCCTTTTACATATCCATCCTTTCACATATCCATCCTTTCGCATATCCATCCTTTTACATATCCATCCTTTCACATATCCATCCTTTTACATATCCATCCTTTCACATATCCATCCTTTTACATATCCATCCTTTTACATATCCATCCTTTTACATATCAATCTTTAATCCTATAAATTGCAGCAAAAGACGCGTTGCATTCTTTCAGTATCTGGTTATGAAATATTGTGGAGGTTGATGAAAGTAGGCTAAGAAGCCAAGATTTCCTCCGTGGTGACGGTTGTGTGTGCGCAGCTCATGGCGCGGATGGTGAGCCCGTACTGGACGCTGCTGGCTGTCAGCGCCTGCCTCGTGCTGACGGTCCAAGCCGGCTGCGGGAAAGACTGCGCGCTCTGTCTGCTCCGCCTGCAGGGTCTGCAACCGGGTGTCAGCTCGCTGGTAAGTAACACTTAACCACAAGGAGTTTTCATCTTGCGTTTCTATGCAAAACGATACCGGGACAGACCCATGGCGCGCGGAGGGCAAAAGTATTTTTTTCTGGGTGGTATGTCTCCTACTTCATACCCTACCATTTATTGTACATCCGCCAAGACATAGAGGGGGAAACACTGAGCACATTTCCTGGATAGCATCTCCGCTTCATCGCAAATAAATAAGCGCACTTTCTGACGGCAGGTGAGGGTTAGAGTGTTAGTGTTACCCTCCTCTTTCTGGAGAAGTTTATGTCGCATCCTGGCAGTCACCAAGGTCTCCGGAGAAATATTTTTTAAAAATGCTCTGTTACCGTCTTATGAAAGCCGCCGGTATGCTTTGCTGTGAAAGAGGCGTCACAGATACGCATCTCGTGTCTAATAATAGTTTATTGTACAGGACCCATATGGATGATTAAAATTCTACTACATCCTCTGCTAGTACTGCTACTATTACCACCATAAATACCACGGTACAACTAGCAGGACTTGTGTAGGTTGCATCTGGACTTCACAACAGAGGCTTTTGGGGATGTATCACAGGTAAAACACTGCTATTCTATCTCAAGACACCACTTCAACAGCGTTACCTCAAATAAAGCAGTTTAAATTGTTTCAGAGCGCGTGAGTATTTTACATAGCACAGAGGAAAAGACTGCTGAGAAAGTCACGTAGCATTAGCCATATAGATACGTTTATTCAATGCAAATACAAGCGCAACACGGATGCGCGTAATTTGGTGCATTTTAGCTGGACGGTGACATGAGTGTAGAGCTGAATTAGCTGAGCTACAGGAGTACTTTGGTTTAGTGTGTACTTTGAACCACTAGATGGCAGTACAAGGACAGGGATTTTATGTATTATATACATGCATACGTATATAGGTTTCAAAATCCTTTAAATGCCTATTACCATGTTCTTCGTGTATATTTTATCTTTTAATTTTTATTATTAAAAGTTGTTCAAGTGATCAGCAAGCCTGAAATTAATTTAAATTTTGTTTTGAATATTCAAATACTCATCTCCTTCAGAATATGTTCCCACTATGGACAATGCTAGAAGGAATCCAAACAATAGCCATAATATACCATTCATTGAATTCACTTTTTTCATCAGATGAATTTAAATTACAATAAGAATAAAGCCCTTTGGGTTTGTGAATTCTCTATTATGCTATATGCTAATTAAACAGCAATGGCCGTATACATATTGCATTAAATTGTATTGTTATTATCTTTGATGAGACATAAATCCTCTCCCGAGCAGAAACACTATTACGACTTAAACAGCTCTGAAATGTAGTGCCTTTGAGTACATTTATACAAAACGCTGACTATCATAATCTCTGGGAAAGGACTCCAATGCATCTGCCATCAGCGTCTGATTTGCAGTGTCAGCTCGTATTGTAGTTCAAATACCAGCCTAACAGTGTTCACATACAGTCATGCATTCAACAGATATTGACAGCTCATCCGGTCATGGAACAAAGTGTTACCCAAAAGCAAAAAACAACGCGCTGTGACACCATTACAAACAGACCTGTTCGAAGTGTATTAAGATTATCCTAAGAGTTATCATGTCAGTTTAGACCGATTTTTCCCATCTCTCGCGCACTTGCGACACTGATTCTTCAGCACACAAGTGCTGGCACCTGGCCTTTCGTCTCTGATCGCGCGCCCCGGGGATGGGAAACGTTCATCGAAACCGCACATAAAGCAGCCCGCTGACCGCAGGCTCCGAGCTGTGCGAGACAGGTTTGAATAGATTACTATTTTTTGCGTGCGGAGTGGAGTTAAATGTTTGGACTATTGGCTTCCTGAAAGCGTCAAACAGGAAGAGGGAGACAGTTTAATGCACTGTGTGCCCTGAAGATATCTACATTACTTTCAGAGCTATTATGCATGCACTGTTAGTCAGACGCGGCGTTTTTTGAGGGGGCGGGGGTACAAAGTTTTCAGAGCAACACAGCATGCTTGCGCCTCATAATATACTTTGAAATTCGTTCTCGTCCTTTTTGGTATTTCAGACCTGTGCGAAAGAATGCGGGGGTCTGACCATGACAGAGTCTCTGGACCTCTGCAAAGAAACACTGCAGGGAAAAACGCCCGATTCTGCAACGGAGGAAGACCGCGCGGCAGCGGACGGCGCGGGCCAGAACGGGAACGAGCAGGAGCGCGCGCGGCGCTACGGGGGGTTCATGAAACGGTACGGCGGCTTCATGAAGAAATCCGGCGGGGTCAACACGGAACCGGAGGACACGGACGACGGCGGAGAGATCCCGGGGAAGAGATACGGCGGATTCATGAAGAAAGGTGCAGACAGCGGAGAGGACCGCCTGAACATGGTGAGGGAGCTACTTACTGCAGGTGTCGGTGAGGGAGGCGGGCGGTCAGCCGAGGACGGGGAGATTCTGAAGAGGTACGGCGGCTTCATGAGGGCAGTCAGACGCACACCTGACCTGGATGATGACATTAAAGAGCTACAGAAGCGATACGGAGGGTTCATGCGGCGGGTGGGCAGGCCTGACTGGGAAGAAACCCAGAAAAAGTACGGCGGTTTCCTCAAGAGGTCCCGGTGGGCAGACGAAGAAGCCCTCTCGCCGCTTATGGAGAAGAGATACGGAGGATTTATGGATTAATTTTTTCAATCATAAGACGCTGTCACGAATCACCTCCTCTTGTTCTGCTGTGTGGCGTGTATTGTAGTGGGGTTTTTTTTACAGTCTAGATAATTGTAAGTTTGTTCCGTCCACGTAGGCCTATTCCTTGTCTGAAAGCACACTAGAATGTTTCTTTTCTCAAACATACTTGCCATCTGTGTTCATTTTAGTTATCACTGCCAAATCCACGTTTTTGCAGGTCTTTAGCAGAGCGCCACCCTTAACTTGCCAAAGGACAGGGTCACTGGGTCTTTTTAAAGACTCACACAAACATATAGTAACTTAGAAACTTTCACCCCAACTCAGACCGACATGAATGCCTTTTGAAAGTGTTATCAATCTCATAATTAAAAACGGAATACATTTTCAATATACTGTACATATTTGAACTTATCAGTTATTGCCACTATGCCACTTTAGCATAATTCATTGAAGATTATAGATTAATGCAGATATATTCAGTGACATATGCACTGTGTTTAAAACATTAAAATATGCTTCTTATCATATGGATCTCATGGTTTAATTTTTTTTCCCTAAATGTGAGATTCAATACCACCCGGAAAATGAAGATATATTAGGCACACAGTATTGTCAGACTGCAGAAGACTTAGAGGATTCCTAACTGCAGAAACTGGGTAATGGCAACAAAAGGGCAAAAGTGTAAACACTGATTTCCCACAATCCTCAGTACTGCTTTAGAGTCTGATGTAGTCAGGTGTACTTCATTCAAACTAGGCGTGGCGGGAGTCAGGGGGGAGGGGCTGTAATGCACCACTCTGATTTGCTCATACTTCCATGTCCAGGCTGTGTTTGTGTTTTGTTTAATGTTTTTTTTTTCTTCCCCCTTCCAGTGAATTAATACCTGTATCTCCTACTGAGTAGCTGTACAGATTACAAATAAATTGAATTTACTGCAGAGATGATGGTGTTTGTCATCAGAGGTCATGTTGGGTAATTACCATATCACGTTGTTCTCCCAAATCATGGGCTAAATCTTACCTGCAATTGTAATTTTCTTTGTCAAATGATGCCATTATCTCAGTCTGGAGGATATCACCTACTCGCCATAAGGCCTATATTTTAAAGGCTGAACTGTGACAGCCCCAATAATCACCTGCAGGGTCAGCTATTTCATCAGGAGAGTGAATTCCTTACAATATATAAAAGTTGAAAGCTTAAATATTCTGATTTATAACTTGATTGTTAAGAAAGAATATCTATATAAAAATGAATGTTGAGCCTTTCTCAATTTCTATAACAGCTGGTTAATTGCATGTTCTATGCAATCATGAATTGATGTGGTTTCCTTGTGTTCCCATAGAAGGAATCATTTAGAAATAGCATGTTCAAAAGCTCATATGAATACAGATGTATCTTCTACAATGTACCAGTCTGTCCCACCCTGTTACTTTAATGAGAACAATAAAGTGGAACTTTCAAAGTGGAACTACAACAGATCCATAACTGAATTGTTTTATTTTACTGAAACAGGAAGAAAACAGGAAGATTGCAGACCTTGCTTGAAACTGCAGTTATATGTAAAAACATATCTACAAATTTCCAAATATACTTTTAAACAGTTTGACCCATCAACAACTGGCAATCGTGGATACTGAGAATTTAAGCTTCTGTTAAAAACACTTAAGGTTATTACATCTAATGGCTGCCTGCTGGTGACTGCCATATAAAACTACACAGTCTGAAAGAAGAGGTGGCAAACCATTTAGGGAGACAAATAAAATAATTAAGTACAGTGTTGAATCAGAAATGGAAGTTAAACCGCAAATCCTTTCTAATTAATTTCACTGCAGTATCTGTAGCCATTCGACCTGTCGCCGTCAGAGTCGTAGAGATCATTCATTCTTAAACCATCTGTAAAAGGAGGCGAAAAGAATTGTCAGAGTCTAATCTGGTTTTATCTGAGGTCATGGATTGACCTGAATGGTTTTCAATGTAATCCCTCTTTTGTAGGGACTGTAATGCCTACACAATCCATAATCCTACGATGAACGGGCAGACGTTATGACGAGCTGCATTTCTATGGTTCAGTTACTTAAATCAATAAATTAAATCGATTGATATGATTACATTATGCCATATCGGCCTTTTTCTCACTGTGCAAACAAAGCATGTTTAGAAAGGTGTACACAATAATGTCCTGTCATCTGCGGTGCTTCACTGATTGGCAAATGCACACTATTTTTTACATTCGACTGTCTTTGTGATTTAGTTTAATTCAGGGAAATTCTTTCTCGGATCCATACTCTGGTGTGATTTATCATTAACGTTTATATAATAGAAGAAAATCACCTACATTCAATGTCAATATTTCGGACTACGAATATAATATGCCCTCTACATTTGAAACGCTTCATCAAGCGGACGGGACAGAAACTCCTAATGTCAGTGAGAGCAACCGATAGCAGATTTTTATACGCTAATGCTACGCAGATTCGGTACAAATCCACTGAAAATGAAATCATATGGATCTGATTATCTCAGGGAGTCGATGAATGAAATATGCCATCAACATACTTTACCTTGCGGTTAACGTGTGCACAAACTGCTTACTACCGATAAACCCCGCGCTGCATGACTGGAATCTGAAACTGATTTGATTAGCTAGGTAGGAAATAGAGACAATGAACTATAGCCTAGCAATGACAAAATGAAATGGGGGAGTTTCGGAATGTCAAAAATGTAAATGTAAACCTAGATTGTATCTTGCAATCTACATTGTATCGTAGTATTTCCAAACAACTATCACCTCCAGCTCATACCAGCGTGCTACTCACGAGACCCACAATGCTTTGCGTGAGTTGACGTACCGCATTTGATTGGTGCAGTGGTTGTGTAAGACGAAGATTTCTCAAAACAGTCATCCGGGAGCCGGCGATAAGACGGCAGCAGGCTAGCGACCAAAAAACGCAACGGGGGATTTAAAAACGGAAAACGTGTACCAAGTGTTCGCCGGTCTCTCGTAGCTGCGCCCCTGGTCCTGTTCGGCAAGTGTTTTTTTTTTTAAAACAAAGTGAAAATTAAATACAGGCGAACTTTGATCTAGGGTGCACTTCGTAAATAAAGAGTGCCAACAAAGGTCGTGTATTAGCTAGATGCACGGTGAATTAAGGGAGACAGATCTGGTACTATCCATCAGAGGCAGAAGCTAAGAAGGCTGTGGTAAGTTTTTGTATGATGTGTTTTACTTGTGCTCCACTGTGGCAGCGCCGAAAAGCTGCTTTGTATTTTCAATGAATTATTTGTTTATCAAATTCCAGTTACACTAACGTTAATACTTGTCCCTAGTGATTAAGCATCAAATATTTTATTATAGAGGAGGCCTAACTGAATGCTTATAAGACCAAAAAAATAACAAGTTTTATTAAGGGGAAGGGTCGTGGTGGCCTAATAGTTTGTCTTTTGATCAATTAAGGTACAATAAATTATCATAATTCATCTCTTGCCACTGAAGCTTTACATGTTGAGAAACTGCACTGTAGCGTGACTAAAACAACTTTTGGTCGAGCCTCTGTGAACTATAGCTTATATAAAGTGTACTTTAATTCAGTTATGCTTCGCTAACAAGTTCTTTGTTCGTGTGGGTGAAAAAACTTACAGGTCTTTACGGTTCGCAAAATGAACTTCCTCTTGGAGACGCTACAGGTGATGATCCTTTCGGTATATTACAACGTGGAAGGCTTTTTAAGACTATTTATCTCGGCGAGGAAGAAGAATGTGACCGGAGAGATCGTGTTGATCACGGGTGCGGGGAGCGGGATCGGGCGGCTCATGGCCCTGGAGTTTGCGGGTCTGGGGGCCACCTTGGTCCTGTGGGACATCAATCAGGAAGGCAATAAGGAGACCGCGTGTCTTGCGAGGGAGAAAGGAGCCGTCAGAGTGCATACATACCTGTGTGACTGCAGCGACAAGGCGGAGGTATACAGAGTTGCTGATCAGGTAAGATTGACATTCTGACGCGGTTTAACCCTCTCCTGGTCCAACCTGACTTCGATGGGAACCAACCAGACTTGTGGAGCCACTGGAATGTGAAGTATTGAGATGAAATATTTCTACGTGCAATGCCATGTATTATTATTATTATTCAAGTGACAAGGACACGACACACGTGGGGAAAGGAGGAGAGTAGTATTTTTTTTCCTTACCACATTGTCATTTGTGGCGCGAGATGCCAATGCCTGAGTCAAAAGTTGAAGCTAAAAGCACCTGATCCTAATCAAGGTTGCGTTGCCAGGCAGAAGTAATCGTGCAGTCAGGATGAATAGATAGCCGATATTTAGTGACCGTTGACCGACAGCAAATTGAATATTGGTTCATTCATAATGCAACCCGAATAAGTCACTAGTATACATAACACCTCAGACAGAAAAATTTAACCAATTCAATGAGTATTACGTTTACTATGTAATTATTGAATCATTAATTTACAATAAGAATGTGTTCCTATTCAAATTGACTGACGCCGCACAGGACACCAAGGGCAATGCGAAACGTTGGCCGTTTACCCATAGGGGAAATCCTGCGCATCTAGCGGTGGAATCTTGTAATTGCATCCCTTTGATACGGACCTTGCGAGGGTGAGGGTCAGTGTCCAAATGCAGAAAGCGGTAACAATAGAACAAATTTTTTCAAGAAGAATATTTCAGAAATTCATATGTGGGCAACATAAAGATTTCAGAAACCAATTAAGCTTTTTTGTTCTAAAGCCAAAACTGGAAAAGGCCAACTGTAACTACAAATGAGTTGTAATGCAAATGAAGCTATTTGTGTAAAGCTTAGGTAATGACGTCATTTGTTTGCGTCCTGCCTCGTTTTGCAGCTTGTATATGTGTGCATACAATATATAAAGCAGCTCTGAGGTTGACTTAATTAAATCTGAAACAAATTTCAAACAAAGATTGTCAGCTTTGTTCGTAGAAGGCCTTTAAATGACTGAAGATGTGTAAGAATTGCAGTTGCCTTTTTTGTAACATTTTCTGATTATGTATTCACATGATACCCATATCATTTGAAAAGCAGGACTGACACCCGGGCTTTAGAATAGGTAATGGCCACATAATTTTCTGTTTGTTTTTACATTGATTAAAATGCATACATACATATTTTACATTGAGGTCATATCTGGTAAATATATATCTATCCAAAAGGTTTGTCAATTGTTGAAGTAACTATCTAACGAAATGGCAGCCAGTCTGCAGGGCACACTGAAATGAAATGTCCTCATTTCATTTCCAATCTTCTGAAGTGCTTTGCTTTCCAATCTCCTGAATTGCTTTTCATTGCACAAGTGTCTGTTGCTTTCCACTCTCCTGATTGGTGTACAATTTGCATATCTTTTCAGTGTGATAATTTGAATAACTTTTTCATATACATGCTTATCTGTCAGACACACCCTGGGGTGGGTGTTGGGTGTCACTGACCTCCCAAGGGTGGTTCATGGCTTCTTTTTTTTTGGCCGTGGATAGTTCAGTAGCCTAACCACCAGGTGTATGCGTAGTTCAAGAGGAACGTCAGAGGTTACAGTCACAGGTGACTTGAGGATCCAAGACATCATGCTTGTGAAGATTAGTAGGTTTTGTCTTCAGCTTGAATTAGTCAAAGTATTGGCTAGCTAGAATTCCCTCATGATGTGATATCGTTATTGTATGCCAGCATAACTAGCTAGCTTGACTAGTCATGACCAGTCTATCCAGCCGGCTTTGTATTGCTAGCTACCCAGCTACAAAATGGCGCCTGTCCTTTAAAGGGCCATATTCATGATGCTACGCTTTAGTTTGCAGAACAGTTACAGTCCTCACATTGCACAGCTTAGCAGCTGGAGTGTCGACTGTGTTAAAGGGTTAAAAAAAAAAAAAGACAGTTCTGCTATATTGTAGGCTTAGTATGTTTTGCCTTTAAACTGCTTAAACCTGTGCCATTAATGGATGTTTCCAGGTAACCATGCTGAAATCTGTAAAGGCTGACAAAGTTGAAATTTGACCACCAGTTTTGTTTTGTAAACGGCTTCTCCTTGGAAACGCCCCTCCGTGCCTTTGTGTAAAATTGAAACAACAGAAATGGCCAGGCTTGTAATATGAATCCTGACCTTGCCTGGGGCTTCTTCAGCTGCCCTTACTGCCAGCCCACAAGCACAACAGTATCTCCCTGTTTGGTCTTCTTTATTTGGCTTTTTTAGACAGTGATCTAATAAAAAGCTTATACCTTAATTATAACCAAACACGCACGGAGGGAGAAGTTTACTGCAGAAAGGCTGTTTCTGGATTTATAGAGTGTATGGTTATGAGTTTGAATTTTGTGTTTTTGCTGTTAAGATCTGGACCGAGTGAACCCTGCTGTCTGTGTTTGTTTAGGTCAAAAGGGAGGTTGGTGACGTCAGTATTCTCATAAACAATGCTGGCATCGTGACGGGGAAGAAATTCATGGACGCGCCAGATTCTCTCATCGAGAAAACGATAGAAGTGAACACCATGTCCCACTTTTGGGTGAGTTCCCTCTCAGGCCCCTAGAAGCCCAAACCACTGAACCCACAGCCACCTGGTTATAAGGCCAGTAAAGTAACCCTTGCGCCATACCATAAATGCAGGGCGCCAGGTTAGTATGATCTCCTCTCTCCCCTTCAGACGTATAAAGCCTTCCTCCCGGCCATGATGGCGAACAACCACGGTCACCTGGTCAGCATCGCCAGCTCAGCGGGCCTGATCGGCGTAAACGGCCTGGCAGGTAAGAACACCTGGGCTGCCCCGCCCCTCTCCTGAGCTCACACACGCCCACTCCCACACCCACACTGCAGTGCGGTGTTCGGCTCGCGAAGGTGTTGTTTGTGTGCGTTTATAGCATTGTATATTACCTCAGGCCACATCACTACACCAGTGTGCTTTGTGTTTCAGATGTGTGGTCATGATTTATTATTGTTCAACTCTGTTTGTCATTCTTTCTCTCTGCATATATATTCTGTATACATACAGGGTTTTCCATGTTTATTTGTGCTCCTAATTAAATAGGATAAAGAAAAAGATATTACAGGTACAATCTTGTTTAGTCCTTTTGGAAGGGGTTTGAATTGCTAGGCAAACATTGACTGATTGATTGATATTGATGTAGGTAGTTGCATTCTTTGAACAAACAGGAAAAAGGTATGCTGGGATCTCATGGTTCTGTTTGTCTTCTGACTGATTTGAGGTCAACATGGAGCATTGCAAATATGTAACAGACTGAAACTTACTCTCCAGTCTACAGACCTATGGCTGTGTACAAGTGTTGTGTAGAAGCATTGTTTGATGAGCTGCTAGAATAACCTGTCCAAAGAATGTCTCATGCTGTCCCACTACAGTTCAGCTCTGTGTCTGTTTGAGCTTCATAGCAACAACCAAGATGTTTCCAGCTATGTTTTTAAAGACAGCAATTTAAGAGGATAAAGCTTTCAGAATGTTCATTGTTTTTTTGGTATTAGAAACAATTATGAGGTTAGAGACCCTTATCTCGGAGAATTAGGAGAGCCTGCAGTTCATGTCCATTTACACAGCTGGGTGTGTACTGAGGAAATTCAGGTTAAGTGCCTTCCCTGAGGGAACTACAAGCTACCATGGAATTAAGCTCCCTTTTCAATGCCCAGTTTCCTGTCCATTGCAACACAGTCCTGCCCTCATTTGCACTGGCAACACCCTCCCGGGTTCCAAATGTGGTCTGCAAAAGAAGGCTTTGTTTGTGCGTACCGTTGGCACTGCGTCTGTAAGAGCACTGTCTCACGCGCGTGCACTGGCACGTTTTACAAGCCGCAGTTTCAAAAGCGGCTACCGAAATAACCAGGGAGCACGCCTACGTAATTGCTGTTTTGCTTCGGCCGGTTTCATAACCATTTTGCAAATCCCACTCTCCTCTCCCAGTATGTGAGGTGTGTAAACATGCACTTCAAAGACCGAAATTTCCTCTAGTATGGCTGTCTGGGCTATAGCAACGTGTGGCCACCATTTAACAGGAGGTATGAATGGGTTGCCTTTTTTTGGCATGAAACACTGCAGCCATGTGTAGTAAGGGCATATAGATACAACCTGAGAATGTGTGCCTGTTTCCTCATCACTGCTCTCCCTCCACAGACTACTGCGCCAGCAAGTTTGCTGCCATCGGCTTTGCAGAGTCTGTGGCCCTCGAGCTGCTGTCCACGGGGAAGGATGGGGTGAAGACCACCATTGTCTGCCCCTATTTCATAAACACGGGCATGTTTGACGGCTGCAACACCAAGTAAGTTAATTGTGTAAGAGATTAAGAGTCCGTGCGGAGTTTTGCAACGCTGCTCTGTGCTGCCATATTATTCGCGCTGTTTTGGTGTGGTTGCGGTGTTGTGGGGAGTAGTCATGTCTGCAAACTTGCAGCTTCTTGTGTCCTTTCTCCTGTATCCAGCCCTCCTCAGGCAAAACTGGGTCATTTCAAAAAAAAAAAAAAAAAAAAGTTGAGTGTTCATTGCCAGATCGATCTCTAATATCACACCGAAACTGTTAGAAGGTTGCGCTGGACCGCAGGCGGAAATAGAATCCTCAGGTTGGAAGAAAGTGGTTTAAGTCTATGTGACGGGGTGACCCTGCGGATCTGACCTTTAGCACATTGAGAGAGTGAGCGTGGGGGAGGTGTTTGTGAGAACAATGAGGGCGGCTTTGCCTCTGTGGTCCCGTGACGCTGGAGGCTGGTTATTTCGGGCAGTTTGCGGCAGTGTCCGACTGCCTCAGGGCTGGTGGTGGCGGCGGGGTGACCCAGAGGTCAGGGCACGGGGTCGCAGGATGGGGGTGGGGGGAGGGAGGGGAGAGGGGTGCAGATCAGACAGGGCGTGATGTGAACGGACAGACGGGTGCCCTCCTGTCCCCCGTGTCGCTCGAACTGGCGTCCTGGAACACCGGGAACGGTCGCCGCCCGGGGCGGATTGTCATCGGCGATGCGGACACCGCTGACAGCCCTGCGTGAGAGCGCGATCGTGTGGTTCCAGCCAGCGGCGTCTGACTCGCAGGGTGTTGAGTCCTGCAAACGTGCTGTTATCTCACTGCAGGTTAACCCTCTCAGTTACTCTGATTCGGGTTTGGGCTTGACCACAGCTCTGGATAGCTTCCCCCTCACACACAATGTCTTGAATCTGTCCCTCTGACACAGGCTGAATCTAGTCTGGGGAACCTACCGCCCAGTGCTGATTGAGGCTTCATTCGTTAGCCTGTGACCTGTTAAGTGCATACCAGACCAGATTTGACATATCAACAGTTATCTGCTCAAAGTCCTCAGTGAAGTAACATGGAGGAGCTGCCTTTGTGATTTTTACATTGACATGTTTTCAATATCCCCTCCTTAAATGTGATTTTGGATAGATAAACAATCTAACCAGCATACACAGTGATCCCACAGTACTGCTATTAGGAAATATTGGGCTCCATGGCTGAAGTTAATATTTTACTCAGCTCTCTAAAGCTGCTTTTTGGATTACATCACTACCTCCTCCCACGGGGAACGGGGGTCATATGATCACCTCTGCTGCTGAGGGTAATTCATTATGTGATTGTATTATATGTTTTACTGCATGTCACACAAAAAGAAATTAAAACAGATTTTTTTTTTTTAGAAATCAAAAATAAATTTTTAAACAAAAGTTAATTCCTAATTCCATGTTACTGACAGCTCAAGCATAATGAAAACTAATAGTAATTGCTTTCATCATAATTGCTACACATTTCCCAAGAATTGCCACCCAACTGATCATTTGTATCACAAAATTGCTATGCAAGCCAAATTTTCACCGCTTCACTGCCAAAGCTACTTTTTGGCATACATTGCTGAAGCTGACCTTTGGCCTACATTGCTGAAGCTGACCTTTGGACTACATTACTGAAGCTGTGTTTTTTCCTCTCTTTATGTAGATGGCCCCGTATGCTCCCCATCTTGGACCCACACTACGTGGCAAAGAGGATCGTGAACGCCATACTGACCGAGCAGGCCTACCTCCTCATGCCTCGCAGTCTCTACGTGCTGATGGCCTTGAAGAAGTGAGTACTTCCTCCTCTTTCCCTCACCGTTTCCCCCTCTGTTGTGAAAATGTGTCAGATGAGATTAAATCGAAGCTGTCCATTAGAATCATGCATTAACGGTCAGTTTTTAGTCTTTGTTCTGCGTTTACCTGCTGGTTATATTTTATAAGTGGTTTCTGTAGCCTGCTGACAGCTTATGTTTTTATTTTATGAATGGTTTATACACATATTGCACTGATGTGTTGTACATGTGCTCTGTAAGTCAGAACAAAGCTATATACTAGGACTAAGGTTGACTTGATTCTTCCTCCTTGGCTGTGGGGCATGTAATTGGCTTTAGATACAAGCTTTAGTCCAGTGAGCTAGCATAAGCCGTCCATATCAGGGACTGTGGGCTCTGTCAGTGTCTGAGTTGTGTTGTGGGAGAAAAGGGCACCGTTGTTGGTTAAGACCCTCATTGTTTGCTTTAACAAAAGCCAAATGTCAGGGAGTGAAGAGTCTTTGGCTGAGTCTTTGGGAAGAGTCTTTAGGGTTTGGAGTGACGGGGTTTTGTGTAAACATGGCATATGACTAAGACCAGCTTTCCTTGGAGCAACATGTGACATGGTTCGTCACCTTGAGATAGGCGTGTGTGGGTGCTTTTGGGGGTGCAGGTTCAGGCGCGGACTCCTCACTAAGCGACTGACCCTGGGTCAGCTACTGACAGAACAGGACTGTGACAGTCCCTTCAGAAGGACCCCACTCACTGACAGAAGGAGGCCTGAAGTCCCACTCTGCTGAATGGGTGAGGAGGGGGGAAAGATGAGAGAGAGACTTATCCCAGAGTGGAGTTTCTCACTGAGAGTAGGTGCTATACAGATCTGATAACATCCTCTCTTCAATAGTGCTTCAGTCTGATTGTCTGTGTCCAGTCTTGGCCCATCCAGGTGATGTGAAGATCAGTGGGTCTGCACTGTGTGTGCTCTGAACCAAGGCCCCTCTCTCTTGCTTTTTGTTTCGCCCTATTTAAAAACCCCCCACTAGGGTCACTTCCTGTTCAGAGTTCACATGGGGTCATGTGTGGGGGAAGGGTCTCATAATGGCTAAAGAAAGATGAGTCAGTTAACCCCCTGACTCCACAGCTGGTTCTTCCTGGAATAGCGAGCTCTCACACATGGCATTGGCAAGGGGAAGGTCAAGAGGTCAGTTGCTGTGGAGACAGGGAAGGTTGGAGCGGTCAGGAAGGGAAGGACAGGTGCGGAAAACAGAGGAGCTGTATCAGAGTAGTGAAGGAGTAACAGGAGAAATGTGAGTTGAGACAGGTTGACTGCTACAGAGCTACTAAGAATGCTCATTACATGGCTTTCCACTGTGTTGCTGTTTTGTATGAAGGAAAATGTATGAACATACAGGGTAATGTCTATATGTGTGTGAGAACAGTACAGTTATCATTGCAGAGCTCTTACACTGGAGAATTTGATAGTGTTATTCTGTCTGAATTCAAGCGTATTTGTGTACCCAACTATTTCTATTCATGACAAACCTGTTTGGACAGATGACAGTGAAGGGGGTTTGAGGAGGGGGTATAAAATTATGTGTGTCATGTGATGTCATTTTAACCGAGTAGTAGATGGTCTCATTGGGTAAAATGTCCAGTCCTGCAGCTAACCTTGAGCTGATTCTGTTCTTGTAGCTCCCTGGAATGGCGGCAGGGGGCGCTGCTGGGACGATACCTCGGTGCTTTTGAGAATCTAGATCGTTGTAGCAGACTCTGCAAGCAGCGCTGGGCCCTCGGTCTAAAACAGCATCCAAAAAATTAAAGCTGAACTGCAGCTCTGCATCAAGGGAAGGGTATCTGAATGTAGCGGCAGATACTGCTACAGAAAATATCGTTTGGCTTCACCGAAATGGTTTCTATTGTGGACGTACTGTACTGGTGCTCATTTGTACTTGTTTGTCTGAAATGCACTGCACTTTTGGTTGGTGACTGGGTGTAGATGCACTGTGTCAGTTATTTTCTGCAGTAATTTGAAGTAAACTGTGAATTACCTTTGGAAGAAAAATTTAATATATTAATAAAGCTTTTGTACCTTTTGCAATTAGGTTGAGTTTTTCCTCTGTGTTTTCTGTTCTGGTGCGAGAAAATTATTCTGTGAGCATTGGGGAATACAGATTAGGACCTTAGTTAAAATATTTTTTCCTTCCTTTAGATTGCAGTTTTTAAAAATATGGATTTTTCGACTTTTTTTCCAAAACAGAACAGAAAACATTTTGCTGTTGCTCAACACTTTTCATTCATTAAGAATAATTTCAGCACACTGCTTCTTGTTTTAAGAAGCTGTATTCAGTAATTGTTCAGTAATAAAAGTGGAGAGGCTCCGATGAAGGTAGTTAAGCCAGGACATATTTTCTCTCACAAAAGAGGTCTTTTTTAGATATGGTCTTCAGAAGGTTTCTTTACTTTCAATGTCATTTCAACACATCTGCAGGAAGAAATTCTTTGTGGCGTGCGCAGTTTCCAGCTGAATAACGCGCTTTTATCGGAACGAAAAATAGAGAATATTCTGGTCCTAATGGAACTCATGTCAGTTCTTTATGGGCAAATTACAGTGCATCTCGCAGGCCAAACTTCTGCCCAGTAGAGGGAAACGTAACAGTGCTCTTTGGAGAGGAAAGACGGTGTGCTCTTAAGCGCCGAGAGTAGGTGAGCTTTGTACAGTCGGCCAGACCGCCCGTGGAGCCGTTCTTCTTGAACCTCAAACCACATGTCAGCGTGACAGCCAGCACCTGCTAATCACTCGTGGTGATGTGGGTAAAATTGTGATTACGGGAAACGTAATGTCTCAGCAGGTTGTGTTTGTGTCATTTTAGAGCTGACTGACTCCAGTCCCAAAACCCTTCAATTACCGTAAACCGAAGGATTCTTTGCTCCGCTGTCATGGCTAAATTATAATAATTATATTCTATCAAAGGGAATGGAATTAAGATCAAACGTGATGGCAGCCGATAACATTCAAACATTGGAACGTGAAGTCTGTCACGCTCTGTAAAAACATCATTCAAAATGGAAACTAATTCCACGACGTCCCTGTTTTGGTTAGCGTCCACGCAGCGTCCGTCATTTCAGCAAAGGGTTTTCATGAATCGTTTAGATGCTGTCAAGTGGCGATTATCATGCAGATGGACGCCTCAAAAGGGATGCACCTTGTCCCCATTCTGTCCTCGGTGCGAAACCGCGGCTCGCTGAATGAACTAACTGGATTTGCATGGGGACAGTCTCTTCACAACGACAACATCGTCGAACTGTCTATATATGCAACGCGCGCAAGATCGACATTCCTAACGGGTCCGATTCTGTTAATGTTCTACAGAACACGATCACTCGAATGGGTGCGTGTAAATGGGTCCACTCTTAGACAAAACTGTCTGCATGAGCGATTCCCTTTTTAGGATACTGTCAGAACTAAATCGGCGTTAATGTCAGAGAAGCAATGATTTAACTTTGCTGTTTTGTGGCACCGTCCCTGCTTGGGACGAGGGCAGCCGCGTAGAGCGGAAATCCCCTCACTGTTACCGTGAAACGGACCTTTAGTGCCAGTGGAAAGAAATATGTCCTCCCGTGAGCGAAGCGAAGGTGTGCAGAGGCGAGAGGAAGTGGAGTCTCCGGGTAAGAATAATAACAGGGGACATGTCTGTTCCGCTGAGTTTGGAGAGCTTCCCCCAAATGAGAAGCACGGTGCCAGAAAAACACGTCCGCTGTAGCGTTACCTTGTATTCTGCACTGCAGGTCTGATTGAGGGTTTATATTACTATCGTTTTTATGAATGTAAGAGCAAGTTGGGGTTTTTTTGCAATATACAAATGAATAAAGAGTTTTAATTTGTCATTGTCTATCCTATAGTGTCCATTTTTGGCATCAGAGGTGAAAATGTTCTTAGCATACATTATGAGAGATTGCGCCATATAATGGTGTTTCTGATGCAAATATTACTGAAATAGCTTTCTGTGTTAAACTTTGTGGTAGCCTTCAAAGGATGAACCAAGAAGGACCAGTGAATCTGCAGAAAATACGTTATGAGAATCAAAAACAATCGCGTCAAGTGAACGCATGGCAAACAATTTGTATTTATCCAGGTTTAAATTCACACTTATCATAACAAGGAAAGGGTAATTCCAGACGCAAACATACAGCATTAAGAATAGAAATATGACTTTGAAATCCAAAATAGATTCCTTTTCTTATTATTATTTTATGCAAATGCGAGCCCTCCCAATGAAAGGACATGGGCGCACGTTCACGATGCCCGCCTCCCACACGGCTCCTCGTTTGAAGAGCTGATGAATCAGGTGCTTGAAGATTAAACGCGAAACTTCTCAGGGATGTGGAGGAGGACACGATCTCTACACAGACACTGTGACACCTCCAACACCTGCACACGGAGGGGTTGTCCAAATGACGCTATGATGTTATATTCCACTACGTGTCCAATCCCTTGGCTCCTACGTCTCACCCGTACTGACGCACGCTTAGGCAGCTCTGTCCCCTCAAACCAGCTGTGACATTTTAATAACTGTTACAAAATATGTTCTGTTGTTCATCACATGTAAAGCACATCCTAAATACTTCACAAAGCCTTAATTAAAATCTAAAGCACCTGTTTGAAAATCACTCTGAATAATCCTGCCCACTGCCCACTCATATTAATTCAAACCTTTCTTGGGGGAGTGGAGAGTTCACACTTCCTTCTCTGAGCATACGGTGTCTGTCTGTTATTGTAAAACCTTGAAGGGTGAAGGGGTTTTTTTAATCATGATTTTTAATTCTTTCCAGTCAAGACAGTGGCTCTTGAGACTCTGCAGACTGTTCAGCCTTGGTTTTTGTTTGTGTAATGTGTGCAATGTAATTGTACTGTAAAAATATCTCTGATGTAATGGTCTATAATAGTGACAGTTTTCCTGATTTTTGTCTCCTACAGTACATGTAAAAGTCCTGCAATAAAGTCTTCATAAATGCATATGCTGCTTGTGTTTCAAAGACAAAATAATTTTGTTGCAGAGGAGAAACTGTAAATTGCTTCCCTGTAGTTGCTCATCAATCCCTTTCAAATGCCATCAGTAGCTGTACAGCTTTGATCCAATGCGTACAGCAGAATCAATTTTACTTCATTTTAAAAACAGTAGGGGGTTTTTACTCTGTAACAGTTGGATATAGTTTCCCTGGACCTGTTTGCTGCAGTGCTAATGATGGTAGTGCTAGTAATAAATAACAGTGTGGTGTAGTGGTAAGGAGTAGGCCTCGTAACCGGAAGGTTGCTGGTTCGATTCCCCATAGAGGCACTGCTGCTGGACCCTGAGCCAAGATACTTAACCCACAGTTGCCTCACTAAATATCCAGCTGTATAAATGGATATCATGTAAAAACTGTAAGTCGCTCTGGATAAGAGTGTCTGCTAAATGACAATAACATGTCATGTTATATGGTAGGTCATTTCACCATGGCTATAGTGGCGGTTTCACTATTTCCCGTTACCACACCTACAGTGATGGTAATGTTACCATGACTATGGTGAGAGTGGCAGACTTTTGACTCTTTTTTTTTTTTTGTGGTGTTGTCTCTTCACAGCATCCTGCCGGCGAAGCTGGCGGTTCTCCTGGGAGTTTACTTCGGTGCCTTTAACTTCATGGACGCTTTCAAGGGCCGTGGAAAGAAGCAGCAGTAAACCTGCGGTGAAGACGTGTGGTGGGAATCGAGGACTATCCGAACACTCCGCAAATCACTCGCAGCTGGGATGTTTGGGTTTTTTTAAATCTAAATTTTAATACAGTTTGCGTGCCTAATTCTTATTATGTAGCTCTTTGTAGGTCACACAAATCTACCTCTGGAATTCATAGTTAAAAAGATAAAGGTAAGATGAACAAATATACCACCTTGATAAGTTTAGAAAATATTTATTTGAAATCCAGAGTAGTCTTGATTTTACATTTTTTTTTAAACTAAAGTCAGCTTATGTGGTGTGACTGAAGGATTTTCACAAACAAGAATTAGCTCAGTTTTGTCCACTACAGAACCTGTGAGGACTGTGTTTGAATCTATTACTTTGTGTTCATACCATCGTTACGTACCCACCAGGTCAGATGAAGTGTTACTGTGGATATAGAAGCCATGATTTGTGTTTTGCCTGTCACTGTTAAAGAAACTCAGTCTGATTATCAACTCTGAAGATCTTAATGGAAAACACTCCTCAAACATGGTACTAAAAAGTCTTCCATACCCCTGTTAAAGGTTACGTTTAGCACTGGGACAGTCTTGTCCTTAAAAATCTTTTTGTGTCAACAACAACACACGCGCACACTTTGTCAGGCACAAAAATTGAGACTAAATATTCAAACACCTAATTTCATACTGTAGATGGTTTGCATTTGACAATGCACACATGAAGCTTACACAGATTTTTAAAGGGTGTGTGGAACAAGGGCTTCACCAAAGAAATCCTGTTTCTTTCAGCATTGTCTGTCCTGTTAAGTGTAGCCTCCCAAGTCTTAGACGTAACAGATCCCTTTCAGACTTGAAGCGACTGAAGTATTTGCAGAATGAAGCATTGCTTCATAATGTGACAATGATTCATTTGGTTTTGAATCTCGAAGGGTGGTGGTTGGTGCTTTTAGTTTTGCACTTGTTGTAAGAGCACAACAGTTAAGCAAATGCAGGTTCATCACACCATTTGTTCCGATAATGTTGCATACAGGAGTTGTTGATCATTGAAAATGTTTAGTCAGTAATCACAGTATCTGTAAAAATGACCATTTTTTATGAAGAAAAGAACAACAACCAATGAATAGTTATGTAGTGTACTCATGTATTGTATGTGTGCATGTATGTTTTATCTGAACTGGAAAAAATTAAAATTAAATTACAAATTGCTGTTTTGCATTTCTGAACGACATATTCATTCATTATAATTAAAAGGCAGTGGGTTGGAAATCCAGAATTCTGAGCCTTTTAAGTAGAAAAAAATATATATACCCGATTATCTAGTGCCATCTATGCGAGGTATACCAAGCTAAACATTCTTTTGTTAGCAGAAAAAAAAATAGGCATATCGCAATCACAGAGATGTCTCTGTGCAGGGTGGAGTGGAAAAACGTTACAATAGTGGCCCCTGCTGGAGTGAAATAAAAGTGCACACTTCAGTTAAGTACCATGCCTAAGGGAACAGCAGCAGTGCCTCCTTGACAGCCGTTTTGCATACATGCGCATGCATTAGATGGACTTTGTACTCTTACTTTGAAAGCTGTTTTGAATAATAACATTTTTGGCTAAATGTAAATGTGCTGCACGTGCGACATAATTGCAACATGGCTTTGAGGATGATATTACTAAATGATTATCTGGGATTCCTCTGTAAGCTGTTCTGAGGCATGTGTAATGCGTTGAGTCTGAATTATACGGTTCACACTGAAGGACTAAATGCCCTCCCCATACATGTTTTACACCCCACTCTGTGCACAGATCTGATCTTTGGGGTCAAGAAAAAGAACCTCAATGTCAAAGGGATGGTCTGCACGCCAGCTGAAGCACAGTCACCTGCTCCCCCTTGATCAGCTGGCCTGTGTGTTACTTATGTTACATTACATTACATTACATGCATTTAGCAGACGTTCTTATCTAAAGCATTGCACTGCACCCCCAGATGAACCTCAGTGCACCCCCAGTTGTCTCCTTATATCCAGATGTCTACATAGTATTGATTATGTGGATTGCAAGTGCACCCCTCTGTATTTTCTCTGAGCGTCGATCCTGCCTACAGCCAAAAAAACTGAAAAGTTTGAGGAAAGTATCTGAAATATGTGATCTATAAAGACCTGCAGGTGCATGCAGTAAGAGGCTAGATGATTCCCTTCAAAATTTGGGACTGGGACTAGATTCGGTGGTTTCTAGAAACTCTGCTTGGTTTGTGGCCTTTAACAGCCCTAGTGGACAAGCTATAAAATCCCCTCAATTTAGAAAAATACTCCTTGTATTGAGAAGTTGAGGCTTGTTTATTTAAAATGCACATGCTATATTAACTGTCACAATTATATTATACAAACTCATACATTGTGTAATTGGTTAAGGATGACATTTTACATTTTACAATTTATATGGAAAAATAAGAGAACATTTACAAAATCTCCATAAGTATATTAGTATGAATAAGGCTTCACAGACAGTGGTTAGAGGGTGCTATCCAAAGCAGTATGTGTAAGAGTGTTAATGACATTGTTGGAATGAAACTGGCAGACCGGGTGTCTCCACTCAATGCACTGAAGAAAAGGCAAATAAATGCTTTATACAGCAGTAAAAAAGTATATTAGCATGTCTACCTCCTGACTCCAAGTATATTTTAAGGTGTTTTTGTAAAATACACCGCTGTTGACACCACACTCAATGTCTTGTTTGTGCTCCTGACTATCCATTCAGTCTAGTTAGATGCTTTCAATTAAGTTAATCAGACTACCCTGACATGCACAATGCTCAGTCTGGGTACGGCCTCCTTCGCTGATTTGCAGATGGAGATATTCACAAAGGATTTGACTTAGGAAACCAAGCCGACACCTCTGTTGTATTTGTGCAATAGTGCTATCCATCATGGTCCTAGGACAGGGATTGGTACTTTTGTAAAGTGCTCACATACAAGACCAGAAGTACAAGGCCCGGGGCAAAAACATTCATCGGATTGACTCTCTGCTTTCTGCCCTCATTACTGGAGATATGGAACAGACTTCTGAAAACAGGCTTATTACTAACAATGTAACTAGAATCATTTAAAAATATATATCTCAGATTGTTGTTTTACTTCAATTTGAAGCGGGAAAACAGAAAATTAATGCTGTGTTTGCTTTAAAATAAGCAAACCGAGTGCTGTGTGAGGTCTTTCCACATTCTACCTCCCAGTTGGCGTGATCTGGTGAGCTGCTCCAGCTGCATGGGTGATCTGTCTCCCCCTCATGGCTGCTGCTGGTACTGCCCCTCGGTGGCAGTGTAGAAGTCGTCCAGAACGCTCTGGATGTAGTCAAAGGTGGGCCTGTCGTCTGGTTTGTTCTTCCAGCAGCTGTTCATGATGTCGTAGAGCTCCGCGGGGCAGTTCTCTGGGCGGGGCATGCGGTAACCCCGCTGGATGGAGGTCATGACCTCACCGTTACTCATTCCTATCGGATACAGAGAAATTAACACAATTGGCTTTAACTAGAAACCAGTTAGAACTAAGCAGAGGAAAAGGGCCAGAAAATATGTAGAGCTAGGTGTAATTAAGACTCTGTAATTAAGAGAATAAATTGTCCTGAATTTTTCTGCTCCCTTGGAAGTGTACCAAAAAAAAAAAAAACTACAGTCGGCATGGACATAGCACCACATCTGAACTGCAGTTCATTAATAAACAATTCATTCCTATTTAATACATCTGTGGACTAAACACATGATTTAAATATGATTCATATTCATTTATACATAAATCCATCCTGAAGGCAATTTTATCCAGTACATTACATAATTTTGGGAAAAAAACCCCATAATTTGTAGTTATCATCTTTCTCCAGTAGAGGACAGTGATGCACTATAAAGTGCTACCATTGGACAGTCATTTCCCTGTCCTTTAGCCCATCTATCTATCTACCATTGTTGCACCTTATACCATTACATTATAACTGGCTCCCATACATAATATATCAAACACATTCTACATATGCACTGGTTCTTTTAAATATCAAGGTTCGATTTGTTAGATAAAGAGTGAGATCATTGTCGGTTGTCATTCTCTGTTGCCATGACTGCGTTACCTGGATACGGGATTTTCCCATACGTAATGATCTCGTACAGCAGGATTCCGAAGGACCACATGTCTGACTTGATGGTGAACGACCCGTAGTTGATCGCTTCGGGGGCGGTCCACTTGATGGGGAATTTGGCCCCTGCAAACCAAAAAACCAAAAGAAAGGGTTTCTAAGCTTCAATGGCCCTTCAGGGGGAGAAATAGATCCCGAAACTCCTCTAGTTGAGAACTGAAGATCAAAAAAGCGTCGGATGTTGCAGGGTGCGTTTTAGGCACCTGCTAAGTCTCTGTGTGCTACGGCAGTCCAGACACACTTCTGCCCACACCCAGAACGCAGGCCGAATTTGCATGAACATCTGTGTTTTCGCTTTTGCGTGTCGATGTGGGTGCAGCTCGCCCTGTGTGTTCTCTCCGTGTCTGCGAGCCCCACACCTCCCAGGAGAGAGTGTGTGTTTTGGGTCTGCAGGCTTTGTGGCTTTGTGAGCATTACGACAGAGATTCCACTGAGAAAAACACCCTTTACCACACAGCACCGACACTGTGCCAGGAATGTACATTCAGCAGAGACACTTGTCTCACTTACTCGTCTTGCCTTATTTACAGTTACTTGCATATAATAATTTAATGCAATTAGTACCAGAGTAAGAAATTAGTGACCAGTTCAGTTTAAGGAATTTATGATAAACCACTGGGTTGACTGTGGCATGAGAAACGTCTCTTTTCAACACTTTACCAATTCCTCTTTTAGCTTGACCTGAGAAACAAACTGTGATGCCCAGCTTCAGTCTAACCACCACACCGGCACTTTACTGAAATGCGACAAGTTAGAGATGCTTGCATGAATTTTATATTCAAAGGATGAAGAGGGCTGCAGTTAGATTGAATCAGGGCTGAAATGTAACTGATTAACAAGAACATTAATGCATTAATTGGAGAAACACCATGTAACAGGCTTGTGCTTGAGACATGCAGCATGTAGCATACACACCTATGAAACATTCAACATGTAATAGTTATGTGTGTGCAAGACTCACAGCATGTAACAGACATGTGTATGAAACATTCAACGTGTAACAGTTACGTATGTACAAGACTCGCAGCATGTAACGGACACATGTATGAAACATCCAGCATGGAACAGTAATGTGTGTGCATGACTTATAGCATGTAACTGATTGGTGAATGAAACTCACAGCATGTAACAGATAGGTGTACGAAATAACCAGCATGTAACAGATGTGTGCGCAAGGAAACGCCTACCCTCTCTGGCTGTGTATTGGTCATCCTCGATGACCCTGGCGAGGCCGAAGTCAGCAATCTTACACAGCAGACTCTCTGACACAAGGACGTTGGCGGCCCTCAGGTCTCGGTGGATGTAGTTCTTCTTCTCGATGTATGCCATCCCCTCTGCGATCTGCAGACAGAGGGAGAGCCGGGTGAATGCAGTCGCTGAAGGTTTAGCACCTGGTGAACACACACGCTCGGCTTTGGCAGTTAGAACGCAGAGTTTTTATTGAGAAAAACAGTAATTGTTTTGGAATATCACAATGCAAACAGCCACCATCTCTGGTTCAATATAAACCCACGCATCAGTTGAAATCCGTGGGGGTCCTCTCTGTAGATACCCTCTGTATTCCCTTTACCCCAGGTAGAAACATAGCATACTGGTTAGGGAAATGCCTGTTGTTAGCTCAGCACTGTTTCCATGACGGATTGGATAATTAACATTTATAAAAGATGAATCAACAGTAATGGAACAATCCAAGGAAGAACTTGATTGACATTGTTCTGTGAGTGTGGGCCCCCGAGGGCAAACTCTGTTCTGTGCCAAGCTGTGAATGCAATAATGTCTGGGTTTTTGTGTCAGGGGGTGATAAGAGTATCAGTTCCTCTTTCTAGCTTGCTAGTGGAAAAACTTACATTTCTTTCTCACTGAATAGAGTAATGAGTCACTAAAATGAATCTGTACTGCTGGTGAGCAGGAGAGAAATGAGCAGGATCTCTTACCTGGGCTGAAAAATCTATGAGTTTTGGCAGCTGTACTTTGCACCCAGCGTCACTTTTTAAAAAGTCTAACAAGCTTCCTGAAAAACAAAAACAGGAAACAGAGAAGATAAACAGGAAGTACTGGAAAATAATGGACACTAAAGGCTGGGTGAAGATGTGACAGAGAGGATGACTGGGTGAAGGTGGCTATAAACAGGATGAGAGGGTGAAGGTGGTTACAAACAGGATGAGAAGTGTGTTTGACCCTGTTATAAGCAGAATGACAGGGTAAGGGTGGTTATAAACATGATTTGAGGGTGAAGGTTTTTTTTAAAGAGGATGAGAGGGTGAGAGTGGTTATATACAGGATGACAGGGTGAAGGTGGGTCAGTCAGCATCAGAGGGTGAGGGTAGTTACCATTGGCCATGAACTCAGTGATGATGTAGATGGGCTCAGTCTTGGTGACCACAGCGTAGAGACGGACCAGGCGGTCGTGCTGCAGGGTTTTCATCAGGTTGGCCTCCTCCAGGAAGGCCTCTACAGACATCGTCCCCGGCTTCAGGGTCTTCACCGCCACTTTGGTGGTGTTGTTATAGTAGGCTGGAAAATAAGAGGATCACACACAGTTAAAATCACTGTGTGCTCCCTCACCGAGTGCAGTCCTGTGAGAAAAGAAAACCTGAGGAAAGTATTTGGTTGGATGTGTCCAAGCATTTATCGGGTTCGCGATGGGCCATGTCACTTTCTTCTGACAGGTAACGCAGCATCTTATATTGATCTGGCTTTAAGCTTTGGCTTCAATATGTCACCCAAAGGTAAATTCAGAGGTTATGAATTTTAATACAATATGAGGTTTAAGCCTTGTTTTCGATGGGGGTTTAGACGCACCGGTCTTTGGCTTGGAGTCCAATGCAGCCCCCCACCCCCACCCCCACCGCCGCGATAAAATAAAATTAATCCTTCCCTCCCCGAGAGGAGGAGAGATGCTGTGAACATCTAGCACAAAAAGGAAGAGGTGAGTGAGTTTTTTATACTTGAGGATGGAATGGGGTTCTTAATTGCATAAGGATTGCCTGGAAATTCTCTTCTGGAATCTTCCTTTGGAACTTTAGAATGTTAGTTACTGTTGCTATGGTCACTGCACTTCCCCAACACATTGTACACAGACAGTCCTCTTTCTTCCTTTGAGTCAGCTCCTAAAAAGGCTACATTTTATGAGCTAAAACCACTGAGACCTTAAACTGCAAGCGTTACTCTGACCACCAGTTTGGAGACTATGAGCCCATGTGCAAGGTGCATGCTTGGTGTGTCCAGCTGGACACTCTCCCTGGGGTTTGTTATTCAAGCGACGCACAATACATGATCATTGTGAGGGAAACTCATGTTTTTCATTGTAGAACAGACCTGATGTAGGCACTCTTTAAAGGTGAGCTAATGACTTTTAAATAGAACCAATTTCATGAGTGCACTTTAGAAGATAAAGGTGATTAGGCTTTTTTTTTTTTTTTGCAACGCACAACCAGGCGAGACAGTGAGGTGCGATGTCCAGCTGATCTTCACCACACACTGCATGCCACCACTTCTGAAGGCTCAAAGTCACTGGTGTGTCTAAATGAGGTCTGCTGGGATGACATTTACAGCCCTTACTGACCACAGAGCACAAACAGGAAGCCGTAAGTCAGTCCTGCGGCAGAGGCTCCATCTGTGCATTAGTGTGAGACACGATGTGGTGGAAACAAACGGCTGTTTGAGAGGCCTTGGTGCAGAAGAGCATCCTTCAGTTTAACACTGTCTGTGCTCGTGCAGTTTCCTCCACGAATCAAACACTCAAACCTATCCCTCACGTGCAAGAACGCCAAAAACACGAAGCCTATGCTAAAACACATGGCGTTGAGCTAACAGTTCGGCATAGGGTTATACTGAAACGGTGATGCACAAGGAAAAAAGAATGCATTTGGGCCTGATTTTGATGACGCAAAAAAACACATCACGATCAGCGGCACGGTTGCTTTAGCAGTTTTTGCAGCTGTGATGTCAGCGCAAATGGAATGAATGATGTCACCGTCAGGGCTGTACTTTGTACTGACAGCTCTCACTTTTTTTTTTTTTTTTCCAAAATAGAAAAATGATTGGTTGGGGTCCTATTACCCAGGGCGTGGTTGTGAATATTCAGGGTGAATCTGAGACAAAGCACAATGGTCATTTTTGCCCTATTTTCACCCTGATGCCACCTCAGAGTGGGCACGAAGACTGGTCTTCCCCGGGAATTTAACAGTGTTTGATTAAAAATAAGGGCAAACTGTAAGAGACCTCAGAAAGGCATCTGCTGATGAACACACAAATTTAATTAACAGCGTTAACTGGTCATTGACAAAGCATTTAAAAAAAGAAAGTACAATCAGCAGTCCAACTGCAAGGATGTGAAACTTACAAGAAAACACCATAGACTTACTGTTTCGCATGGTGTGTCACATGGTCTTGTTAATATTGCCTTCAGTGCAATGCAAATATTCATAGCGAAAATATTATTGGTCAAACGCTGAGAGACAGACAGCCCTGCAAAATATAAATATGGTTTTGGCTGAAATGCCTCATGGCCACAAGGAGGAAGAGGGAGAGGCAGAGGAAACAAAACTAAACTAAACGACCAAGACAGAATCAAGAGTGGAACAAGAGAAACTGCTTACAGCCGCCATTTGCTCACATCAGTTTTCAAATGCTCTCCCTCCGTCTTTTCTCCCTACCTGTTGCTGTAAAGGTGACAGCAGCCTCCTGGGTCGTTCCAGTATACCAAGCCACTGATTGCCCATGTTACACCAAACAGCTGTCAGTTCTGCTCTACGCGAAGTCACGCTAGCCATTATCTAATGCGTAAATGGACACATCCCTTTTCCTTCATCTCTTGGTATCCAAGAACAGACCAAGCAGCTGTTCACGTCTACGGTCTCCCTTATGTCCTTCATGCCATCAACAGGTAACAGTGTCCATGTCAAAAAGCACCTGCTCTCATCTGAGCAGAGCGTTTAAACAAAGCTTGAATGTAAAATATCTCAATAGGTACCAAATAAATGTTTCACTCCTTTGATTATAAGACATGACATTCAACCATTGGCTCATTCTGTGTTGTGCTTCATATCGTCTGTCATTTTTGTTTGTTTTGGGGGGATGAAGGCTGGTGGTGGAGAGAAATCTCTACGTACACGCAACATCCATGTAAAAAGGTGTGGCATTCATTCTTGTCTATTTTTGTGGACCACTGGCACACAGCCCTGTGGTTAATGCTCTTAAAACTAACACAGTGTACATTCTGACTGGGCATTACAAGGTCACACCTCCGGCTCTTTAAAAACATTTCCTCAGTTTGCTTGCCACTCACTGTACTCTCTGCACCTGGGCTTGTGTGCGGTAAAAACACCACAGCTGTTCTGGCCCCGGTTAGCCTGCAGCGGTCCGATGAGCCCGTGTTAGACCGCTGCATTTAGATCGTCAACATGACACACTGGTGTAAAAACTTCACTGTTTTGCATTTGTCAAAAGTGTCTGGGGCATGAAAGCTTCCACATGTTAATATGGATAATATTAAATATGAGATGCCTGTGGATGACTCTTCCTGTCCATGCACACCTCTCCACCCACACACACACACACACACACACATGCACACACACACGCACACACTTCCTCTTAATGACACAGCTCCTACAGTGTCAGACACAGTCAAGGCGTGGTAGCGTGTTCACTGGTCTAAAATAGACACTGGAGAATAGCATCTTCGCACTCTGTCACATCCTGCTGCTAATCCAGCTACTACTGATACTGAAGCCTTTCGTTTCTGTAGCATTTTACAGCGAGGCTGACTCCCCAATGTGTAGCCTCCAGCCGGGTGATCCACTGCGGCCATTTTGAACCAGAACCCTCATCACGCATCAGTTGAAGCGGAGAGGGAGGATTTATTTAGCCAGTTACTCTGGGAGATGAATGGATGCCCAGTCTGACAGAGCCAGACTGGGAATTCGTCTGAGACATCTGGGACAGCGCCTCTACACCTTGCGGTATTGAGGCACAGTGGACCTGTGCTTCAGTTCATCACAGGTTTAACCTTGCAAACGTTTCGGAAGCGGAAACTTTAGTGTCGAACAGCCAAATGCTGTTTACACTCTCTGTGTTGACGCTGAACCGCAGAGCAGCAGTGTAACTTTAAATGATGAGATTTGACAGCTGCCCTTCTCTGACGGCCTTGGTGTTTTTAAAGTGCATTTCCTGCAAAGAGGAAGAGAAACCTCAGAGACAGGAAGCACAGCTGATGGAAAGCGGCACGCTGTCCACCGGTTCTCGCTGGTCAGCTCCAGTCCCACGGGGTGGGGGGGCGGGACGGGGAGGCTTGTCTCCAAGCTGTAGTGTCCGAGGGCCAGCTAACTCAGGAGGAAGTGTTACAAACACAGAACCCGACACAGACTGTACATTTGCATAGCCAATCACTTCCTGGTACTCCTGACCAATGGGAGGGAGACGGCATGAATAATTATACAGCCCATGCAAATTCTCTGCGAGGTTCCACAGTGTTTCCTCCTCCGTTAGTGCTGATAAGAACAAGCCCCTCTGTCACACTAAAGCCAGGCTGAGCAGCAGGCCTTAAAATGCACAGGCAGGCGAGCTTCCGGAAGCGCGGTCATTTGACTACACGGTCTCAGTGACTTTATCCATCAAACGCTCAGGCCGCCACAAAAGGCAGGCTGTGCGACTTCACCGAACCGCTTCGCCTCATAAGCAGCGCAGAGACGGGCTGTCTCACGACGGGAGCCGTCTGACTGAGATACGAAAGGTCACTTTAGTCACAGGGAGGGGGTTTAAGTACTTCTCTTCTGGACGTGTTTTGATTCAACATCCACGCTAAGCCAGAGACAACGTCGGTGTTGCTTTTTTGGCCGTGTCCAAAAAAATAATCCACGAACAAGACTTAAAAACACAGATATTCGGACTGTTCGTGTTTGTACCCTTGTCAGACATCCCTTAGTCATGCTTCTAATAGCTTGCACGTGGAGTGTGAAATCTGAAAGCGAAATGCAGGTGTGCATTATTTTACATCCAGGGTTTTTCGCTGCGTAAGACTCTGACTCACCCATCCACACCTCTCCGAACTGACCAGCTCCCAGCTTCTTCACCATCTTGATGGACTCCTTGGAGATCTCCCAGGCGTCTTTGTCCCACGGTTTCTGGGCCTTGGGCTTCTCACACGGCTTTTCCAGCTTTCTGCACAGCCCGTCCGCTTGCTCTGCACGGCAAACAAGAAGCGAAGGCGGAGCCAGTGATTTCCCCAGCAACCCTCTATCAGTCAAGCTATCTACCACAACCCGCCAGCAATAATTTTAAAACCATTTGACAGAGCCATTTATTAAACACCCTTTCAAGTACAATTTTATAAACTGTAAGGTAAGTTATGGCAGGGGGGACACCCCTAGTGAGATAAATATTAAGCGTTTTGGCTGTCAGGCTCCTTCATAAGAAATCACAGCCTGGCGCATGAGGGGTTTGTCTCACAGCTTGACATCTTAGCATGACTGCTGTCTAAACAGCACTATAACTTGTACAGTGTAAGAGCGCGCACGAGAGGAATGATAAACGTAGACAGCGCTCATCTCCAGATGAAAGCCCAGAGTGATGATTCAGCTCATATTTGAATCAAACTCAAAAGACAAGTGACAGAAGCTTTCTTTCATATTCATCTGCTGAAATTCAGCCTGAAATAAGCCTGCTGAACTCTTTCTCCCCTTTGCTTCCCCTTCACCTCCCCTCACCCCAGTGCTTCATGGGAGAATAAAATATGGCTGTGGGTTTTGCTATTTGCATTTTATTACACAAAGATTTGCTGTGTAGATGTAATTGTGCATGTTTTATTAATGCAGAAAAAAAAGAAAAATATTGTATGTCTTTTTTTTAATTAAAAGGGGCACTGCTGTGCAACTGAGATTTGCATGTGTTATGCATGCTTTGTACATGAGAACACTGAAAAAAAAAACCAAAAACAAAAGAAAACAGTCAAGCATTTTGTTTTTGCCATAGATAATCTACAGTATCTTAAAATTTAATTGAGGGATTCCATTATCCGTCAAGTTCTAGAACCATGCACGAGCACGTCACACATTGAAGTTATGGTCTGTTATTTAGAGGGAGAGAGAAATGGGTGATTATTGCTGAAAAGGGGGAAGATTTTGCTACAGAGTGACTGAACAAATCTGCTGACTAAAAGGAAAGCTCTGCTGCTGCATAACTGAAGTCAGCCAAATTGCTGAGTGTTTTTGATAAGCCCGTCTGGCGGAGGGCGGGAGAGGTGCGCACACACTCACTGTGGTAGTGCTTGATCATGCTGCAGATGTCGGGGAAGGTGATTTTGGGAGATATGTAGTACCCTCCGTTGTCCAGCATGCGGATCTTATAATGCTTGACCGTCTCTGTTCCCTGGGCATCGACATCTCTGATTGACAGCGAGTAGCTTCCTGAATAAAGGCAAACACACACACACACACACACACACACAAGCATGATGAAGAATATCATCAAGCACAACAGCATAACAGCAGAGAGGTGCAGCTCCTTATCATTTAACAGCCTCAGTTAACTTGTTAATTTCAGTTCTCATTGCACTTCCCTGCGGTCTAAGTGAGGCCGTCGGGGCGCTCGCACCTTTGGACGTCTCGCTCTCTCGGATGAGGTAGGACCCCGCTTTATTTGCGGGGGCCAGAAGCTGCCTCTCTGCGTCCTTTCTGGTGATGTCCTTAAAGAACCACCTACGCAACAGGTATCACACCGTCAGCACGTGGCAGCAGAGCCAAAAGCAGATTCAGGAAACTGCTCTTCATCCGCATTGGATAAGGGTGACAGATTAATGTGCACATAAACACTTCAGCACCATGTGGAATCTGATTATACCTTTCAATGTATGATTTATGTAACTGCCAGAGCAAACAGAGAGGTGATTACATTGTACATACATGTACAGCAAATGTTCTGAAAACATAAAGTAAATGCACTGTAGATCTACCACACATGTACAATAAATGCATTATAAATAAATTATAAATACTGTAAATACAAATTTAATATAAAGCTACTGTGAATGTGTTATATACCTACCTTAAATGTTATGTGCTGTGAATCTACTGTAACTATAAATAAATGCAATATAAATATACTGTAATTGTTAGATGACTGTAATGTCAATCTACAGTAAATACATTATAAATCTAACTGTCAAATAAATGCAATGTGACTCTACAGTAAATGCACTCTACTCACTCTTCAGTCTCCATTGTGTTGGCCTCAGCGACGTAGTTGGAGGGAATGAATCCCTCTTTCCTGGTGGACAGAGACTTCGCTCTCCACCATTCCCCTCGCCTGCAGAACAGCATCCAAATAAAACGAGGCGAAGCACGTTGCACGACAGCACGGTAATGCCATCCCCAGAGGAACTTTAAACGAGCTCCTTACAGAGATGAATACTTATTTAGTTCTGTCAGTTCACCAAGTCCTGCTGCTTTGATGAGCTTACACGTTCAAAGGGCATTATAACGGTTTGTAGTATGAACAATATTGCGCTGCAATATTGTCAGATGTGAATTTATCCACAGAGATATGAGTAATTAATCACCCTGATGCACGGCGCTATTTGTGTGCATGTCTGCGCAGAAACATACTGACTGCACAAGTTCATGAAAAAAGAGGCTTTCTGAGAACAGGGTTAAAAAATGAAGCCAAATACTCACTCCTCAAGAACCTTGAGTTTTTCTCCTTTCTTAAACCCTAAATCGTCTCCGTGGATGGCCTCGTAGGGGTACAGTGCGATGACGATCTTCCCCGTCTCGCTCTGCTCTGTAAGGCAGACCAGAAGGGACATGTGTAAATGAGAGGTGGTGATGTCACTGCGGTGGGGATAAAGAGGTGGCAAAACTCACGCACTGACCCTCCATTTTCTGAAAGATCTGACCCGGCAGAAGGAGGCCATCTTGCCCGGATGTATTCTGAAATGAGAGACGCGTGATGTCATATGATTAATGTCATGTGATGTTAGGCCGCATGCTGTAGCAGACAGTGGACTAGACTTGCAAGCAGAAGACTGCATGTTCCATTCCCAGGTGGAATGCCGCTTTTGGAAACGTGAGACATACCCAAAAACAAAGAAAACAACCAACCACAATAAGAGATAATCCAGCTATAGTACTCCAATGTTTTAAAGGAGTATCAGGTCTGTTGCATGCCTGTGTGTGTGTGTGTGTGTGTGTGTGTGTGTGTGTGTGTGTGTGTGTGTGTGTGTGTGTGTGTGTGTGTGTGTGTGTGTGTGTGTGTGTGTGTGTGTGTGCGTGCAGGAACATATTGACTTATAGCATTTATCAGAAAAGTGTTTATACTCTCTCTTGTCATTCAAATGCAACATGTTTGAAAAGCACTTAAAACACTAATCAGGACATTGTTTAACATGGCCCAAATCCAAGTCCATCTGTAGAGAGACAGAGAGACAGAGAGAGAGCACGCCGGTCTCACTCTGGCCTGTGGCTTGCTGGAGGTGGGGTCCCTGACATAGGTCTGCTCAGCACATACAGCCTGCCCGGTCTTCGCGGTAAGCCCTCCGCCATTGTGACTGTCCCTCAGTGTGGATTTTCGACAACCCATTTTTAACTGTCAGGGAGGAAACACAGTAAATGAAGTTCACACCAGAGATACATGTCAACCAGAGGCCGAAAAGAAAAAAAAATGCAAAAAGTACCTAAATAAACACATGCATGGAAACACAGCTGAAAGAACTGTTTATTAAACCCAGTGTGACAGTATAAATACATGCACTGTACTTAATACAGTTTTCTGACAAAACATGGAGTCAGCAGTGTTTCGTTATTATTTCACAATGTTATCATTAGTACCTTTCCACTATCAGTATTAAATTTCCTCTTGGCACACAGGTGCAAATGTATACAGGTGCAAGTATGCGTCTGTGCATGCATGTTTGTTTATATTAGCATTCCTACTGTTTCTGCAGCTGGTAATGATTCTCCAGACAATCCAGAATTAAACAGCAACAGCCCCATATCTTCATATCCAGGTTAAAAGTCTTCCTGATTGTGTTTACTCATTGACAGACATTCCTGCGAGGGGTGTTCAATTATTAACGGGACGGAACCGTGGCGGTATTCGCGCGCGCGGCGAACAAGGAAGTGGAGCAGCGTTCGGGCTGAGCCGTGAGGGTAGTGAGTCAGCCAGCCACCGAGGGGCCGAGAGCTTCCTCAGAAAGCCGCGCTGAGCGCACCGCCAGGGTTTGGCGGACCCGGGCTCTTCCTGTACGGCTCATTCCACTTCCTCTCACACGGAGCCTGGCGTAATCAGAGCTGTCGGTAAAACAGCAGGCTCGGGCCAGGAAGCGCTCCAACCTGTGGTGTAACACCCCTGGACCAACCCCCCGCCCCCCCACAAAGTTCGGGAGGGGGGCCCTTTGCATGTCGGAACTTCAGTTTTCTAACAGAAGTTGACCGGCCCTTAGTGAGCGACGTACAGTTACAGTAGGATAATTTCAATTTCAGCGCGTTTGCCGAAGCCGGCTTACTGCATCAGAGCGCCCCATAAATGAACCTGTCTCTGGCTGGGGGAACAGTGTTTCAGGACACCCCCCCCCTCACTGCAGCCCATTCATGCTCGTCACAGACCCTCCGCTGCCTCCTCCACCTCCAGCTCATCTACCAGCAGGAATCAATACATTCATTTGCATGCCTTTATTTGTATCTATTCTGCTGCAGGTTTTCAGGGACTGTCACTTGACTGCCTTTTGCTGGAGCCAGGGAATCATTTTGCAGTTTTTTCTCCTGATTGGACCTGGGTTTTCTGATGTTGCAGTTCCCTTAGATGTATGTACTCTCTCCAAAGCTCTATGACAACTGTAAATACTTGCAGTAATGCATTGCATTATTGGCATTTAGCAGATAATCTTATCTTACAATTTTTCCACGTTACCCTTTTATACAGCTGTATATTTACTGAGGTGATTCTGGGCTAAGTGCTTTGCTGAAGGGTACAGTAGCAGTGCCCCAGCAGGGAATGAAACCAGCAACCTTTCAGTTACGAGCTCTGCTCCTTACCACTGTACTACTCTGCCGCCCCCTTAGAAGACTTCATTCATTGATGTTTTGAATGCGTTCACTCACATAGATCACCGGTGCTAACAGGTGTCAATCTTTCTTGATTCTGTGATGAAATTGCCAATGGGAGTAGAAGCCTTGCACTCAGACGGGTGAAATTCACCGACACCAGCACCGCGAGGCTTATCTCTCTTTTCAGCCCTTCATTATTCTTGGATCCCTCCCAATTTCAGATGAAAGCTTCCTGTTCTTGCGTACCTCTAAGCAGCGATATGCAGTCTGTCTCCTGTGCAGGCACTGGTGCTGGTATACAGTGAATGGCCAGCGCAGACATGTCGCCAGGAACCTCAGTTCAATGTTAGCGGGGCTCAGATTTCAGTCATTATTAGTTACTGCTGGCTTATGACACACTGACCAAAATGCAGCCTCTGGCAGAAAGGGCACCTTGTCCTCTGAAATCATTGCTGGCCTCTTGCCTTGGAGGTGAGTCCATCAGGAAAGCCCCTGTGAGCTGTTCAGAACTATCGCAGGAGAGTTAAGAGGACTTCCTGATAACCACACCTTCCGCAGCTTCAGAAATTGTGATTCACACTATAGTGTTACTCTGGCATGAGCGTGAAATGTATCATTAGGACAGCAGTGTGAATGTTTGAGCTCATTTCAGATATTAACTAAAATGCGCCAAGTCGTCTGAGACAAACCTTACACGAAAAGAGCGCACCCTGACGCGATGAAATCTGGTCAGCCTTTACCGCATGCAGACTAAACGTCACTCCTTTCCCCAGGAAAGTCTGCACGCTTACCATCTGGGCGTCATTTCCTCAGACACGGGCTCTGGAGGAAACGTTAGGCAATTCCACTTTCAGCAGACGCACCGCGTGGAACAAGCTCGTTATCAGCCCCAAAGACCCTCATTCAACCCCCTTTCCTCCTGACTGACAGCTCCATTCAGCCCTTAACAATGAGAACAGATGTATATCTTGAGTGCAAAGTGAGTAAACCAGCCATTTCACTAAGGAAAATCAGTACTTCTTCACAGTTTGCACAATACAGTAAGGGGAAATTTTCAGGTTAAGAAAGAATTGAATCCACATTTTGACATACGCTGTAAAGCATTGCACACACTGTCTGTTGTATTCATGTGTTTGGCTTAAAACTTACACATAATGTTAATTTGCTCAAGCAGGGGGTGCATGTGTCAGCTGTATTACCAGGCACACTACTGTATGAGAACAGAAACAGATTTAGACATGTATATGCAATAAAATGTACATTTAGGTGTGCTACACCTGCTTCTGAGAGGAATGTCAAAAGCAAGGAACACGGCTTCCAAGCCCAGACTGTAGACTCCAGCTCGGTTAAACCCAGACTCCAGCTCTGTTAAAACCTAAAATCTCTAAACCCCGATTCTGATGAACCCAGACTCTAAACCCGATCTCTGTTAAACCTAGTCTCCAAACTGCAGCTGTGTTAACCTCACTCTAGCTGTGTTCAAACCAGGCTTTTAAACACATGGTGGACAAGCGGTCTCAAAGTGCTACCTCTGTAGTTATAGATTCCTGCCAGGAGTCCAGCAGAGAGTTCTGGTTAGGCTTCTGTGACGAGCAGTGTGCAAAGGCCGCTTCCCTCTTCCTCCTCCAGCCAAAGAGTAAAACATTAAATATCCTCCACTGCACAAAAGTACAGTACGTGGGAGACATGCCAGATACAAACTGGGGAACTAGGAACGTCTGTTTGGGAGCCACTGCTGTTGAGTCTGGCAGCATTAGCTAAGACACAAAGCTATTGTGTTTTACTGGTTGGGTTTCATCAATGAGAGGAAGTTCAGCGGCTCCAAATGTGTCTGAAACAACTGAAATCGCACGTCCGTTTTGTCTCTGATTCAGACGGTCTGAAAAAATGACCCGCAAGGCATCAACACCGCGAACACTACTGTACAACGTTTTTTATTTATTTTTCTTGGACGAGTGTGTCAGTGAACATCCACTGACTACAGTATTTGATAGTACGGTGTGGTAATGTTTGCAGAAATATACAAGTCAGCCTGTTGCGCTTCGAAACATTAGGCTGCGTTGCCTTGGCATTGCGCACTTAAAAATGAACCCCACAGAACGAGGATTGACAAACCAGTTTTACACTTTTTCTAAAATCCAACCCAAATTACCACAAAGAGCGCGTGCAGGTTCTGAAATTTACCCCTAATAACTGCACAGAGCGTGTATCAGTTCAAGGAAATTAATATGCATAACAAAGTGAAACGATTTAGTAAATGTTTTACATTAAGCAAAGAAATAAGACGATTCCAGGTAAGTGTTCCAAGTAAATATCAAATTCTATCAGGTCACGGATTAGTGGCCTCTCCGCACTGCGATCAAATGAGTTAACTGCCAATACACCTCCAGGAAAGGGTGCTGTGAATGCGTCATTAGATATTTGGTCCAGTGCAATTTAACTCATAAAAGGGTAGCAACAGCCCTTAATATGAAAGTGTGTCACCTGTGTGTTGCCATCCAGAACCCGTGAACACCACTGCTGCGCGGGTCTACCCTCAGTCCCCCTTGACATCCATCAGAGCCTTGGGTGAATTAAGATCCAGGTGACGCTCGCTTCACTGGCGTATATAACGTTTCGCACGTCAACCAGTTACAGAAAGACTTACTTTGTCCACGAATCACTCAAAGTATTACTTTCTGTGGAAAATTCCGTCGTTAAAGCCGTAAATTAAATTAACTCCCACGTTCCCCGAGACCACCAGTTTGTCGCATTACACCTATAAAAACGCGGAATAAGAGTACCTGACATCCCTGTCCGGATTGATGGTAAATTTTGCAACAAATGGGTCTGCTAATACGTATTACAACCTTTTGATATCCCACAAACGCCACGAACAACTGAAAAAATCTAACAGATTAGTATTATTACTACCAAACTTTACACCAGTGTCACAATGCATACGCCCAATAGTACACCGTTTAAATACACGCTGCCAGAGCAGAGAAGTAACCCCTTAACGGACAACCACAACAACTGACACAAATATTTGAATTCGCAGTCCACTGAATGAAAGTTTTTTATGAATGTACATGAAAAGAAAACACAAAAATGTTTACCAAAAGCAGGAAATATAGAATCATTCAAACAAGAATGCAATTAAACTTTCTCACCTGTGCAGTATTAGCCGTCTAGACTTTCGCGCATCGAATACGGTATTTTCACCTTCGTACTTTCTTTTTCTTAATAAAGTCTTTCAAATCTTTGGCGCAACCTTTCCCGAAACATGTACCACCGAGAATGGGGAACTTGACTTTGAGAGCTGGTTGGGACTTTTTTTCATTTCAACTTCCTGGTACAATGCTCAACGTGTTTATCAATTTTATTTGCATAGTAACACATGGGTCGCACTCCTCCGACGGCCCCCCTGCCGGAGACCTTCGCTTTATCTCCGTCGGAACCGACAGCCGATGCGGAGACACCCGCCGCTCCAGTGACAGGCGGACCGGTCCGTGGATGTTAACACATATTTCAGAACTGTCTCTGTTCGCCTATTAAAATATATTCTTTCACACCAGAATGAGGCACTTTTAACAGTAGAGAATGAACTGACAGACATTCGTATTACTCATTTTTAAGCGAAAAATTGTGCAAAAATAGTAGTTTTTTTAAGATTTGAATGCACTTGTAGACCATTCAAATCGTATTCTGATAGCAAACGAGATATCTTTACATTTTCATTTAGAGCAAACAATTTATACAGCAGACATCTTTTTTTCTTACCACCCCAGGTGTTTGATTGGTGTTTTGATTTGTGTTAGTGACTAAAATAACCTGAAATACTTATTAAAAATACAGATTTAATAAAAAGGCAAGCAGTCCCTGCTTGGTTCAAACCTTTCCTGTAGATTAATTTTATCACACTTGTTCAAAACAAGGAAACCTTCCCACGGCTAAAAATCTTATAACCACCAAAGAATAAACCAAAATATCTGTGAGAAAATGAGTAAAATAGATCTGTCACGTTATGAGAGAAGTGTTTCAGAAACTCTTTTGTTTACGTGACAGTTAACAGAAAGTGACAGCCATTCTGGCATTTCAAACTTGGGCAAAATGTACAAATATATTAAAGAAAATTTAGAATCCCTCAGAGTGCAAATGTACACTCAAGCAACTGTCCTAAGCAATGCATGGAGACCACATATACGAAACTGCAGTAGCAATTAAGGAGAAAATCAGACTTTTGCACAACAGGTTCAATTAAACATCAATTAAAGAAATTCACTCAAAACTTACAACCAATCACCTTCACAACTATGAAAAAGCCCTTGTGGAAATCTCTGGAAATACTGGCTCAAAGAACAGTCCTGCACAACTGCTCAAATGATTTCTGTGCTTGAGTCTGAGAATTGTAGTTTCTTTTTCTCTACGGTTCCTATTAATCAGACACAACACTAACAGTCAGACACACAATAATGGTCAGAAACCAACTTATGGTCATCGGGACTGCTGAAAAGCATGTTAAATCCAAGGCAGGACACACCCACCTGGCACACCCAATGGTATACAGGAACAGAAAAAAACCTTAGTGATGCTGAGAATGTACAAATGAAATGAGACTTTAATATGAGTTAGAACATACAGCAATATAAAATATGAACATCTAGAAAAATATATTATCCAAACAGACTAAGGAATAAAAATAAGACTTTGAAACATTCCCATTATACACACAAATATACTTCCAAAAATGAAAACATTAAAGACCTTATTCATTTAACAGCAACATTCAGGCTCCACACAACATGCATCAAAACTAAGAGCCAGACTGAATCAAACTGCCAAAGTACGCAGTTATGGTCTTTAACTTGTTGTTCAGAAAGTTCTGTTCCACTTCGACTCGTCCACCAGGTCCAGCGAGAGAGGCTATCTGTAAGAAATTAAAAAAAAAAACAAAACAAAAGGGAAAGCGCTGATATCTTTCTGAAAATTAACCACAGAGTCATACTCCACCCCCCGGCCCACACTGTACTCGAGGTTAAAGGTTAAGAAGAGAGACAGAGATATAGCAGGCAACAGAGAGACAGAGACAGAGAGATACCATACAGAGAGAGAGAGAGAGAGATAGACAGAGAAAGGGGAGAGAAGGTGAGAGACAGAGAGAAAGACACACAGTAAGGGAAAGAAAGAAAGAAAGAAAGAACAAGGGGAAAAGGAAGAGAGACAGACATTAACTCACAGAGAGACAAAGCCATTGCCTGCAGACCTGTACCAGCATCCACAAACACGAGTGTTCACCTAAACCTGACAAAGTATCAGGACCCTCTGAGCAAACAGACAGTGCCTCATAAGCTCCCGCTCAAAAAGCTCCAAATCAATAACCACATTTCGAAATCCACTGTGACCAAAACTGACCTTATTACAACAGACTACCAAACTGAAAATGGATGCATTAACCAAAATCATGAAACAAACATGAACTCTACCAGGCTCTGAGCAGACACATTGAAAATTGGTGCAATACCTGCAAATCTAAAAAAAAACCCAAAGAACAACAAACCCTGAAAGTGTCCTGACTTGGTGACCAGGGCCCAGCAGTTGAAAAGGGAAGGTGTAAAACCCCCTGAGACTCCAGTGACAGGAAAACCATAGTCAAACTAAGGTGACTGCAGCCTAGGTGCACTTTCTGCTTCAAACACACAAACATGGGAGGCATGCATGGAAGCAAGTGGAAAATATGGAAAAAAGAACACCCCCAATTTACTGTTCCCCAAAACTGGCATAAAACCCTTATCCTACACTGATTGGGGGAGGAGGGGGGCGGGTTGCAAGGGTGCAGGCCAGGTTTGAGTTTGCCTACCACAGTGTCAGAGATGGTGGGCACAGGGCCTGCCAGAGCAGGGTCTGTTTAGAGACACAAACCCATGGGCTTCCTGTTCTTTTATCTTTTTAAAGCGGCATCATCCCTTTAGTAACGGCTGATAGCAGTGCTGTTGATCATAACAATTCTAAGTAATGCTGCATTTTTATGACCGGGCCAACAAAGCACATTTGAATTTTGGATTTGAATTTGCGATAGGTGGAGGAAGGGAGGGAGGGCAGGAGAGACAGGAGAAGAGAGAGAGGGGGTGTTCTGTGGTGGGGATGTAGGAGTTGGACTTTGTCCGCTGATGGTCTCTTCACCGGTAACATGAAACACAGAAAGCAGCGGCGGCTCTAAAAATAAGCCCTGCTGATGCTCGCTCGTGACTGATGAGGGGCGTTCTAGTCCTTTAGCCGAACGGCGATTCTGAGAGAGAGGGAGGACTGCTCTCACTTCCACACCGAATACAGGCACTGAAAAAAGCTTTGCCTTTTACTGACCAGCAACACACACCCACCAGCAAGTGCTGAAAGTCACCATATTCAACAATGCTTCTGACCATCAAGAATTCCATAATAACTCTGAGGGTGGAAAACAGCTCTACCAAAAACAGACTCCATGTTCAAAGCAGGCAATGCTGGTCCTTTTCTCCAGCTAAAATTGAAAAAAAAAGTGACACACATACACACTGTTTCCGTCATAACCATAAATGTATTCATGTCATGTTTTACCCTGTCAGGGAAACTGAAGACTTCAGCTTCCACACTGAACGAAACCTCAACTTCCTCTATTCTCATACACACACAGCTGAGGTACCGTGTGAATATTCACTAGGATGTGTTTGAAAACTAAGACTTCATGCACATAGGTTTCTCTAAATGTTTCTATATGATCAGAAACGTATAAACGTTATCACTGAGTAACTCTGGGGGCTGTTGTTCCTTTGGAGTTCTTTTGATGGCCTTTAACAGAGACCTGCAGAGTACAGTGAAAAAAAGACTCTACAGGTATCCATCTCTGGCTTAATCACCACCCCTCCCCCCAACCCCAAAAGGAGGAACAATTCAATGACAGGATGAACTCAGGATGAACCACAGAAAAAGCAGAGGGGAATGAGCACTGTGTTTGAACTGCGCGGTACTGACAGGTGGTCTCGGCTGACACACTTTCGTTTTTACATTGACACCCCCAGGATAAAAAGAGGCTGGTGGGACACCTGGATTAGGTGAAAAGAAAACCTGCCTTTCCAGAACACTTCACCTTGGGATTCTGATCCAGTAATGACAGAAAGAGCAGAAACAGACAGGCAAGCACTGGCACACACTAAAATCTGAACACAAACTGAACTCCAGGCAGCCCACAAATAATAAAGAATATGCAATTAAAGAAAATAAACCACTAAATGAATTACCAGGTCAGTTGAAGGTATGTAGCACCCCCTAGTGGTGGCAAAAATAATAAATGGCAGAAAATTGTCTTGATTCATAGCCTAAGTGTAACTGAGGGTCTTTGATGTGGAATACTCTGGTTTTAGAAAACAGGAGCAACTATGGATTGTTTACACTTCAGAATACCGAGTTCTAATGAGGCAATAACAGAGGGATTCAGACTGTCTGCAGTTCTGGAGGGTGAAATTGGAGTGCAGGAGTCTGAGTGCCAAATGGAAGGCCTTACCTGATCTACATCTGCATTCCGAGGGAGAAAGTACACAATTTTGTCTGAAATCAGTTTGGCTAACCTGAAAATTTCGAAAGTGAAAATGTTAAGGAAAGTGTTTACCCCTCAAAGTTTTCTTTCAAACACACTTGTGACAATGTCAGATTAAAGAAACCCTGTACAAACAGGAAGGCGGGTTTTCAAACAAATAAACAATGACAACTGACACGAGAAAGCGCTAAGCACGGATCTGTGATCCCATTGTGAAAAACCTTGAAGGTCCCCGTGTGCTCCTTTGATCTGACACAACGCTAAGGGCTGACTGGCCTGATGCCAGTGGGTAACAAGCTGCTAAAGCTCACTGACAGGCAGATGAAGTGAGGCAGCAGAGGAGATTAAAGGAGAAACGGAGTGAGGCAGTGAAGGAGTGTAAAGATGAAGGACAGAATAGCAGGAGTGTAAGGGTACAGGACAAAGCGGTAGTGTAATGCTACAGGATAGAGCAGGAGCATAAAGATACACAATCGTACAGAAGTGCAAGGCTACAGGATCATACAGGAGCGCAAGGCTACAGGATCATACAGGAGCGCAAGGCTACAGGATCATACAGGAGCGCAAGGCTACAGGATCATGCAGGAGCGCAAGGCTACAGGATCATACAGGAGTGCAAGGCTACAGGATCATGCAGGAGTGCAAGGCTACAGGATCATACAGGAGCGCAAGGCTACAGGATCATGCAGGAGTGCAAGGCTACAGGATTGAACAGGAGTGCAAGGATCGATCAGGAGCGTGAGGGTACAGGACGTGAAGGAAGTGAAGGAGTAAAGGAATGTAAGAGTAAAGAACAAAAAAGGAGTGAGACAGTAAAAAACAGAAAAGGACTACAGTAGCAGTTGTAGTAGTTACAGTAGTGTAAAGCCGGGGACACACATACACTAGAGAGTGAGACAAAAACTGTTGGTGACCATCAGCTGTAGGTGTCTGTGTCCCATAATCAATCTCTAGCTGGCCACCATTGACAGCCATCATGAAATCAGTGTTAGCTGCTGGTGAGACATTGCTGACCAGCCATTGGGTGTGTGTATCACCAGCTTAAGGTCGAAGGATAGAGAATCCGAGAGAGGGAGAGGGAGGCGGAGAGTAGCCTGGGAGTAAAGGATATCCGTCTGGACACATCATGGTCTTGATATCGAAGACGTCTGCACTGAGGTAGTCGGGGCCCCCCCAGAGGGGGCTGAGGAACACCACGTCGGCCCGAAGGTGCGGCGCCACCTGCAGGAAGTCCGCCTGCACGAAATCGATCTGGTCGGACACCCCGTACACCCCCGCGTTATTCTGCGCCAGAGCCAAGCGCACGGGGTCGATATCGATGGCTATCACTGCAGGGGACACGGACACACACACACACACACACACACACACACACACACACAAACACACACACACACACACACATGCACAGACACATGCATGCACAGACACATTCATAAAATTAGCCTCTCTGACTGAATCCGACTTCATTAGCAAAATTTACTGGACACGTAATCAAAGCTTTATGTACATGCCTTGATATGTGCTTGATGTCATATAATGGCACATAAAAATAAAAGTTATGGAGCAAAAACAAACTGGTACATGTACATAATTACATGAATGAGGATCAAGTCTAAGCTGAAGTCATGAGTCACACTGATCCACTAGTTCTGAAACTACTTCCTCTAAAAGCTTTGAAGAAGCCTGCAAATGAGACTAGTGAGTGTCTGATGTGGGTGAAATGGTACCTCTTTTCCCGGTCAGGGCGAACTGGATGGCATTGCCTCCCACGCCACAGAAGGCGTCGATGATCAGATCACAGGAGAAACTGTCCTGTACCCGCAGGGCGATGTGCTGGGCGATCTTCTCAGGGGTCACTGAGAACCAGCCCTCTGTATGCAAACAACACACACACACACAAACACACACACACACGCACACACAAACCACAGAGAGAAAAAAAGACACATTATTGCTGTTGCAGGTTCATTGCCACCAGAACAGACCAGACTGCACTGACACAAAGCTACCACCAGAGGGTAGCTGCTGCCACAGTTCATGTTCAGCGTATTTTGATGCAGTGTGCTCTCACAATCAGATCAAACAAAAAATACATAAATAACTTAAATTAAAGACAGGTGCTGGGGTAGCTATTACTTCTGGGGGACTGGTTTTACCTGATCCCATTGAAAACATCAGGAATGTACTGCACAGATCATCATTTATCATGTTATCCATGGGTAAACTTGCAGCTAAAAGAACTGCCCACTCACAACTGGCACATAACCTTTCAGTTACGCTCCCTCCGGCATGTGCCCATTGGTGCGTAATCTATAATCTGAGCACACCGCTGTGTAACGGGGGAGTCTGAGGTGTGTAGTGGCGCGCCGAAACGGTAACAGCTGATTGGCTGTAGCGCGCATTTTTCTGTGACACAGATCAGGTTTCAGCCTCTGCTGCCATAAATAAATGAGCGGATCTGACTGATCCGTCTTCACACGGAATTGGAAATGTGCTGCGAAAAGGAGAAAGCGGGGACACGGAGAGAGGCGGAAAAACACACCGTCATTAACCAGCGCTCTGCCTGAGAAACGCCGGCCGAAACGCTCCTGTGAGGCGCACACTCCGCCAGCACACACGACGAGGCGGGGTCGGAGAAATCGCTTAACATCGCGCAGAGAGATTAACCTCGGGGGACCTCGAGGAATACCCGCACCGCCACGGCAGACGCATACCCATACAAACTAAAAGTAGCGGCGTAGTCTATTTTTATTGTTTCATTCATGTCTTTTTCCCTGGTTTTCAAACAGATTTAGTAATCACATATCGTGCTCAACTCACTGCGTCAGACTGTGTAGGGGGATCGGGCGTGGCAACTGCCAGCCTCCCTTATACACACACACACCCCAGCCAGTATGACGAGAGGACCCTGGCCAACCTGCCCAACCCCGTCACTGTCTGCGAATGACGCGGTCAAGTTCAGAGCAAGTGGCTTAACTTCCTGATGCACCTGGGCCCCCAACCTATAGGGTCAGTTCTTAATGGGTCGTGGGGTCGAATTGCAGGTGTCTTGCTCTGTTCTCACCCCCTCTGTCCTGAACCCCGGGACTCACCGTGGTCTAGCTTCACCCCTTCATCGAAACGAGAGAACAGCCTGTAGCGCTGGACCCAGTACTTGGCCAGGTCCGGTTCTGCGGCGATCTCGGGAGGAACCTCGAGGGCCTTCCTCTTCTTCCTCTTCATCACCTTCGTCTTCTTCTTCTTCTTCTTCAAAGACGTCTTTGCAGTCTCGGCTGGAAAAGGGAGCCACACAGAAACATATACATGTCACCTGCGCTGAAGCCCTGGAACTGGATCCAAATTTACACTAGCACACATTTACACTTAGCCAGTTCGCTACATTCATCTGTGTACTTCCTTATTCTTAACAAAAACATCCTTGATGAAAGGTAAACTTTGTATGAGTACACACTCACTCTTTCCCTGGACCTCTGGTGTGTAATTTAACCTGTAGAGGAATGTACACACTCACTCTTAACCTGGCCCTGAGGTATGTAATCTCACCTATAGAAGGGCGTTCACACTCACTGTCGACCTGCACCTCTGGTGTGTAATTTAACCTGTAAAGAGGCGTAAACACTCACGGTCGATTTGGCCCTGAGGTGTGTAATTTAACGTGTAAAGGAGCATACACACTCACTCTTAACCTGGCCCTGAGGTGCGTAATCTAACCTGCAGAGGGGCGTTCAGACTCGCTGTTGACCTGGCCCTCTGGTGTGTCAGGGAGGAGGTAGTCAGGGATGTCCAGTGGCAGCAGCGTCCTCTTGGGGGCGCCCTCGTTCTCCTCATTGCTGTCTGTCTGGAGAGAGGGTTGGGGCGGGGCAGGCGGAGCAGAGTCTTCGGCTTTCCGAGCGGGCTGGTCTTCCTCCTCCCGCTCCTCCTCCTCTTCCCCAGGCCCCCGAGTCGCGTCAACCGCCACGCCGTCCACGTCAGCGTGTCCGTCCAACCCCGGTGTGGCCTCCCCATCGCTCAGCACCTGCTCCAGGAAGCTCTGCACCTGAAACAGGTGCACGCCCTGCGAGTCACTGACAGCACAGAGCTCATGCCCGCTCCGTGCAGCTAGGAGCAGGATAAACCCAAGCGCAGAGACGACTCAGGACACAAGAGGCACGATTCAAAGAATATAACGTTTCCTTTACTAAAGACTCAAGAGAAAACAAAACAGGCTTGGTGCAAGAGTGCACACACAACAAGCACGGAAACTCAAGACTGAGCAAATACACAGATGAAGAGCAGGCCTTAAATAACAGAAAACACAGCTGAAACCCTTAACTAATCAACACAGGCAGAAGACATTAACTAAATGAGACACAGAGCACAGGAAATTATGAGGCCATCAGGTGGTCATCTCAGGAAGCAGCAGCCGAATCCCTGACACTCAGAGCTGCCCCCTGCCCCTCCGCGGACCGGCGGATGCCGTTACCTTACGCAGGGCCGTGCTGATCTTTGGCTCTGCAGTGCCCCCCTCCTCAGTGAAGAAGATGTGCTTGTTACAGCGGTTTGACGTCCCCTTGTGGTGTGCGGCTCCACCTTGCCTGAGCCTAAGAGTGCTCCTGAATCTACCGGGGCAAGAAACAGCAACCCGTCACGACAGGGGCGGGGGGTCAGGGGCGAGCGTGTGACGTTAGGGAATGTTGGGGTGTGTGTGGGGGGGGTGCGGCGCTCTCTCTCACGCAGGGTTCGGGCCTCTCTTCAGGCCCAGCCGGGCCCACGCCGCCTCCACGCGCCCGGGGGGCGGGTCCTCGTCGGCATCCAGCTCGTGGCTGTGTGAGTGAGGGGAGGGGGAGAAAACACACGGCGTTAACACACACACACACACACACACACACACGCGGCATTAACACACACACGCACACGCACGGCGTTAACACGCACACACACGGCGTTACACACACACACACACACACACACACACACACACACACGGCGTTAACACACACACACACACACACACACACACACACGTGCACACACCCCCGTCTACCGCAGAAGAAACACTGACGTAAGAGCCAACGGAAACGTTCCAGCTTCCATGAAGACAAACCGCTCTAACGCGAACACGAAACGCTTCTGTAATCCCGTTACTGCTCGATTCTTCGCTGTGAAATCGGGCAGCACTTGCTGCTGTGGATTCCTCTATGTTTAAAGGCCATGGATACTGTGTAATAGAGAACACATGACTCAGTACTGTAGAGTAAAAAAAGGGGGCTGGAACATACCTCCTCTTAATCTTCACTCCTCTTCTGTCTGGTGGATCATCGTCACCTTCATCATCTTCCTCTTCATCATGGCATGAGCGTTTCTCCAGTGAGCCACGCCTGATTTCTACACTACTGGAGTGTTGACTGGACTCTGGAGGACAAAGGTTTTTTTTATTAGTATCTATAGAATGCATTGTTGTTACCAAACAAAACTAAAGTTAAAGTTAAAGCACTGTGAGCTGAGATCAATTAAAAGATATGGAGGGTTATTACTGAGTTAGTCCACGTTGTGAACTGAAATCAGTTTAAAGATGTGTAGGGTTAGTACTAGGCTAATCCGCACTGTGAACTGAGATCAGTTTAAAGATGTGAACGTCTCCTGCGACAGCACCAGTCACAGACCTCCACAAGACGACAAATATCCCACATTTGAGAATATTAGACCTAAATCCTGCAAAGTCTCTCAGATCACGCATTGTTTGGTACTGCACTGGCACCGTCTTTGTGACAGGCAGAGATATTAAATATTCATGAGGTGGAGTCACATGGTCCCGCCAGTCAAAGGCAGACGGCTTTTGAAGTGATGCTCAGAAGATGCCAAGAATCTCAGCGCAGATGGATCTGAGAAAGAACCTGAACGTTTCAAGCCACAGAAAGCCTGCAAAGCAAAACCCAAATAAAATGCTTTGATGGGCTGCTTACAATAACAGTAATGACAGCCCTATTAATAGTTATGACTCCAGTTTAATGGCTTAATCCATTTACCAGCTGCATCACTCAACTTTAAAGACTCCTTGCGCATCTCAGACCTCCTGCGTACACATCCACTTAAACAGTCATTCTCTAAACATTCCTTAATCTCACTCTCCTGATCACCTGATATATTTTAATGAAACATCGTATCTCTTCCAAGTCGATATAAAAGGGCTTTTGAGGAAAACACAGCAATAAATATGAGCAACTTACTCACTGGGTCGCATGAAGCTGCCAACTTTTTACTTCCACTGATACTTTTATGGCAATGTCTGAAGACTATGCAAAAATGTTCTGTACATTCTACTATTGTTAATCACTATTTAAATACTCAGCAACTGAAGCCAAATGACCAGCTGCAGATGGATGCTCTCCAACAGCTGGTATTTCCTCCTTTACATTAAGATAACCTAAGGGAGCGATTTGGGATGAATAGACTGTTTGCATATGAAAGCTTTTCAGTGCTTGACCTTTCTTCCACAGGCCCATGTGTATGCTTCACCTTTTGGGTAATGCGGAGAGTACTTACTGTTCTGTACAGACTGATGAATCTGATCATGCACTAATAATCTTGTAATAATAGTATCTGGGGGTGACAGTGTAGCATAGTGGTAAGCAGCAGGGCTTGTAACTGAAAGGTTGCCGGTTCGATTCCCCACTGGGGCACCACTGCTGTACCCTTGGGCAAGGTACTTAACCCACAATTGCCTCAGTGTATATATCAAAACTGTATAAACGGATAAAACTGTAACCCACGCAAGTTGCTCTGGCTAAGAGAATCTACTAAATGACAATAATGTAATGTAATTATAGTACTGCTTCTTATGTTGATGTATTGTATGTATGTATAAAAAAGCACTCTCCACAAATTTAACACTTAACTCAGTAACTGACCTCTTGTAATACTTCTCGATAACTACTCTTACCATAGTGATGCACTTACTTGGAAGTCGCTGTGGGTAAGAGCATCTACTAAATGACATAATGTAATGTAATGTAATACAGTGACATGACTCCTCTGTGACACTGTGTGTGTTTGTAAAGGCTTTTCTGCGGCAGGTGGAGATCAGGTGAACACCAGGACAGACCAGGCCACTCACCGGCTGACTCAGTGCCGGCCCTGCTGGATGAGGACCGTTTGCGACCGCCCCCGTCGGAGGGCTTGTCACCATGGCAACGGGGCACCTGGTCGCTCTGGCTGTCGCTCTGCCCACCCCTCTGGCAGCCCGTCGAGCACAGGCTCATCTGTCCAATCAGATTCACCGCCTCCTCCACCTCCGGGCCTCCAATCGCAGAGTCCCGGCCCAGTGACCCCGCCTCTCCCTCGCATTCGCGCCCTTCCTGGTTTGTTTCGTTTGACCCCGCCTCCCCTTGGGCGGGGACGGAGTGGGTGTCGTCCACAGTCCAGCCCTGAGACGCCCAGTAATTAAATTGGTCCCTGTAGTAATAGTATGTCTGATTGTAATGCATTTCCCACTCGCTCTTCCTGTTTGGGCAGTCCCACGGCGCCACCTGCTGGTCACTGCTGTCCTCTGGGTGGGTCTCCAGCCAGCCCTGCCACAGGAGCGCCTGTCCCTGCTGTTCCCAGTACAGCTCCCAGCCCAGGTGGGACTCTGAAGCATGAGCCTCCTCTGTACCCAGAACAGTCTGTGCGTGCTGTTCCTCACACTGGAGCTCCTGTGTGGGCGGGACCTCAGGCTCCGCCTCCCAGTGAGAGCCAATCCTCTTCCCTCTTCCCCTTTTTGAAATGTGATCAGTTTTCACCTGCATGTGGGAGGGCAGTGGTAATGACTGCCCTGCTTTCAGCGTTATGCAAGCATCACAGTACACTAATACAGACCTCACCCCAAAGGGGGGCGTGTATAGAGCTATCTGAGTAACAGTCAAACCCCCCCCCCAACCTCAGAGTGAAAGATTACATTTACATTTACATTTATTCATCTGGCAGATGCTTTTATCCAAAGCGACTTACAAGTGAGGCAGACAGAGTACAACACAAGCAAAAAACCACATAAAGAGTCAACACTATTAGAGGTGCTGCATGACCAAGTTTCAATGGTGGGCCAGACAAGGGACAAGTTGGCTGGTAGAGATATGAGTGCATTAAACCATTAAATTTAATTTTTTTGAAGATGGCACAGTGGGTGTGTACAGAGATGTCTGAGTGACAGACGTACCTGCTGCTTCTGTGAGGAGGAGCTTGCGAACTCCAGCGGCAGGCCCATGCTGACCATGAGAGCAGTCTCCTCATCCCAGTGTTCGCTGCCATCTGCTGGACCTTCCTCTTCCTCGGCCTGCTCCTCTTCCTCTCCCTCTCCCTCTTCAAGCACACAGACAGCAGAGTGAAACACTTGCATTGGGTCCCACTCCTGTCTTTACCATAATTAACTGCGGATAATGCTTTCACGCCTGCTGGGCTGCAACCAAATGCTGCACATGTACCAACACAGAAACACTATTACTGTTGTCAAATCTTAACTTTGTGAATTTTGATTAATTATAGTGTATTTTGGGACAGCCTGATTGCCAGCCACCAAGCAACTGTTTTGCAAGATATAGGTTTTGCAACCGTTTTGCAAGATATAACGGGCAAGGAGCACGCGCATATGCAAAACAGAGCACTCAGTCCACACTGTACCTTCCGAGTCATTCCCTGTGAGCTCCGTTTCCACAAAGCGTGTCTTGAAACCAGAGCGGTACGATTCCCAGTCTCTAGAGGAGGCAAATAAAGACAAAAAAAATCATGTGCATGAATGCAAACATTTTCTGCTGTCAATGGGCATTGGAAAATCCAACAATCAAATCAAACCACTTCAGGTTTCGCAGGCTCGCTTGAAAACAGAAGACGACCTCTGTCGTGATCATCGGCCAATATTGTTTCATAGATGTTAGCCATCGAAGTCGGTAGCCGAGCACATTATCACATGTTTACTTCCACTTACTGTGCAAAAGCCCTTGAGCACAAGCAGTGAATCGTTTTATCCTCATCTAAACCCACGAGGTTTAAAAAGATGTCAGCAACCACAATGGCAATCCCGTGATTTCCCCCCATCGGTCTGGTTTTCTGTTGGTGCCGCAGCCTGACAGAAGCTAGGTGACTCAATAGCTTTTAAAATATAAAACCAGCGAACAATCAAAGAAAACACTACGATTGCTCAGAAATGGACAGCATACACGTGCACGCAACACAATAATATTCCCCGCGACGTGCGCTCGCGCCCTCTCACATGTCACTCTCTCAAGGAAGCAGCCCCGTGGCCCGCTTCCTGTTTGTGTCATGTGACACGTAGACTTGCCGAACCCGGAAGGAGAATGAAATACTTAAAATAACAGGAGAGGAGTTGCTCGATTTCGATCATAAACGGGAGGGGACTGAGTTCCGTGTACGGCGTCCTCTGTATTCACGTTTGCAACATGACTGCTGTAAGGTACTGTCGATAATAAACACAGGGATGCATAACTAGGTCACGACCTAAACACCTACACAGCTATTATCTAGACTAACCTATAGAAATTTGCTTTAGCGTTGCCTCGGGCTAGCTAGCTAGTTAGCTGGCGAAGTGTCAACAAGACACTATTGTTGTATTGCTGTATTGATGCCAAATTAACTAGCCTAGCCTCTTTTGTTACGACGGTTTTTTTGTTAGGGAACCTGTCTCAGTTTGTATTTAGAGGAACGACTTGATATGTAGTTAGTTTGATAGCTAGACGTTGTGTTATGTTACCTGTAAACAATTATGTGTTTAAAAAGTTAGACCAAAAAAAAGACCACAGCGTTATTTCTAGCTGTATAGTGTTGGTGTATAGGTGGGACCCAGTAACTATGGCTCTGGCGGTCTATCTTCGTAAACTGTCTTCTGAGTAATGCAATTAAAAACCAAAAGCACACACGATATTTGTAAGAAGAAAAGGTTGTTTTCTGGCAAAGACCACTTTTACCAGTCATCTGTATAAATGGATAAAATTGTAACCTACTGTATGTAAGTCACTCTGGATAAATGTCTGTCTGTCACTCTGTCTGCATAGTGATGAGAATGCTTTGTAATGTAATCCCACTGACTTTTTTTTTGAACTGTTCCCTAACAGACCTCTCTCCACTGGAATTGTACTGTAAGTCTGCCTGTTGGTGGCAGCCCTCCTGACAGGACTGGTCTGGGATCTGTAGAGGCCCGCAGAGAGTCAGGATGTCCGATGGGTTTTACTCCTGCATGAAGGAACCAGGATCAGGGGGCTACCTCTCCTGTTTGAGTGTCCTGTGCGAGGAGTGGTTGGGGCTGGGGAGTTTGGAAGACTACCTCAGCTACCTGGACTACCTGGTGTGGGTGTTCACCCCGCTGGCCGTGGTCTTCATCCTGCCCCTCTTCATCCTGCTGCTCCTCTACCTCTCCATCCTCTTCCTCCATGTCTACAAGTTCAAGAACGAGCTCAGGGAGGCGTACTCCAACAACCTGTGGGACGGGGCGAGGAAAACACTGGCCACTCTGTGGGATGGACACGGCGCCATCTGGCATGGTAACCACTGTGTGTGTGTGTGTGTATGTGTATGTGTGAGACCGTAAGGGGTGTCTGTATGTGCATGTGTGAGACAGCAAGGGGTGTGTGCGAGTGAGTCGTGGTGTGTGTGTGTGTTCGTAAGTAAGAGAGTTATGGTATGTGAGTGTGTGACAGTTGTGTACATGTGTATGTGTGCACATGGTTGTGTATGTGTATGTTATAGTGTGTGCGATAAAAAAAGGTTTTCAGAACCTCTTTATGTCAATTCAACAAGAGTCACTTCAACTTTCACACCTTCACATGTTAGTGTTTATAGATCTGAACTATTTTGTGCCTCAAGTGAAATTTCTGTCTCTCCACAGGCTATGAGATCCACGGTTTGGAGAAGATTCCAGACAATGGTCCTGCACTAATTGTTTATTATCATGGAGCCATTCCTATAGACTATTACTACTTCCTGGCCAAGGTCCTTCTGCACAAAGGGAGAACCTGTCACTCTGTTGCTGATTACTTCCTGTTTAAGGTTCCAGGTAAACGCCTGTGTTGTGGGTCAGATTTCTATCAGACATTCTCCGACAATCAAGATAATAAGAATAAGAACTTGGGAGAGCTTTAACAGAGGCCATGTCACAATACCACTGCTGCTGGTTACAGCTTTAAGAACGTATAGCTATGAACTAGGCCGAAGGAGCAGGATTGTTCTTTAAACGCCTAAGTGAGGTCAGCCAGCAGAGAGGGCCTACTTGCATTCCCCAGTTTCACCACAGTGAGGCGCTGTAGTCCTATACTGGAGACAGATAGAGCAGTGGTGGTGGTGGGGTTAGGGTTAGGGGTTAGGTGTGGGGGGGTGGCAGGTCTCTCTAACCAGGCTTTACAGGGAAGTCCCCCCCCCTTCCCCCAACCCTAACCCTAAACCCTACCCCTAAACCCTAACCCCCCCCAGGGTTCAGGCTGCTGCTGGAGGTGTTCAGTGTGTTCCACGGCCCCCGGGAGGAGTGCGTCAGAGCCCTGCAGAGCGGTCACCTCCTGGCCATCTCCCCGGGGGGCGTGCGAGAGGCCCTGTTCAGCGACGAGACCTACCCCCTGCTGTGGGGCCGGCGGCAGGGCTTCGCCCAGGTGGCCATCGACTCGCAAGCGGTGAGCGGCTTACCTGCGGCAGGTTCGCCTGCGTCCCCCTCACCTGGGCGTGGGACGGGCCGCAAACGTGAAACATCAGCGACAGTGACTCTCCCTCTCTCTTTCAGCCCATTATTCCCATGTTCACGCAGAACGTCAGGGAAGGATTCAGGTCTCTGGGAAATTTAAGTAAGTTACATTTTATTTAACTTACTTTTTTGTTAACATTCTTTGCAAGTGCACAAAAAATTAAGTTGTGCGTTTCACATAGATCAGCAGATTCTTTCTTCATATTTTTTTTCCTAACAGCAGGAGGCATAATGTGATTCGAGGTTGTTTCTTTTTTTATTATTTATTGAAGGAATGATACAGTACAAATTAAATAATACATTACACTACACCCTTCCCCCACCCTCCCCAGACATACCTTACCAGCTGGTGTGTAATAAAACACAACAAAATACGACATTGCACAATTATACAATTACAAATGCACATTCTCACAGCCATACCCCCACACTTGTCTGAGGCATAGGTCCACACATATCTACAACAGAGTACTTTGAAATACGTGTATTGACTATGTGTTAGCCATCCTTTCTGTTGCTGTCTTTCAGGGCCTTTCCGTTGGGTGTACGAGCGTTTTCGGATTCCAGTGGCACCGGTTTACGGGGGGTTTCCTGTCAAATTCCGCACCTACCTCGGCGACCCCATTCCGTACGACCCCAACATAACCGCGGCTGAACTCGCAGATAAGGTACTTTGGCAGATTTTTGCAGCTTTCTTTCAAACCTGATTATTATTTTTATCATAATACTGTACTGAGTGCTCTGGGGCGGCATTGTAGCATGGTGGTAGGGAGTGAGACTCGTAACTGAAAGGTTGCCGGTTCGATTCCCCGCTGGGGCACTGCTGCTGTACCCTTGGGCAAGGTACTTAACTCACAATTGCCTCAGTAAATACCCAGCTGTATAAATTGATAACATTGTAAAAAAACTGTAACCGATGTAAGTTGCTCTGGATAAGCTAAATGCTAAATGCCTATAATGTAATGTATGCTGGGCCAGTAGTCATCAGGAGCAAAAGCACTGCCATTGGATGGTGGTGAACCAGGAAGTGACACTCTGTCCAATCCCTGGGTGGCCACAGCAGGCACCTGGTGCCCATGCAGGGCGTGGCATTACTCATCGGTCATGTGACCACACAGTGTTACACTATTGGCCATTGCTCTGCGTGCTTCTCCGTTTCAGGCGCAGAGGGCTGTGCAGTCTCTGATCACCAGGCACCAGCGGATCCCGGGCAACGTTCTCCGTGCGCTGCTAGAACGGTTCCACAGGAGGTGCAAAGAGGAGTAGGAGCATCTCTCCACTAATGCGCTGATGACCCCCGCAGTGCTGCCGCCCAGGGGCACGTAGGAGGGACACGGGAGCCAAGGACGCTTGACTCTGTTAACGCTTATCTCTCTCTGACTGATCCCCCAGGTCTGCCTTATAGCCTTCAGTGAAAAATCAGTGAGGGCGTGAAGCTTTTTAAAATCTTGTAAAGTTTAAATTATAAAGACTGATTCCGCAGTATTCACAATGACCGGCAGAGTGCAACAAGTTCAGATTTGACAGTTCTGGGTGAATGACTGTAAAAGTACTTTTACACATGTTCTAATTTAGTTATTTATATGAAAATAATGAATTGTTGAATAATGACAGGGAATTTTCTGTACAGCATTATTTAATCTGAAAATAATTATGACAAGGCTGATTGATATAGTTTTAGAGCTTATGATCAATCTGAGATGTGATTTTTGACTAAACGTTTAAGCTGTGGGTTGGCTGTCATTCCCCTCTCACTGAATTGTCTTCAAAAACCAAATGTATTATATGTGTTTGTAAGGTACAGCTGTCTGTAAATGGTCACAGAGGCTCACCAATGCCGTAGTGCCTTGTATACAGACCCGGACCTGTCCTAAAGTCCCCATAGTGCCTTGCACACACAGAGAGTTATCTTGACGAAGTCTCTGGCATTGTTAGACCAGAAAATAACTCGACCAGTTATCGCTAATTGGTCAGATGGGAGAGCAGGGACCAATCCTAACAGCCGAGTGCTGCAGGGACCAGATTTTTGTGGTGTCAATAGGATGAAATGAATCAATATTTTAATTTTAATTCAGTGCTGCAGATAATGTAAAGACATAAAATCAACAATGTCCGTATTTTTTAAAGAAATCATATTAAAGTGATACTGTTTATTGAAAATCTGATGACTGCTTTAATGTAAATGTACACTGTCTAAAAATGTTTCTGATATGGTTCTGAAATGGTACAGTTGTTGAAAACAATGGCACAAATGTAACCCCTATATTTGTTACACTGAGAACTTCACAGGACATTTTAATTCTGTGAAGTACCAGTCCAGGTGCAGCACCCCTTTTTGGGTTTATGTGAAGGTAGCAGTTCCAGAAATGAGAGTGTCCCTCGTTCTGTCCCTTACTAGCTGATTTCTCGCTAGATCTGGTTCAAGATGGCAGGGGTAAATGCACATCTATCCAGCTGTGAATCCATGTCCTCATAGCGTTACTGTCTCACACCGTCCTTTTCACAAAGGAATGGAGTGGCTCTGTCATCACCCTGGAGGACAATGCACTTATGTAAAAAGGCAGCAATGGTGCTAAAAACTGCTGGCAGTTGAAGTTGTTTCATCAGTCTTGTGTAATGCTCCTTGACCCTGGTCTTAAAGCTTGAAACAGCCAGTTGCTCCGAAGTCCATCAAAAAAAAAAAATCATTCTCAGAAGTAGTTAGCTAGCTAGCAGGGTAACATTACTTCAGAAGTGAACAAGTAACATGAAATTTAGCATCATATTACAGCACATGATACGCAGAGTCAGGGTTCCTTTTTTCTGTGAATGGGTTATTGTGCACCAGTGGACCATTCACTTGTTTACTAGCTAACCAGCTAATTAGCTTTTGCTGTTGATTTATGTGGCCTTTTTCTTCTCTAATGTTACTGAGCAAGCTAGCTATAAATTTACCTCTGCCTCATAAATTGGATTTCACGGTGGTGTGCCTCATAGCTAATTGATGGCATGAGCCAGCTAGCTACCTGACACTTCCAGATGTATAAGGAAGTGTGAGGTCTGAAGAGTGCAACCGGAAAATTTAGTAAAATATCATAAGCTAAAGAAGGTCTCCGTACTTTCTCATTTGAAGATTTATTTATTTTCTCCCGCTTTCACAAGCTGCCATATAGCGAGCAAGGTAGGCTGTAGCTTGCAAGAAAAGGGCATCTCAGTCAGGGGTTTAAGGGAACATCGTACTTTCATGTCATTGTTTGGTGCATTGTTCTACAATAACTAAGTAATCAAATGCTGAGCCAGCCTGCAGAGGAAGCAGTCAAATGCATTTCCCATCATGCCTTTTGAGAAGATAGAAGGAGACAGAAAGCACAACATATTCCAGCATTCCTGAAAGAAGCCAGCCGAGCCCAGCAAGAGTCACATGCTTATTATTTTTGCCTTCATACCCAAGCCAAGTTTTTTTTCCCTCCAATTTATGAGCGTGAGCAGGTAATTGACTCCCTCAAAAGCAAAGGAAGTGCCACATTTCCCCATTAGTGGTCACTTTAGTTGTAGACCCCGAATGGTGTCGGTTTATCTCTAGTTTTAATGACACATAACTTTCATTTCCCTGCAAAAAGAGAGGGAAGGAGCAAGAAGTTTTGATTATATTGAGGTTAGTATAAGTCCACTTCATTGTGTTTTATGGTGGAGTGATGTGTGAAAAGAAATAAGATATAAAACAAATGAAAAGACCATGGGAGGGCGATTCTTCACTAATTAGAAATGATATATACTGTATTAGTACTAATCATATTTATGTGACATGAATTGCTTTTTTTGCACATTCATAATATCCACATTTGCCAAACAAATATCACATTTTTTCAGTTCATGTTTGATGTTTGAACTTTGTCATTACATATTGTTGGAATGTGTGCCTTGATTGAAATGTGATCGTTTGTCTTACTATGTGAAAATTGCTCATTTTGTGTGGGTCTGTCAATGGATGTGCATAACAAGCAGGTATTTGCATGTTGCTTTCTGTTGTAATAATATACTTTGGATGTTGTTGGAAAAATAAAACTATTTTGGGGTAATTATTTTAGTAATTTAGTAATTATTTGCTTTTAACGGCGAGGGTAATCCAATGGTCTTAAATGATCTGCTCTGGGGTGAGACAAAGCAAACAGAAATGACGACGGGGGAGAGGATTTTGATGACTAGAGGTGGGTGTTTACAAGACACCCATTTGCACAGTGATGCTGATGAAACAGAAAATAAGCATGGGTCTGCTTATGAATCCTGCCTCTTCAGCGCCCCCTACCAGTATCACTGATAATTACTGAGAAATCCCTTCATTAGGAACACACTGCCTGTTCCTAAGCATCACTTTACACCAGCTTGTCCAATCCTTTTGTTTTATGGATACTTAAGTGTTATCATCACTGTTTACTACCCACCCATTCAGATGGTGTAGCGATCTGTGGATCCATGCAATTCCAAACTGCAATACCTGTACATGAACAGATATTCTTCATTGAAAATATGAAAGGCAATGTCGATCAGAGTGCTTCTGTTTCCGGGTATGTACAAAAAAAGGCATATTTTACCCTCACCCAACTGCCCAATGGTGGCTTCTTTTTCAGTGTTCTGGTGTCAGGTTTAATCACATTCATCACATTGTGGGTTGTGGAAAATCATGAATATAAGCTTGCAAAAGACTCTACATCATCAAATGAAATGGAGAAACACCTTACCTTTACCTTAAGCATAATATTGCTTGCCTGCCACAGACTGGCAGTGTGTTACGGAGATAAAGACTGAGGGCGAGTCATTACGAAGAGAAACCCTTTTTGATAACCTGAGGGAACCAAACAGAGGAGCCAGATAAAATGACCACAGTGTGCTTTATTAAATGAATTTGGTACCTTGTGTTGCAATAAAATCAAATAAAAATTTACAAAACTCCAATATATACAAAATTGTAAGATTCTGCAGTTTTCACGCTTATATATTTACAATAAAATCAAGTACCCATTTAAGTGTGTTCACTTCAGACTTCCGTCACACAATGCAACTCACTCAAAAGACCAAAAATAAACAAGATTTTGCTTTTTGTTTTTTTGTTTTCTTTTTTTGCTATTTTTTCTCTTTTAATACATCACATACACCACACTAGATTATTCAGTACTATAGCATGTGTAGCTGCCGTCTCCTGGCACTGTCCTCTAGTCAAACACATCCTTCACAATCAGGACTTACATAGGAATGTTCTTTTTTTTTTAAACATGGTCATTTGCATACATTTATGTACAGTTAAAATATTTCTCCATAGCTATCATTATCTTCCATTGCAAATGAAATACAGAGTACATTTGTACAATATCTTTACACTTTGAGTGAAACTGTACGCCGTTGTTCTCATGGCCACGTGTTGCTGTGCTCTTTGTGTCCTGGGGGGGGCGCCACAGCTGGTAAAACAACTATCTTGTAAAAATGCAGATATTACTGAAAGAGACTCGGATCCCCACATCTAAATGCCAAGACCTTGTCCACCCTGAGCAGATCATTGTCGCCTATCACCCTTTCATCACGTCAACCTCATTTACACTGTAAACGCGCTACAGTCAGTTCCTCACAACTGGGTGTATAAGTTTGCAGCTGCATGCCTTCTTGCAGCTCATGAGAAACGCAAAGGTGAGGATTTGACTTTTAAACTTTACCTGCACAAACAAAACCATGCATTTATCGTACTCCCCCGACCCCTTCCCCCAACACACCTGCCAACTAGAAAGCAGTGTAGCCCTCTACTTGTCCAACAGAGTTCCGTATAGGCCCATAAGATACTACTGGCTGATGAACTCTAATGAACCTCTATTTTGCACAACTGTTGGTCTTTAAACACAGATTCCTCTTTACTGGTGAGACAATGAGGGGCTATGCATTATATGGAGCCTGATTTTCCAGCTGGTTTTACAGATTCTGGGTGCGAATGGCAGCACAGGTCCAGAAACCATCCTGAAGTAATGCAGAAGGATAGCGAAGGCGCGCGGCTACGAGCACCTCGTCAGGCATATGTTCACAGAAAGCAAAAGCTCCTCACGAGAGGGAGGAAGGACGAGAGCAGAGAAGAACGTTAAGGCAAAACGAAACAGACAAGAAGCAGCTTAAAATGTGACAACAAGACCGAGCGGTTTCCCCTCCACCTCCCCCCCACCTAACACCCCCACCACAAAACAAGAAGCAATTTTCTTGTCAAGTGCAGATTTCCTGTTTCTGTTCTACTCTTGGCTGCACTTACAGTGTAAAGATGATACCTCCGCCATCACAACACCGCTCCAGTTACTGATACATGGTTACAGTGTGTCCTCCGTACAGGGAAAAGAGCAGGGGGGTTATCTGCATGCTAAAAGAACTAGCAAGGAGAGCAGGGGATCCTGTACAGCAAACAAAGCCGAGGTAGTTAAATGTACGATGTACCGGTGTGAGCCGTTCATGGAAAACTAACTAAAGAGATCAATAAAAAAAAGACTGGGGACTGCGTGCTGGATCTGTTCAGTGCTGGTCCACCTTTAAAAAGACTGTTACTTTTCAAAAAAGGCTTCAGGGAACATGGTTCTAGTGGGAGAAGTCTGAGCGAACCGACTTCAATACAAAGGGATGTAAGGCTGTCAGATTTTATATACTTTATGTGCGCAAAAAGAAAAAAATAATAAATCTACTTCTATTCACTCAAAAAGGCCCCAGTGACAATATTCATGATTCATATTCGTCTGCATTCTTCCAAGCCAAGGTTCCGTCATCTCAGAGGTGGATATGAGGTGACATCAAGGTTTAACACAGTGCTATCAGCACAGAACCACATTTGCTCATACTCCATATTAAAACAGGCAAATACACTGCGTAATTATCTCCACGTTAATTTGCTTGCAGAGTAGTTTTAGCCTGCATTAAAGAGAATTAACAGACCCATTCTGACACAGATCAGGAATAAAACGGGTGTTTTTCTGAATGTAAAAGCCGTGCAGGGCTTTGCCATTTGAGAGCGTAAATGCTGTTTCCTGTGATACCCAGGTTAACTGCCTCACTGTATATTTTGTACCACTGAATGGTGCAAGGCAAGGCTCATGGGCCGCAGGGTCAAGGGTTCAGAGGGTCAAGAGTTCAGAGGGTAGACAGATGTATGATCTGGCCAGTTAATATCCGTTATGGTACGTTTCAGCGCCGGAGGCAGTCATTGTGACCCACGATACCCCTGTATTGGTGTAATCTGGAGCCTCCCTTGCAGTCACACCCCCTTTCCGTCACGTGGAAGTACTTTTTCCCCTTCCGCAACAACAACCTCAAGCCAGGAGCAATGAAGCCAGATGGATGCGATCCTCCAACACACTCTCACGCGGCCAAACGGCTGTTTTTCACTCCAGACGTCACACTGTGCACCTAAGTGAGGAGGGCACGGCACCGACTGGGTCAAGTGCTGCTTCTGTGACATCATCAGAGAAACATCATCACAGAAGCCCTCAGGCGCCTGCTGACCTGCAGGGTGCGTGAGAATGGCAAGACGAGGACACTCTAGATAACCTACCCGCCAGGTAGAATGAAGCCAATTTGTTCCGCCACGGTAAGCTCCCCAGTCATTATCGGCAGTTGCCACACCCAGTTTCACCTTTGGACCATGAGGCTTAGCCTGCACTCAATGTGCTTTATAGCCATCCAGTCAGAAATGGGGCAGTTGTGATAATGTTCTGGAAATGTTAGTCTAACGTTAGTCTCAAAGCCGGCACATCAGTAACAGAGGGAGGCCATGTAGGGCAGTGAGCACCGTCTCTGCGCGACGAGACATGAGAAGTTAGCCTGAGATATGAGCTGCGAGTTTCTGACGTGAGCCGTTCGCTGGAGATATGAGTCTTTAGCCTGAGATGTGAAGCTGTTAGTCGGAGATGTGAGAGGCTAGCTGCAGATGCAAGCAGTAGGCCAGAGGCGAGGGCTACTGGCAGGAGCTGTCTGTCTGTCCTCACTGTGAGAGAGATACCGCGCAAAACAAGCTGCTGTAACATTATCCCTTTTCAAACGGGCGAACAATCACTTATCACACAGTAGCAAGGGTAGCTTCCTGACAGCAGGCTTCCTCAGAGGAACCTATCATTAGGCAATATTCCCCTGATGATACTGCATTAGTATGTCAGGCCGTACGGCAGAAATTCAAAAGCAGGGCCCCGCTTTGCACAGTAATAAAATGACTATGGCGGTTTGCTATTGATTAGCTTTACTTCCTAACTGATGGACCCACTTTGTTACGTTAATGGGAGCAGCTGTCACAGAGACCACAGACCTGAGAGACATTTCTTCACAAACACAAAAGGAGCCAGGGAATATCCAATCACAGGGCACCTCTCAGAGGGCACAGCCAATCGGACGGCGTCTTCGAGCATCAAACAGAGGGAACATTCACTCCTAGAGCCTCTTTCCGTATAAATCAGGACAGCAGTAATAAAATTAAATAACACAAAATGAATGTCTGAGGGAAAAAGAAACCGCAGAGGTTTGATTTGATAAAAACACAGAAATCTCTGAAATTTAAAAATGTAATCCCTTGGCATTGCCAGGACCTCATTCTGATTTCACTTTCATCCCTGGCTATAAGAGGAAAAGATAGAGAGAGCGCAAACGCTGATAGAGCTCTTTTTTAAGCTGCAAAGGCCAGGTCCTCAGTGAAGAGATGAAAGGGGACTGTGCTTTTCAAATTTGACCAGATTAGAAAAAAAAACATGACACTGATGATAACAGTTACCGTTTCCACTTTTGTGCTTGATTTTAATCTATATTAAAAATGTGGATTTCCTCCACTAAACACAACCCTTCTTTTAACTTTCTATTCAATCTTGCCTTGTACTGTACAGGTTCGACATTATTGCCGTCATGTTAAAAAAAATATTAAATGATACATGGGAAAATCTGCTGAGAGAGGCCTCCAGGCTCTACATATCTAACAATCTTTCCAGAGACATGCTGCCCGTACCAGCTAGACCAGCCTGGCAAAACCGCTCTTTAAAATGTGGCTCTAGACTGTCACAAAGACATGAATGATTTATGTGCTATTATGTCCTGTGCTTGTTCTTGTGTAATGTCGGCACAGAGGTACACACGAGGGCTATCAATGCATTCGACGCCATTTGTGACCACTTGCCTAATTTGTATGCTCTGGACGACTGCTGAGGCTAAAACGCAAAGTGACTGAATGCAGCGATTAAAACACGGTACCTGCCTTCGGTTTCATACTCACACAAATGCTTCCACAACGTGTCACAAATCAAGGCGGAAGGAACTCTACACCTCTCTTCCCTTTGTCTCTATGACCTATGAGTGTAGTTTGGCCAAACACATATCGACTCTGGATTGGCAGTACACCTGCACTGCCTGGACTTCCTTTTCCTGTGCCTGTGTACTCTGATTGGCTGACACGCTGTGTATGGACTCCTCTTCCTGTTTCCTGTGTAATCTGACTCCAGACAGCAGCTCCACGGAGAGTCTGTAGCTTCTATCCCAGATGCCAGGAGGGTTGTCTTGGTTTGATTGGCTCACTCTGTGGAAATATTATAATGAGGTCTGGCCCCGCCCTCCACCTCGAATACAAACACTCCATTGTTGTATGGCACCTTCTCAGTAAAGTGACCGACTGTAAGTCTTCATTTGTTTTGTTTGTATTTTTTCAAAATTCAAGTAAATAAAGATTGGGTCTCGCTTTAATGTCCTGTGCGTAGCAGTGACCCACGGCAGACCTTTTGGCACAAGGAGAGCGTGTGTGATGGGGGAGATTGCACAGCAACGACAGACTTTCATCACGTTAATGACATCACGGGCGTGTCATCCTTTTGATCCTTGTCACATGACACCAGAGAATGACACCAGAGAATCCTGTTTATGTTACACTGGACACCCATGTGTGCACCAATTCTGACGTGTGTGTGTGTGTGTGTGTGTGTGTGTGTGTGTGGGTGTGTGCACTTGTCTGCATCTTTTTCTGTGCATGTGCGTGTGTGTGTGTGTCTTTTTCTGTGCGTGTGTGTGCGCGCATGTGTGTGTGCACGTGTGTGTGTGTGTGTGTGTGTCTTTTCTGTGCGTGTGTGTGCGCGCATGTGTGTGTGTGCACGTGTGTGTGTGTGTGTGTGTGTGTGTTTGTATGTGTGTGTTCCTCCTGTGAGCTACACCAGAGATGATTTTACTGTAAACTGAGTTTAGTGGCTGGGTTTTGGAACCGGCTCAGAAGGTTCCTCTGGTCCTCCGCAGTACGGAAGGAGACCTCGGACCCGGGTCAGAGAGCTTGTGTGGGTCACTGCGTGTTACAGCACAATGGCCATTCAACTAAATAACATGTTCCCTGACAAACACCAGTAAAAAAAATCTGAATAAAGATTTGAGAACCGATTTAAAAAAAACATCAATCAATCAATCAGCTAATAAACCTCTCCTACTTTCAGCCCGTGACAGTCAAACATCAGGGTTGAGCTCTATGTACAGGGGGGGGGGGTCTCGCGTTTTATTGCCAGAGTCCTGCTGCCGACCCCGGGCTGATCGCTCTCTGTCCCGTCCGCGGGGGGGGCGTCCCGGGAGCCAAGGGGGTCCTACAGCGTGGTCTCGTACTCCAGCCGCTCCTGCATCAGGGCGTCGTCCTTGTACTGCAGCCGGGGCGGGGCGGCAGCTGCGTCCACCGCCAGCACGGCCTTCCGGATGCTTCTGTCCAGCACGTGCCGCTCCCAGGCCGGGTACCTGTTCCTGCACAGGTCGATCTTAATGACCGTCTCCTCAAGCCGGGGGGCTCGGGAGGAGGGCGTGGAGGGGGCGGTGGGGCGCACCTGAAAGACGGGCGCGCAGCCGTCCCGCTCGGCGTACTTGGCGTCCCGCTCGGCCCCGGCCCGGTTGGAGCGCAGCGAGTTGGTGGCGCCCTCCGGGGGCAGGGCGAAGGTGGCGGCCGGGTCGTCCAGGATGCAGCTGGCCGAGCGGCCGAAGCGCGGCCCGTTGGGGTGGAAGAAGGCGTAGTACATGAGCATGAAGAGGACGCCGGTGAGGAAGCTGCTGAAGATGACGCAGAGCGCAGGCACGGCGAAGGCCTCGGTGCTGGCCGGCGAGCGGTACAGGTACCACAGGGCGCTCAGGGCTGCGTTCTCCAGCAGGATGATGAAGTAGTAGATGAAGAGCCGGCAGCGGGTGCGGCCCTCCTTCACGTTGAACCAGCTGAAGATGTAGACGATGCCCACCACCATGTCGAAGACGATCTCCTCCCACTTGCTGATGCAGAACTCCGTCTCGCAGTGCACGATCCAGAAGGTCATGATGCACCAGTGCAGCACGATGAAGATGCCGAAGTAGAGCTGGAACACGGAGGCGAAGAGGGCGAAGGTGATGACGCGCGCGGCGATGGTGAAGAAGTGCCAGCAGAACTGCAGGATCACCGCCAGGTGGCTCAGCGGCTTCTTGTCGTCCCGGCTGTCGCGCAGGGCCTTTTGGTAGGACGCCAGGGCCCAGGCCAGGGACACCAGCGAGGCGGCGGCTGTGATACCTGCGGGAACACACACCTTTGAGCTCCTTCCATGTTTCAGAGAGCGTGCCCTGTGCTGTACAGTTGTGTTCAATAGGCCTTACAATAAGTCACAGTGTGTTCTATGAGTATTACAAAAGCTCACAGTTTTTGTTCTGTGTGTGTTACAATAACTCAGTGTGCTCTAAATGTGTTACAATAACTCACAGTGTGCTCTGTATGCATTACAATAACTCACAGTGTGTTCTATGCATGCTACAATAACTCGTGTTCTATGTGTGTTACAATAACTCACAGTGTGTTCTATGTGTATTACAATAGCTCACAGTTTGTTCTCTGTGTGTTACAATAACTCACAGTGTGTTCTGTATGTGTTGCAATAACTCACAGTGTTTCTTTTCAGATACATGCAAGCTGTGATGTATTAATTTATGGCTGGGTTTGTGCTGGGAATTTCCCTCCTGACACACAGATAGAGTGCCACAGGCACTCCACACAATACAAGATCACAATTCATCAGATCACTCTGAACTGTGTGCATTACTGACAGCTCTTGGGTGCGATTTCATTTGTAACAGCACAGTCATGTGGTGATGTGGTGTTTTTATCTACAGGCACAACCTACAAGACCACCAGCTGATCTACAGGCGTGATTATTCAGAAGAGGCTGATAAAACAGAGAAGACACCAGGCATACATAGACCAGGGTGGGTACATCGAAAGCAGACCAGAGAAATCAATCACATAATGCATCATATCACAACCCGTTATATGCACTCACGCCCATCTCAGTATTAACCAAATGCACAGATGATCAATTCAAGATTGGGAACCTCGTGTTTCAGAGTAAGATCTGCCTTCTTTCTCAGTGAGAAGGCAGATGATCTCTGGTCAGCTCCAAAAGTGTGTTTGACCCAGCCCTGCAGACAAACAGATGCTAAAGCGCTGCATCAGCAGTTTGCTGGGAGGAGGCCTTCCACAGCCACATACTCTGTCGTTGTCCCCCAGTCCCCCCGCTGGACTGTTACACAGAACATTTTCCGCTCAGGACAAGTAAAGTGTAACCGGGGAGACGGAGAGCACTTCTGCTGAATAGAACAATGTGATATGTTTCCTGAGTCAGCGTTTCTCCGCGTCGCAATTAATTTCACGCGGCCACGATCTTCTCCCGGAGTGCCGTGATAAAAGCCGTAAATCCAGCAGGGACTCTCTGGCTCCGAAAACGCCACATCCCAGGGTTGTTTTTCCCTTTGATAAAGCCCAATAAAGGTCCGACACTGTTTTTTTTTCCTTTTTTTCCCCTCATAATGATGGGGAAATGGCTTTTTAAAAACATGGCTGTAGAAATTAGAGATATTTTGACAGCCTTTCAAACAATAGTGAAGGCTTTCCCATTGATATGACACTGCTGGAGACCTGACAGTATAGTGCATATGTCTGTATATCTTTTTCATGATTTGTTGTGAATCCAGATCATGAATTCACATGAGGATGTGTGTGTCTCTGGGCGGTAATTGAGGGTGTAATTAAAATTCAGTACCCTCTTGTTTAGAACAATTTGGGCTGTAATTGCTCCCTCTGTGTAAAGCTTTTGTGTAATATCCTCCGAAATTGTTGAAACGCAGCACTGGTGACTACAGGAATGAGGAAGTCAATATTTTTACGTGAGCTAAATGTGGCTGTTGTCAGATCTTTCCCCTGGTCCCTGCCCTTTACCATTGGGGGCCATTACATTCCATTAGAATCCATTATCTGTTATCAGAGCAGAGCATGCGGCTGACCGACAAACTCTTTAATTACTTTCACTTCAAAGCCACTTTGGTTTTTTTTAAAAAAAAGGCTTCTCTTTTCCCTCCTGCCTGGGGACATCATGGAGGACAGAGAGAGATTGCGCTCCGTTCTCATCAGAGGTGGCAGATGGTCTCTCCTGCTTTTGTCCTCTGCCACTCTCAGTAGATCACTCTGGAAAGAGTGAGGAGGTGTTGAGCTGTCGCAGAATGATGATGTCATAAGGTCATGAGTAGAACATGGGTAGTAAAGTTCTGGTGGAGTTTTATTAGTGGTCATAGTTCTATGCAAGTACTGTTTATGAAAACATGCTGTCCATATGTCTAGACTTATATCAGGCTTGTACAGGTTGTTTGACATTCCCAAGAAAGCTTCTGGCTGGTAATTTTATAGGGTTCCTGCTACAAATATCCTTCTTTATCCTCTAAGGCTTTCCTCTCTTTATTTCCTTGTGGTCCAGCACTGTGACAGTGAATTTACCTGCAGATCAGAGGCACTTACTGTAGCTATCCATCCAGCGAGTTAGCTTGCTACTGCGTAGTGGTGGCAGATTAAAGAGTTGAGAGTTGAATCAGAGTCAGTCCCCCAAAGGAACGTGTCTGTTATTGATCAACTGTCTCAGACCGAAGCTGCCGGGATTTGTTTTTGACCAAACAATTCTAGAATCTGGAATGGTCTGTTTTCCATGACCTTCCATTAAACCTATTTACAATTATTTACAATTATAAACTATTTACAATTACAATCTCTTAATGAAAACAATTCTGGCATTCATTTCACTATAAATCAATGTATAAGGCATTTGCAAGGGGGGGGACAAAGAGGTCTCCAAGGTCAGATGTTCGGGGTTTTTCAGCTTGTCTTTTGTGATGAGATTTTCACACAAAGATCATAATGCACAGTGCATTCCTTTGCCTCCTCCTCTGGTAAAAATTAGGCTCTGTCAGAATCAAGCCAGAGACCATCTCAGCTCCTGTTCTCAGCATCTACCCATCAAACCTTTTGCCACTGAACTGGGTGCAGCTGTAAATCGGGGACTGTGGGTTTGCCACTCTTTCACAGTTTTGAGGTGTCACAAGCCTCATATGTCATATATTTTTAGGAGGACACTGCAATTGGATGTATGACACTGAGAAAGTGACTGTGAATTTCAATGCTACTATGAATTTGCTTTTCCGTTTGTTTTCATTTAAACCTTTTTCCTCTTCTCATCCATAAGTCATTATCATATAACACAAACCTCCTGACTGAAGTTAAAAATAAACCCATAGAAGGCTCAACAGTTTTATACAGTAAGTACATTAATCATTTTGAAAGCTTT